>CM056196.1:160484435-160931935 GCA_029692085.1 Gymnothorax javanicus
ACACTGTAAACATTAGAATCACAGACCTACACCAGCACTGCACTGACCAGGCCTGTGAAACACTGTAAACATTAGAATCACAGACCTACACCAGCACTGCACTGACCAGGCCTGTGAAACACTGTAAACATTAGAATCACAGACCTACACCAGCACTGCACTGACCAGGCCTGTGAAACACTGTAAACACTAGAATCACAGACCTACACCAGCACTGCACTGACCAGGCCCTGAAACACTGTAAACATTAGAATCACAGACCTAAAGCACTGCACTGTAAACTGTGAAACACTATTAGAATCACAGACCTACACCAGCACTGCACTGACCAGGCCTGTGAAACACTGTAAACATAGAATCACAGACCTACACCAGCACTGCACTGACCAGGCCTGTGAAACACTGTAAACATTAGAATCACAGACCTACACCAGCACTGCACTGACCAGGCCTGTGAAACACTGTAAACACTAGAATCACAGACCTACACCAGCACTGCACTGACCAGACCTGTGAAACACTGTAAACATTAGAATCACAGACCTACACCAGCACTGCACTGACCAGGCCTGTGAACACTGTAAACACTAGAATCACAGACCTACACCAGCACACTGACCAGACCTGTGAAACACTGTAAACATTAGAATCACAGACCTACACCAGCACTGCACTGACCAGGCCTGTGAAACACTGTAAACTAGAATCACAGACCTACACCAGCACTGCGGGCCTGTGAAACACTGTAAACAATAGAATCACAGACCTACACCAGCACTGCACTGACCAGGCCTGTGAAACACTGTAAACAATTAGAATCACAGACCTACACCAGCACTGCACTGACCAGGCCTGTGAAACACTGTAAACATTAGAATCACAGACCTACACCAGCACTGCACTGACCAGGCCTGTGAAACACATTAGAATCACAGACCTACACCAGCACTGCACTGACCAGGCCTGTGAAACACTGTAAACATTAGGCCTGTGAAAATAAACACTAGAATCACAGACCTACACCAGCACTGCACTGACCAGGCCTGTGAAACACTGTAAACATTAGAATCACAGACCTACACCAGCACTGCACTGACCAGGCCTGTGAAACACTGTAAACACTAGAATCACAGACCTACACCAGCACTGCACTGACCAGGCCTGTGAAACACTGTAAACATTAGAATCACAGACCTACACCAGCACTGCACTGACCAGGCCTGTGAAACACTGTAAACACTAGAATCACAGACCTACACCAGCACTGCACTGACCAGGCCTGTGAAACACTGTAAACATTAGAATCACAGACCTACACCAGCACTGCACTGACCAGGCCTGTGAAACACTGTAAACACTAGAATCACAGACACTGCACTGACCAGGCCTGTGAAACACTGTAAACTAGAATCACAGACCTACACCAGCACTGCACTGACCAGGCCTGAAACACTGTAAACACTAGAATCACAGACCTACACCAGCACTGCACTGACCAGGCCTGTGAAACACTGTAAACACTAGAATCACAGACCTACACCAGCACTGCACTGACCAGGCCTGTGAAACACTGTAAACACTAGAATCACAGACCTACACCAGCACTGCACTGACCAGGCCTGTGAAACACTGTAAACTAGAATCACAGACCTACACCAGCACTGCACTGACCAGACCTGTGAAACACTGTAAACATTAGAATCACAGACCTACACCAGCACTGCACTGACCAGGCCTGTGAAACACTGTAAACATTAGAATCACAGACCCTACACCAGCACTGCACTGACCAGGCCTGTGAAACACTGTAAACACTAGAATCACAGACCTACACCAGCACTGCACTGACCAGGCCTGTGAAACACTGTAAACACTAGAATCACAGACCTACACCAGCACTGCACTGACCAGGCCTGTGAAACACTGTAAACATTAGAATCACAGACCTACACCAGCACTGCACTGACCAGGCCTGTGAAACACTGTAAACACTAGAATCACAGACCTACACCAGCACTGCACTGACCAGGCCTGTGAAACACTGTAAACACTAGAATCACAGACCTACACCAGCACTGCACTGACCAGGCCCAGAAACACTGTAAACATTAGAATCACAGACCTACACCAGCACTGCACTGACCAGGCCTGTGAAACACTGTAAACATTAGAATCACAGACCTACACCAGCACTGCACTGACCAGGCCTGTGAAACACTGTAAACATTAGAATCACAGACCTACACCAGCACTGCACTGACCAGGCCTGTGAAACACTGTAAACATTAGAATCACAGACCTACACCAGCACTGCACTGACCAGGCCTGTGAAACACTGTAAACACTAGAATCACAGACCTACACCAGCACTGCACTGACCAGGCCTGTGAAACACTGTAAACATTAGAATCACAGACCTACACCAGCACTGCACTGACCAGGCCTGTGAAACACTGTAAACATTAGAATCACAGACCTACACCAGCACTGCACTGACCAGGCCTGTGAAACACTGTAAACATTAGAATCACAGACCTACACCAGCACTGCACTGACCAGGCCTGTGAAACACTGTAAACATTAGAATCACAGACCTACACCAGCACTGCACTGACCAGGCCTGTGAAACACTGTAAACAATAGAATCACAGACCTACACCAGCACTGCACTGACCAGGCCTGTGAAACACTGTAAACATTAGAATCACAGACCT
The DNA here is from genome assembly GCA_029692085.1 of Gymnothorax javanicus. Taxonomy (NCBI): domain Eukaryota; kingdom Metazoa; phylum Chordata; class Actinopteri; order Anguilliformes; family Muraenidae; genus Gymnothorax; species Gymnothorax javanicus. The sequence continues at coordinate 160,487,150 of CM056196.1, forward strand.
ACACCAGCACTGCACTGACCAGGCCTGTGAAACACTGTAAACACTAGAATCACAGACCTACACCAGCACTGCACTGACCAGGCCTGTGAAACACTGTAGAATCACAGACCCACACCAGAATCACAGACCAGGCCTGACCAGGCCTGTGAAACACTGTAAACACTAGAATCACAGACCTACACCAGCACTGCACTGACCAGGCCTGTGAAACACTGTAAACACTAGAATCACAGACCTACACCAGCACTGCACTGACCAGGCCTGTGAAACACTGTAAACATTAGAATCACAGACCTACACCAGCACTGCACTGACCAGGCCTGTGAAACACTGTAAACATTAGAATCACAGACCTACACCAGCACTGCACTGACCAGGCCTGTGAAACACTGTAAACATTAGAATCACAGACCTACACCAGCACTGCACTGACCAGGCCTGTGAAACACTGTAAACATTAGAATCACAGACCTACACCAGCACTGCACTGACCAGGCCTGTGAAACACTGTAAACATTAGAATCACAGACCTACACCAGCACTGCACTGACCAGGCCTGTGAAACACTGTAAACATTAGAATCACAGACCTACACCAGCACTGCACTGACCAGGCCTGTGAAACACTGTAAACATTAGAATCACAGACCTACACCAGCACTGCACTGACCAGGCCTGTGAAACACTGTAAACAGAGAATCACAGACCTACACCAGCACTGCACTGACCAGGCCTGTGAAACACTGTAAACAATAGAATCACAGACCTACACCAGCACTGCACTGACCAGGCCTTTGAAACACTGTAAACATTAGAATCACAGACCTACACCAGCACTGCACTGACCAGACCTGTGAAACACTGTAAACATTAGAATCACAGACCTACACCAGCACGCATTTTGACCAGGCCTGTGAAACACTGGAAACATTAGAATCACAGACCTACACCAGCACTGCACTGACCAGGCCTGTGAAACACTGTAAACATTAGAATCACAGACCTACACCAAACTGCACTGACCAGGCCTGTGAAACACACTGTAAACACTAGCCAGCTTTAGAAGTCCATACATGTTTACAATTCTTCTGTAAATAATCTATTTAATAAGGATGTTAACGACTGTAAGCTAACAACAGACTAACAGTCAGGCCCAGCTCTTTCCACACAGTACAGGCAGATATTCAGCCATCAGCAACACCACCGGATTTTTCATGTAAAATCAATTTGGCTGGATGGCAAATTTTCATATTCACGTTTGTAATAATTATTGGGAAACTATTGGCCCACAACTTTAATGAGTTTGGAACAGGAACAATTGGAATCTTTAGACCTTCAGAAAATGTCCTTCCGTAAATTTTTATCAGATCACTACCCTGTGGATGGCCTTTGGCCCAAAGGTTATCTGATCCCAAGAGAAGGTCAGGATTGGATTAAAGCCAGTGAAATTTAATTTTTAACAGGACTATGGAACAATGAACCATTGTTTGAATTTTACCAATTCTACTTTAGAAGTCCATACAGCAGTTATTCTTCTGTAAATAATTATTTAATTTTGATGTTCACTGAAGGTCAGTCCAGCTCTTTTAATGCAGAGCAGATATTCAGCCAGTGTGTGATCCTCTTCATGTAAAAATCAATTTGAACAAATTTTCCTATCAAACTGTAATCATTATTCTGCAGTCTTTGGCCACTAACTGTCATGAGTTTTAGCCACAATTACCCATTCTAAATGTTGGAAAGCTGTCACTCTGTATCACTTCTCCAGGCCCAAAACTCTCATTCAAGGCAAAAACCTCTCTGCTTCCCATCGTTTTCAGCTGTTCTCTCAACGCGGGTCCTAATTTATCATGTATTTCTGATCTCCAATAAGCCAATGAAGTAAGATAATTTCATCAATTTAAAGATTTGCTGGTAAGGTAGAATATTTCACTTGTCATACTCAATAATTATAAATAAGTACATATTTTGATCTCCGGGGAAAAGGAAAGATTGTCTCACGATGAAACTGAAACGCTTGTTCTGACAGGGATTTTTTGCTGCAAACAGAACACCTCTGTCTTGTAGTAGTGCGTTTTACAGAAACGTGCTGCTCACATCACCGCGAGCGAGAGAGAACTGAGGAAGTGTGTGGCCAACACAGGCAGACAGAGCGAGGTAAGGCTGTGCACAGAATGCACACTTACTCACTGTATAGAGCACTATATAATGAATGTTCTATATAGAAAACAATGTAGTTTGAGTGAGCGAGTGAGTGGGCAAGCACACATTCCAAGTATAGCCAAAACCTACGAGAGAGAAGTGCATCGTGTGAACGCTTTGGTCCACAGTAAAATGTGGAACACTAAATAGACTAAATAGATCACACCACTGAAATCGCCTCGCGTGCACACTGCTCAGAGTCAATCCAACACTGGAAATTTACTGTGCAAGTACATGTTTGCTCATAGTTCCACAAACGTGTGACTGATAAACTGCCAATAAAAATTATGGCCGGCACCAGACCTGGCTTCAATTTTTTATCCATAAAAATTCAACTCAGACATCAGTTATATCCTTACAGACTGCAAAATGGTCCAAGGAAAAACCTCATTTTATCACGAACACTCAGACTGAAATCCTTTTATGGGTCAATGACAAATAAGCCTTTTAAAAATTTTTTTAAATAAATCTTTAAAAATGTTCAGAACACATTTATTTGAAGTTGGAAGAGTGTGTTTAAACAAGTCTTAATTAATGGTTGTACAACATTTACAGGGTTTTAGAACAGTTTTAGACTGTATTTGCAATTTCACCGGCCAAAAAATGTCAGGTGGCGCAACCAAAAGTTTCTTGGAAATAAACACACTTCCCTCTTTTTTTTCTAAGTGATTTTTTAGTAAGTATACCTGAGAGTGTCTACTCTGCCTAAAACATTACCATTTTGTAATTGAGCTGGGCATTAAAAAGTAACTTATGGATTCTTTATTGTAGGGGCGGGTATTTTGGGTTTTTCCAAACAATTTAAGAACAATTAAACTATTAAACTTTGTTTATTTGAAAGGTTTTCAATATAAAAATATGCCCCCATATTGATATTATATACATTAATATTTTAAATTACATATTTAATACATTTCACATAAGGTTAACTTGCTCGGACGGTTGCGCCACCTGACATTTTGAGGGTTTGAGATGGCAAAACAAAAAACATATATAATTTTTATGATAAACTGGAAATATGTTCAAATTAAACAGGTTTTATAGAATAAAATGATGCTTATCATGAATCATTTAAAATTATTTTAAACCAAAGTACTGCACTCGGACAATGTCACGTCATTGACCCTTATACATTTAACAAAGGGGGCACATTAGGCCAACGTGATCGCACATCTGGACAAATGCAGGAGGAAGTACACTTCAGATACGCACTAAGGCCGTGTTCGAAACCGCGCTCTTCGGTCTACATACACTATTCTCACTACACACACACAACACGCTACTCACTACGAACGAACTCTTCCTGTTGCTTCTTCTTCTTGTTATTCCTCAGCGAGTTTTTCTGGTGGTTTACGTCGCGTTGCATCTAGGGTAATTTCTGTATGAATAGTGAGTGTACGATGCAACTGCTCGATCTAGCATACATCCGGGAACTTCTCGCAGATACAAACTCACTCCCCGTGCGTAAGTGAACACCCTACCCCCTAAATCTGACGTCGTCGGAAGGGCGTGTAGTATGTTTGTGTGCGGTTTGGAACACGGCCTAAATCAGACACACCTCAGCACAAAGGAAGATTATGCACAAAGGTAACCTTCGTGTAAACTGGGTCACGATGAGTACAGACACAAAAATCTCAAAAATCGCGGCCAACCTGAAACACTGGATTTTAAATCCACACGTTTACTCTCATATAATCAACAATGGCTATTCAATGCCACAAAATCCAGAGAGGGATTCGCAAGGAGATACGATCGTGACATCAAACCAAAGATCTTCAGAGTTAAATGATTACGATCCGCAAAAGAACTCCGTCTCCACACCAATTTTAATCTTGCATTCAGACAAAAAAATTGAACTTTGATCAATTCTGCCAAACTAGAAAAAAATACAGCTCATGAGCAGAGAGGCTGACAAACAATAAATGTGTTTATACGGCCCAAAACCCTTGGTCAGGTGGATGTGTTTGCGGCGCAGACACAACTGAAAAATGGCGGATCCTCCCTTCCAAAGAGACCTCTGACTGGAGACCAGCAGCACGATGGTGCAAAGGTTAGCATCACAGCCCAGAGCGATCTGGGGTCTGCTGCAGGAGCTACACCAAGATGCTAATGACGATTAAAATGTTTCATATATAACTCAACCTAACAAACACGTCCGGGTGTACAAAATTTTCCAAAAATATCTTCTGTGATTTCGGTTCCTCCAGAGGCCAGTCATTATGTGATGACGAAAAGGCCCCAGATTATAAAGAGTCCCAGGGTAAAAGAGGGAGAAAATCTGCTCCAAAAAAGCGAACTATCAAGCAGGGGTCTCAGCTAGAAACCCACAGCTGGTCTCCATCGGCCAGCAATCTATTCTGAGATTTACAAGACCTCACAGGCAGAAAAAATCCCTATTTCTCCATCTGCTATTGCGAGAACAGGTCAACGATTCGAAACATCAGTGATGTTGGCAGAAAGGAAGGATCTGGAAGCTTCTTCATGCAGGGATGTCCACCTTTGGAAATGTACCGTTCTCAAACAAAATCTGCCAGCAGAATTCATGACCTGAGAAAAACAAGACTCAGTCGAGAAGAACAGCACCAGAAGTTCATCTCCTGCAGGTTTTGTGCCTACAGGATGTGTTAAAAAGCCATTGATGAACACCAAACACAGATGTAAGTTATTGGCAGAATTTGGGACGTTCTAGATGAATTTTGAATGTTTGGTGGCTGTGCGGGAGTGCGGATGCCAGTAATGAGTCAGGATTCGAGCTGCACTGAGGTGTCTCAGGGAGATGTCTCTGAAGATGTGAGAAACGCACGAGCGAAAGCATCTCTCGACCACAGTTACGCCTGCAGGAAGACGAGTAATGGTGTGCTGAACTGCTTCACGCTGAAGAGTCAATGCTTTGGAAAACAGGAGAATATTCCAGAAAGGGTCACTGCCCCATACTGAAAACTTCTTATAATCTAAAGAGGAAAAATCCGATGTTATTTTACACGAGACACTACTCTTGCCCACAGAGCAAACGCCATAAGAAAGTGACTTCATAACAAGTCCATCGGGGCTCACGGTCTGTCCTGGTCTGAGTCCTTTGAATCCGAAACACACCGCCGTCCATTAAACACACCACCGTCCACTTAACACACCACCTTCCACTAAACACACCAAACAAAAACACTAAACTAAACACCACCGTCCACCCTAAAACACACCACCTTCCACTAAACACACCACCTTCCACTAAACACACCACTAAAACACCACCACGTCCACTAAAACACACCAACCCACCCCACTAAACACACCACCTTCCACTAAACACACCACCTTCCACTAAACAACACACCACCTTCCACTAAACACAAACACACCGCCCACTAAACACACCACCTTCCACTAAACACACCACCTTCCACCACCACCTTCCACTAAACACACCACCTTCCACTAAACACACCACCGTCCACTCAACACACCACCGCCCACTCAACACACCACCGTCCACTCAACACACCACTAAACACACCACCAAACACACCACCGCCCACTCAACACACCACCGTCCACTAAACACACCACCTTCCACTAAACACACCACCTTCCACTAAACACACCACCACCCACTCAACACACCACCACGTCCACTAAAAACCACCGCCCACTAAACAAACACACCTAAACACACCCCACTAAACACACCACCTTCCACTAAACACACCACCGCCCACTAAACACACCACCTTCCACTAAACACACCACCGTCCACTAAACACACCACCTTCCACTAAACACACCACCGCCCACTAAACACACCACCGTCCACTAAACACACCACCTTCCACTAAACACACCACCGTCCACTAAACACACCACCTTCCACTAAACACACCACCGTCCACTAAACACACCACCGTCCACTAAACACACCACTGTCCACTAAACACACCACCTTCCACTAAACACACCACCGTCCACTAAACACACCCACCGTCCACTCAACACACCACTGTCCACTAAACACACCACCGCCCACTAAACACACCACCTTCCACTAAACACACCACCGCTTCCACTAAACACACCACCGTCCACTAAACACACCACCGTCCACTAAACACACCACCGTCCACTCAACACACCACCGCCCACTAAACACACCACCGTCCCACTCAACACACCACCTTCCACTAAACACACCACCTTCCACTAAACACACCACCGTCCACTAAACACACCCTTCCACTCAACACACCACCTTCCACTAAACACACCACCTTCCACTAAACACACCACCTTCCACTAAACACACCACCGCCCACTAAACACACCACCGCCCACTAAACACACCACCGTCCACTAAACACACCACCTTCCACTAAACACACCACCGCCCACTAAACACACCACCTTCCACTAAACACACCACCGTCCACTAAACACACCACCGCCCACTAAACACACCACCGCCCACTAAACACACCACCGCCCACTAAACACACCACCTTCCACTAAACACACCACCGTCCACTAAACACACCACCGCCCACTAAACACACCACCGTCCACTAAACACACCACCGTCCACTAAACACACCACGTCCACCTAAACACACCACACCACTAAACACACCACCGTCCAAAACACACCACCTTCCACTAAACACACCACCTTCCACTAAACACACCACCTTCCACTAAACACAACACTAAACACACCACCCCACTAAACACACCACCTTCCACTAAAAACACACCACTAAACACACCACCTTCCACTAAACACACCACCGCCCACTAAACACACCGCCCACCACACCACCGCCCACTAAACACACCACCTTCCACTAAACACACCACCTTCCACTAAACACACCACCTTCCACTAAACACACCACCTTCCACTAAACACACCACCACTAAACACACCACCGTCCACTAAACACACCACCTTCCACTAAACACACCTAAACACAAACACACCACCTTCCACTAAAACACACACCGCCCACTAAAACACTTCCACTAAACACACCACCTTTCCACTAAACACACCACGTCCACACCACCTTCCACTAAACACACCACCTTCCACTAAACACCACCGCCCACTAAAACACTAAACACACCACTGCCCACTCAACACACCACCTTCCACTAAACACACCACCGCCCACTAAACACACCACCGGCCCACCAACACACCACCGTCCACTAAACACACCACCTTCCACTAAACACACCACCGTCCACTAAACACACCACCTTCCACTAAAACACAACACTAAACACACCTTCCACTAAACACACCACTGTCCACTAAACACACCACCTTCCACTAAACACACCACCTTCCACTAAACACACCACTAAACACACCACCCCACTAAACACACCACTGTCCCACTAAACACACCACCTTCCACTAAACACACCACCTTCCACTAAACACACCACCTTCCACTAAACACACCACCGCCCACTCAACACACCACCGTCCACTCAACACACCACCGCCCACTAAACACACCACCGTCCACTCAACACACCACCGTCCACTAAACACACCACCTTCCACTAAACACACCACCACTAAACACACCACCGTCCACTAAACACACCACCGCCCACTAAACACACCACCTTCCACTAAACACACCACCGCCCACTAAACACACCACCTTCCACTAAACACACCACCGTCCACTAAACACACCACCTTCCACTAAACACACCACCTTCCACTAAACACACCACCTTCCACTAAACACACCACCTTCCACTAAACACACCACCTTCCCACTAAACACACCACCTTCCACTAAACACACCACCTTCCACTAAACACACCACCTTCCACTAAACACACCACCGCCCACTAAACACACCACCGTCCACTAAACACACCACCTTCCACTAAACACACCACCTTCCACTAAACACACCACCGTCCACTAAACACACCACCACCCACTAAACACACCACCTTCCACTAAACACACCACTAAACACACCACCGTCCACTAAACACACCACCGCCCACTAAACACACCACCTTCCACTAAACACACCACCACCCACTAAACACACCACCACACCACCTTCCACTAAACACACCACCTTCCACTAAACACACCACCTTCCACTAAACACCACCTTCCACTAAACACACCACCGCCCACTAAACACACCACCTTCCACTAAACACACCACCGCCCACTAAACACACCACCTTCCACTAAACACACCACCGCCCACTAAACACACCACCTTCCACTAAACACACCACCTTCCACTAAACACACCACACTAAACACACCACCTTCCACTAAACACACCACCGCCCACTAAACACACCACCGTCCACTAAACACACCACCTTCCACTAAACACACCACCGTCCACTAAACACACCACCGTCCACTAAACACACCACCTTCCACTAAACACACCACCTTCCACTAAACACACCACCGCCCACTAAACACACCACCGTCCACTAAACACACCACCGTCCACTAAACACACCACCGTCCACTAAACACACCACCTTCCACTAAAACACCACCACCCACTAAACACACCACCTTCCACTAAACACACCACCGTCCACTAAACACACCACCGTCCACTCAACACACCACCGTCCACTAAACACACCACCTTCCACTAAACACACCACCTTCCACTAAACACACCACCTTCCACTAAACACACCACCTTCCACTAAACACACCACCTTCCCACTAAACACACCACCTTCCACTAAACACACCACCTTCCACTAAACACACCACCGTCCACTAAACACACCACCTTCCACTAAACACACCACCGCCCACTAAACACACCACCGTCCACTAAACACACCACCTTCCACTAAACACACCACCGCCCACTAAACACACCACCGTCCACTAAACACACGTTTTTTCCACTAAATTTGTATAAACACACTAAACACACCACCGTCCACTAAACACACCACCGTCCACTCAACACACCACCTTCCACTAAACACACCACCTTCCACTAAACACACCACCGTCCACTCAACACACCACCGTCCACTAAACACACCACCGTCCACTAAACACACCACCTTCCACTAAACACACCACCTTCCACTAAACACACCACCTTCCACTAAACACACCACCGTCCACTACACCGCCCACTAAACACACCACCGCCCACTCAACACACATAACTCTGGAGAATCCATGGAGGCTACCATTCCCACAGGCAACACAGACAGTAACTGAAAATATCAACATTTGTTTAATATGTATCGCACATTACAGGGTTTCATGTTTAAATACATATAAAGACTGATCTTACGTTTTTTTCCTGTGAAGTTTGTAATCACTTTCCACAGGACTGACAGCCTTGGGTCGCCACGACAGAACTGCAACACGATCTCTCTGTAGCGACACTAAACATCGCTTTGTTTACAAGGAGGCTATACGTGGCAACAAGAGAAGGTGTGTAAATAAATTCATGCAAGAGTGCTGAGCAGATAAGAAATGCAGGAAGTGCTGTATCAGCGCAGTAACCACTACAGAAATCACATGCTCATGTCTTCCCGCCACTTACACAAGCCCAGATTTTAATCTTTCTCCAGTGAGAACAACTTTATCGATTCATTTCTGAGAGGGAAGAATGACCTCAAGTACGGCCCCAACTTTAAGCCCCATCCACAGGGATTTGGACTGTGCAACACTCACAATTTACAATGCATCCTCAGTTCAGCATATTTGGATTAGAGCTGAGGGAATAAACAACTAACTCAAAAATAACTCATGTCCAGCCCTTCACCTTCATTTCCGCTATATTACAACGTACATCACCAAGATGTCAGGTGACAAAATCATGAGCCTCCGATTGATTAATGAGCAATACAAACACACGTTCACTATTGACATGAGTGCCTATTTTAAAGGCCTCAGATTATATTCTTCGATGTAAAAGAGGAAGCTTAACAAACGTCTTAAGAAAAAGACAAAAAAAAACCACCCATGAAATTGCATAATCTTCGGGCCATTCTCTTCCCTGTGAAGAACAGGCTGTTATGAGTGCATCTCAACTCCACGAGAAAGAGCCTAACTCTGATTGGCTGGCAGAGACAAACCATATGATTCAGACACTGAGGTGGAACGGGGGGGTCGAATGGCTTAACCGAATCTGGGCTGTGAGATGCAGAGGAACCCACCGTACAGACATACAGACGGGCCGAACCTACCGTACAGACATACAGACGGGCCGAACCCACCGTACAGACATACAGACGGGCCGAACCCACCGTACAGACATACAGACGGGCTGAACCCACCGTACAGACATACAGATGGGGCGAACCCACCGTACAGACATACAGGCGGGCGAACCCACGTACAGACATACAGACGGGCCGAACCCACCGTACAGACATACAGACGGGCTGAACCCACCGTACAGACATACAGACGGGCTGAACCCACCGTACAGACATACAGACGGGCTGAACCCACCGCACAGACATACAGACGGGCTGAACCCACCGCACAGACATACAGACGGGCTGAACCCACCGCGACAGACATACAGGCGGGCTGAACCCACCGCACAGACATATAGACGGGCTGAACCCACCGCACAGACATACAGACGGGCTGAACCCACCGCACAGACATACAGACGGGCTGAACCCACCGCTACAGACATACAGACGGGCTGAACCCACCATACAGACATACAGACGGGCTGAACCCACCGTACAGACATACAGACGGGCTGGACTGGGAAAAGTAGAATGGGTCCATCAAACTGAAGACAAACTGATATTCAGTTGATACTGCAGTTCAACAACAGTCACTCACTATATTTAACCGTCTTGAGTGCACTAGATAATCTAATCTTAGTGCACTAGACCGGATGGCTTGCCTGTAATAGGTTCCCAGAGAAGCAAAGGCCACACCCACAAAGAAGTGAGGATGCTGATGAGGCAGCTCAGCTCACGGTGTCAAAAAGGCTCACGGTCGTGCCAATGAGCTCCAGCATTCCAATGCCTGACTTCTGGAATATTCCCGCTTCCTGACGCTGGTGTGAAGTGGAGAGCAGGGCGGTGATGTCAGACTTTACTACACGACGACAAACCAGCTTTAGGGGAGAATAGAGAAGGGGGACCCCCCCCGCTGCCATTGTGGCCGACCTTGGGACCTCGGCGTTACGCCGATTATCTGGCCATGGGCAACTAACCCCTCCCTCCCAACACAATGATGTTAATGAGGCCCAGGGGCCCATGAGACAGACAACAGTCCTCCTACAAAGAGCTGAAGATGATACCCTATCACACTCCAACCCGAAATTACTGCAACTGATTCTAGTAATCAGCAGCTCAGCAGGATCTCCAGCTGTTGAATGAGGTGATGAGATGTGTTTTGATAAGGGTGGAGTGAAAACCTACAGGATGGTAGATCTCCAGGAACAGGGTTGGGCAGTCCTGCTCTCACTGTTGAATGAGGTGAGCATTGTTAGGGTTGGAGTGAAAACCTACAGGATGGTAGATCTCCAGGAACAGGGTTGGGCAGTCCTGCTCTCACTGTTGAATGAGGTGAGCTTTGTTAGGGTTGGAGTGAAAACCTACAGGATGGTAGATCTCCAGGAACAGGGTTGGGCAGCCCTGCTCTAGCTGTTGAATGAGGTGTGCTTTGTTAGGGTTGGAGTGAAAACCTACAGGATGGTAGATCTCCAGGAACACAGTTGGACAGCCCTGCTCTAGCTGTTGAATGAGGTGAGCTTTGTTAGGGTTGGAGTGAAAACCTACAGGATGGTAGGTCTCCAGGAACAGGGTTGGGCAGCCCTGCTCTAGCTGTTGAATGAGGTGTGCTTTGTTAGGGTTGGAGTGAAAACCTACAGGATGGTAGATCTCCAGGAACAGGGTTGGGCAGCCCTGCTCTAGCTGTTAAATGAGGTGAGCTTTGTTAGGGTTGGAGTGTAAACCTACAGGATGGTAGATCCTCAGGAACAGGGTTGGGCAGCCCTGCTCTAGCTGTTGAGTGAGGTGTGCTTTGTTAGGGTTGGAGTGTAAACCTAAAGGATGGTAGATCCTCAGGAACAGGGTTGGGCAGCCCTGCTCTAGCTGTTGAATGAGGTGAGCTTTGTTAGGGTTGGAGTGTAAACCTACAGGATGGTAGGTCTCCAGGATGTAAGCAGTGGATGCTCAGTGAATCTCACTTCCTCTCCAGAGAGAGTATCTACTGATTTAAAGACATGATTTGTGTAAAATAATATCTGTTAGGGTTTAGAAGATTCTCAATGAGGGAAGGATCGTGTTCATAGAACTGACGAGTCTGGCCCCAGCATTGCCCTGCGTCCTCCACTCTTGACCAATCCCGATCATTGCTTCTCCAAAACCCCATCCCCCAGGAGAGGTGAGGTAACATCCCCCCATTTCACAGGTTAATGCTGTAAACCGAGCTGCACACCAGCACTGGCTGATATGAAAATTTTAACACTCAAACCGAACTAAAAAGGGGTGGTGTTGTCACCCTGAAAGTAAGTCTGCATGTTCTCCCTGGGGTACAGGAAGAACCTCAGCGTGCCCCTACAGCCACACACACAGCCCAGCCACTGACCATGGAAATCAGCATCACTGCCACTCTTACAGGCGTGTTACTAATGACCATTACTCCTATAACGGAAACTAATAATAATAACACAACATCTTTGATCAGAGTTTTGGAGGAGATCAAACTAAAGCAGCGTTTGGCCTTAAATAGGTAACAGGCTCTCGCTGTGCACCCCCACCTACAGAGCTGGTTATTTGGGCCCCCCCCCCTCCCCCAAACACCATTTCCCCAGCCCCGCTCACACACAGGCACTGTTATCCCAAATGCCCTTTTAAAACTCCAGATTCTGAGGGAATCCCGTGTTGTGGGCGGGTCAGGAGTAGGGGGAGGGGAGGAGCCGAAAGAGCTCCACTGATTGGGCGGGGCGGGGGACACTGTGAACAATGACCATCCGAACAAAGCGCTTTTCTCACCAGACTGAAGGTCTTCTCTTGTTCTCGCACCTAGTAAAGCATATCAGCGCGATTTATATTGCTGAACGCTCTTCTCAAATTTTTACAGCTCGTCCGCAAAACTTGAGTCTTGAATTGAGCAAATAAACTCACATCATCAGCAATAATTTTTGGCTTTTGAGAGAAGAGAAGAAAGCAACTGACAATACAATTATGATCCAGGACGCAAGACTGAATCACTTATGGAGACTGACTTCTTCTGTGGTTTTCTCCGGCTGACCTGCCCAACCCTCCGCAGTAGAGCGACTCGGGGAGAGTAGGGGCAGACCTGCAGGCGGGTTACTGCCGCAGCTGTCCCACAGCACCAGAGGGACACGCCCAAATCACCCCCCCCACACACACCACACCTGTTATCCTCACACCCGAATCCCCCACACCACCTGTTATCCTCACACCCGAATCCCACCTTATTAAATACTGTAGGCTATAACCAGCTCTCACTCAAACAAACCACTGAAGGACAGGCAAGCGCGCAACCCCCCCCCCCACACACACACACACACACATATATATATATACACACACACACACACACACACACGCACACACGCACGCACGCATACACACGCAAGTTCATACACATACACACACGCACGCATACACGCGCAAGCTCTTTTCTTTTTTTGTGGGAAATTTCAGTGCTGTGTCTGTCTATTGTAATACCTAGGCTTCTTCAGCATTGTAGTTATGCAGCAAGAAATTTTAAATACAAAACAGAAAAAAAACGAACTCGGCAAGCATTTTAATCTTGCTGCTGAAAATTACTCACTTTTCAGGAATGAAAATTATGTCAATGCGGCGAGTTTGACTCATTTCAAGTTCCGTTAAAATGAAAGAGGATAATTTTGCATTATCAAAGCGAGAAACACAGACAGAAAATGAAGCCAACCCTGTACGCGAGGGGAAAAAATGAGGTCGGTCCAATTTAATCATCTCAGCTTCAAAGGTTCGACCATCATTCTCACCCACCACCCGCCATTCGGAGTGGGAATGGTATCACTCTCATGACCCGTCCCAGTGGAGCGGTTCAGATGGGGCATTATTCCGGGTCTGCTCGCAGGTGGAAACCCAGGGAAAAGCCCAGCGGATGCAGGGAGAACTCGGATCCGGGAAGTTTCTCATTCCAAAGCGATGGCATCATCATGAGCAGCTGTGTGAGCCGTTAAGTGCGCACACTCACACTAAACGAGATTACAGATGAAAAAGGCTATTCGCCCCGCGGCGGTTCAGCGCGGAAGATCAAAGAAAGATCAATCTCTTATTGGCCCAACTGCGGGGCAAATAGCAGAAGTGCTTCTGTTATCCGTCCCACCGCGGTGCGAATAGCAGAACTGCTTCTCTTGTCGGCCCCGTTGCGGGGCACATAGCCGATCTCTTTCCCCCAATTCACCCCGCTGCGGGGCGAATAGCCACTTCCATTACGGAAATGCGCGTACACAAGGCTGCTGCGTGTCACTCAAGCTGACAGATCGCGTGCACATCACGATAAGGGAGCGATTTACCCGGCTCGAGGGAGCCGCTGCATGAGATTATCTTCTTGATGCAAGTCCGAGGAATGCGACAGAATTACATCCGTGAATTAAAACTGGGGGTTTTAACCACAGGACAACTGCTGACTGTGGACCACACCCCAAAATTATCCCTCGCATCCCTCTCTCGCTCGCATCCCATCCCTCACACACACAGACACACACTTTTTCTCGCGCATTCTAACACTCATAAGCGTTCTCCCTCTCTCATACACCTCTAATGCCAGATGACCACCCCACCCGGCTGCCCTGACTTTTCCCCGGCGCTAAATTGCCTGATTTAATAAAAGTCACCGGTAATACCATCTGCTCTAAGCTAACGGGTCAGTCACTCATGATAACAGCTGTAATGTTGAGAGCCAGGAGCGGCGCCGTGTCTCCCGCCCTCTCCCTCTGTCTACCCATCCGTCCTGGCGCGCCTATCCGACACGTCGCCCTACAAGGGGCTCGCAAACACTGAACGCCACCCCCCAGACGGAAGACGGAACCATTGGCGCTGATGCTAACCACACAAACCTGAAAGGCAAAAACACTGGTTGAATGGAACCGGCTTCTCTGAAGTAGGAGAGGCTCCCGCACATCTCAGTGGTAACCGCAAAGGATGGGTCACATTCCTGAGATTCCAGCCCTCTACACGTCATTTACACACACTGCGTGCGCCGAGCGCATCTTTCCAACAATTACTAAGACTCGACTCGATTAAACCAAAACGAACAGCATGGTCTGATCAGCAATGTTATTTCCCCTGTTACGTTAGTGTCAACCCCGATAACACGCTAAGAAACAGAAACGGACTTACAGTGCATCTTCGAATCAGGGCTTTTACCACAGTAACCCGGATAATTTCAGTCTTCTCTTGCGGTCGGCCTGTTTTGGACACCACGCTTTACTCGGAGTATTAAATTGCAATAAGAAGATGCTCGCCCGGCTTATCTGCCCTCTTCACGGTCATGCGTGCAGCATCATTCATTTTCAAAGCCCAAACTCTCCCTCCCCCTCCTCTCTAGCCCTGCCCCCACCCCGCTTTCCACCGTTACGATTCCAACCAAGTAGCTCCGCCCAGGGTGGCCTTCATTGGTCGACGCCCTCACACCACAAAGCCATTCCCCGTATATGGTCGTGCACTCAGCCAATCGGAGAAGAAAAGAGGCGGGAACCAAGATTTGGTGGAGGGGCTCGTCGCCCAGCAGATCCCAAGAGGATACTGAAGTCACTCACACACACACACACACACACACACACACGTCAGCACAACAGCCGATGCGGATATGTAGGGGTTACTATAGGACAAAGCCGAGCTGGTCTCCTCATCAAGCAGGAGGCTGGTACACACAGCTGATGTAGGTTCTGGTTAGACGATCATCCCACGGAACTGGGCGAACAGATCATACGTCTTTCGACAGGAGAGATGTGCTGGGCACTGGAGATAAAAAGCGCGCCATTCTTTCTTTAAATAACGCAAATCATTATTTCTTAACCAATGCTTATTAATAGTCATGGCCAATTATTAATAAGTCGAGTCATAGCTCGAGATATACTTCATCAAGCATTTCGAGCATTTCTTTAGTTTTAAATTATGTGGATCACTTCCCAGTCAATCATAAGCGATATCAACTAGATTTAGATCACGCTCGGCGCCGCATAACCCTCGGCCTGCTTAAAATTAGGACAAAGTGGAAGCTATGACCTTGACATCAAATAAAGCAAAAGACGTGAATTTCTTTCAACTGCAGGTCAACTGGACGATGAGATATTGCACAGATATAAGATAAGTATCTACACTTCCAGTATGCAAGGTTACTCTGAACCAGGAGCATTTTTCACAAATTTAAACAGCTTAAAGTGACAATCCCACATTGTATAAGTGGGAATGAGGGCAAATTGTGATTTTTATAAGCCCACTAGATCCAACCATTATGTACTGTCAGTAAAAGATAAACATATTCACAATGTTTCCACTACAACCTCAACCGTTGAAATCCCATTCACACTCATGAAAGAAATCTTTTGTGCTTCATAGTTGGGCTATTCTCGCTTCTTCTGACCTGAATGTTACAGGTGACCAAGTTGCACAAGGAGGGTGGGACAGTCAATATATTTCACTGACCAATATTTCATCAGCCGAGTCATAAAAGCAGCTCATTAGAGCATGAATATTGATAAAGAGAGGACACCGTTCAGGGCACATCACAAGCAGGAAGATGTGAGAGGAACGTTCGTCTCATCGCCTGAATTAAAGACGACATTCTGTCGGTGCACATTGTTCAGTTTAGCAATGTAAATGAGGAATAATATCAGAGTCGCTCCTATGGAAATTAGCACAGCCCCACCCACTCAGGAAACAGGAAGCTGTAAATAAGGGGAGATCCCCTCCCTACCCCGTACACAAATCTGTCTGTAAACTGCAGGAAAGTAACGCAAACACGAGGAGAGGGGAGAGACCCAGCCGATCCGCGCGGCCGCAGACAAACAGGAGGACGGCAGGACTGCAACAGCAGGTACATAAGGTGGGGTGCGCAAACTCTCACATCCTTTTTAACGAAAGCAGAGCCCACTCCCAGGGCTGCCAAATGTCACACATGTAAGAGCAGAGCAGAGATGCTCCACAAGCAGGTGTGTTCACCCCACGTACCTGCAGAATGATTCACTGTGTTCTTACAGGCTTCTCCCCCCTCATACACAAGGATGCGCTCAGGCCGACAACTCCCTGCTACTGCAACAGCGGAGCTACATCTGCTGTGCTGCAGAAAAGGAGTTCGACAGTCGCCCAGCACATCCCAAGAGGATGCTGAAGTCACTCTCACACACACACACACACACACACACACACACACACACGTCAGCACAACAGCCGATGCGGATATGCAGGGGTTACTATAGGACAAAGCCGAGCTGGTCTCCGCATCACGCAGGAGATTAGTACACACAGCTGATGTAGGTTCTGGTTAGACGATCATGCCACGGAACTGGGCGAACAGATCATACGTCTTTCGACAGGAGAGATGTGCTGGGCACTGGAGATCTAAAACGCATCATTCTTTCTTTAAATAATGCAAATCATTACTTCTTAATAGTCATGGCCAATTATTAATAAGTTGAGCCTTAGCTAGACATTTTCCTCATCATACATAGACCAGCGAAGCACATTTTCCCAAAGTTATGGACAAAACAGACAGAAAAATAGTACACAAGTTCAATGAGTTAAACTCACTTTTGTTCCAAGCGGAAGTTCAACAGTTCAACAGACATAAAAACACGGACGGCTTCCAAATAGATAATGATTATATTCCAGCAGACATAAGGTAAACATCTGTCACATGTCACTTATTTGCTGACCCGAAGAAACCCAGGAAGAAAAGGCCCGTTCACACTGGACTGCCTCACTGCACAGAGGTTTGGCAAAAGGTAATCTCGATCACAACTCACTCTAAAGGGCACCAGATGAGCTGATCTCTAATCTTTTGATTAATTCAGCTATTTATGAGTGCCTAGAAAAACAATGACAATTTCACTCGACCCCTAAAACTTTCTTTCCCCACATAGTCCAATCAGGGCAGGGTCCTCTTCCAGTAGAACTAGTAACCACAGAATATCATGTCTAATCGAGAGAACACGTCTGAGACCTTACAGAAAAAGTAACAGCAAATACTGTGTGATTTAAAAAGCACTGATGCCCTGTGTAAGCGGGAGGTCATCTTTGCTCAGTAGTGTGTGTAACTTTCCAAACACATCTAAATACCTTTACAAGCCCCAGCTCCGTCAGAAATCAGTCATTATGACTCATTTTAAGCTAATTAAAGAGGAAAAATAACAGCACTCGCGGAACAGTCCTACAGAAAGGGAGCCCTTTTACACAAAGCAAACCAAAATGAAAACTCAGGAGTTTCCAAAACAAGTCAGGGACAAAAAATATGCACAATGAAGATCTACACACAAAAAAAAACATATATACAGAGCAGAAATTCAAGACCATCACAAAGGAATCAAAAACATCTCAGAGCACACTGCAGTCCGTCCTAAAGAAAGTATGAAACTCTGGCAACCCCCGACCCTGCTCAAGGAATAGGGCTGATGCTCAGCGGGGTACCAGAACTGGAAATTGGGTGGGCACAGAACATCCCTCTACCACTATTACTAGTGCAGACTTATTTCCAGTCATTTTCCTTTATTAACATGTTTTCCAATTATAAGATCAATCCACTGGCTGTGAAAAACAGCTTCTTTCTTAATGTAATCTGAGGGTGATTACATAATGGGCTAAATTCAGTTCAGATAGACAATTTACTCAAAAGTAGGCCTATGCTTACAAAAGTCAAACCGCTCTGGAACTTCCGCACTACCTTTTAGGCACATCTAGCCTGCACTTCATGATCGTTTAAATTGCTTAAATCAAAGACAAAGATTAGAAATGCCCGAAGACAACCTTGAATAAGGCTAATTGAAATGCCCCAAATTGTGCGTCCAAATGAATGATTATCGTCTCACCTTAACGAGGAGAACGAGCAACACCTGATAGTGTGAGGCGTTTTCGGAGTGAATGTGCTGTTGCTTAGGAGAAATGACTGAGGGAAAAGTCCGGACTAATTGTTTTGAAGAGATACTCAGTGCCGACCCGATTTCCCTGTCTGGGACCGACACTGCTGATACTCTAAGGTCAGTGTGTGAGGTCAGTGTTTAAGGTGAGTATGTAAGGTCAGTATGTAAAGTCAATGCGTAAGGTAAGAGAGTGAAGACATTGTGCAAGGTCAGTGTGTGAGGTCAGAGAGAAACATTAGTGTGCAAGGTCAGTGTGTAAAATCAGAGTGTAAGGTCAGTGTGTGAGGGCATTGTGTAAGGTCAGTGTGCGAGGTCAGTGTGAAAGATTAGCGTGCGAGGTCAGTGTGCGAGGTCAGTGTGTAAGGTCAGTGTGCGAGGTCAGTGTGTAAGGTCAGTGTGCGAGGTCAGTGTGTAAGATTAGCGTGCGAGGTCAGTGTGTGAGGTCAGTGTGTAAAATTAGCATGCAAGGTCAGTGTGTAAGGTCAGTGTGCGAGGTCAGTGTGTAAGATTAGCGTACGAGGTCAGGTCAGTCCACAGCAGTAACAGAGGTCACTGGCAGATGCTGTTGGTCTGGTACTGCCAATGATACTGCAGACCAACAGCCTGTAGCAGAGCACAGAAAGGCCTGGTGAAAGAAAACCCTATCCATGTCACAGCACCTTCAGATTCTCCCGAATAACCTTTAGCACGGTGAAAATCATTTTGCAAGCGGCAGAACTGGGCAAATCTTGCTCCATGACGTTGCTCAAAATTAACAGTCTTATCCCAAAGACGGCCGGCAGTGGCTCCCGTAATTATCTGGTAATTGTGCAATGATTGAGAAATGCATTCTGTAGGGGAAAATCTCACTTTGTGAAATTAAAACAGAGCTCTCCAGTGGGACAAGAGGCTGCAACAGCTGCATGAGCTGGTTCATTCGAGCATTCTGCACAAAAGGCTCATGGACTGAGCAGCTCAAATTTCGGTTCACGATTAGTTTTTCATGGCTGATAAATGCCTTTCTTCTTAAGCTGTACATGGTGACAATGTGCTTCAAATAAAAAATAAAAAAAAAAACTGATGATTTAAAAAAAAAAATCCCGGTAACTGCTATATGCTGACTTCATGATTAATGTGAGAAAGGGTCAGAAGTTGAGCCCTTTACCATGGGGGTCTCCGCTTTAAAACCGTTGGGGAAAAAACCGACCGACGTGAACAGCATGTTTACATTATGCCTGAATATGACTAGGTTATTTATGACTGACCCAACCTATGATTGGCCACATTAATGTGCATGTTTATATCCATATAGACGCAATTGAGGGTATCGCCAATACGCAAAAAATGCCCGGATGTAGCGCTTTCGGCAAAATATCTTGCTACTTCCGGAACCCACTTACTTCCGGTGCGTTACTGAGATCATGGCCCTGCACGCACGCATACGTAAATCAAGCCGAGGAAAATGTAAACATTCGCCAAGCGCACAGTTAGTTTCACTAGCGTAAGGGCGAGTATGCAAATAAGTACCCGATTCGGTTGGCGGAACCACGCATGCCTAGGCAGCGTTCGATTTTTTGCAGCCGCGAAAGAGACCGGAAGCGGCTGGGTTACCGAACTATCCCATAATGCATCTGAAACGGGGCAACATCCGGGCATTTTTGGCGTATTGGCGATGCCCTCAATTAACATTTGGCCTCGTAAGTACTATTTATTATGAGATTATTATGATTCCATCCATTAGTATTCGATTACACCCAAACCAATACTGATCATGTTACAAAGGCATTTTAAAAATAATTTGCAGGCTATGTGGCACAGTATAGGCCATCCGACATATTGCGAAGAAATTCAAAGCCATCAATCACACGCCTGACAGTCTTCACACCTAGAATCTTTATGCGCGCGCATGCTGCGGCCAAATGGAATGTCACGCAAAACAGACTCGCAAATGAGCCACAGGATGCGACTCTCGATGATATTGCATCAACTCCGCAAGATCTCTGCAGCCAATGACCCCACCGTCCCATCGCCTGACCGATGCGCTCACCCGGTCTCTCCGTAGCGATCGATGCGCGCCTGCCTGGATGCTAAACGGGGTTATTATCGGTCAATGACATCACCGTAAACATAGCCTCCCGTAATTTCAGTGTCTTACAAAGTCTCAGGCTTTTAGTGCTCGAGATTGAATTTAGCAAAAAGAATGTTATCGGAAATAACTTAAATTTCTGTTCAATGGTTATATATTTACGTTTTATCGACGCATTTTCTCCATATCGTTTTATTTGCTTATGAGTAGGCTATTTCAAAACAGCGGTTGACTGTCAAAGTCACAGTGCTGAAGAGAATTTCTAGACAACCGCTTTCCGAAAAAGTATAATTTAAGCATATAGACAGTCTGCAGAGGCTTCGTGCTAGACGAGTCGCCTTTAAATTCCCAATCACACACTGAATTTATTTACTGCGCGCTGTTACGTCAAGAGTTTCGCAGAGAGCGAGTACAAATGCATCAGAGCGAGCCATATGGCAGACACTATTTGCAATATTACCTCATACTAGAGAAAATATAATGACAGAATAAAAGCATGATAACACGCACCGAAGAATTTCATTGGTCGGCGAGGTTTGCTCGCATTTTGGAATCATATGATCGGAGTCACAGTGAAATTTGGCTCATTATTATAATGTTGGTGACAGCTGAACTCGTATGGCGCATTGATTAGCACACTTCTTTAATTTATAAATTTGGGAATCCAGCCATAACACCTCCGTATAACCCAGCCCGTGTCGAGTGACGCCGCTTAAGCACAATTACACCCCATTCGGCTCTCAGATTCCAGGTCAACCCCGCTCTTAACATTAACCAACTGTTACATGTGGCATGAAGTTACTGAGTTACTCACTTCACCATGCACAATTACAATATCCATTCAATTAACTAAAAGCGACTGACTGGCGAGAAAACCACTTATAAAAGGATTAACACTACCTCGCATAAATGATTATTTATCTCTTGTAGCAAAAGAAAATTTAAAGTCAAAGCATCTGGGGGGTGTACTACGAGGCAAGATTAGTGCGTTAGCGACGTATATCGAGCCTGAAGCCAGGCTTTTCAATGTCACGAAAGTGGCTCTCTTTTAACGTGGCTAGATTACCATGGTAACGTACGCTGCAAACTTAACCTGGTCGGGAGCAGGTTATGTGCCGAGTTTCGGCTGTAATCGGCTATAAATGCGCTGCCTTGTCGCTAAGCACCTCATTTGAAGATGGCATCACTTTTCTTAGATGACCCTGTGGACTTTGGTGCCCGAATCGCGGTTCTCCTCGGAGGGAGACCCGTTGGCTTTTTCTGACGGTATTCTCTATGAACCCTACAGATTCTCAGCTGAGGGAATTCGTTACTTATGCGATCTACTGGAGCCATATGTTGGCAATGTAACAAAGAGAAACCGTGCGCCTGCAGTTGCACGAACGGTAGGCAGTTTTTAGCCACGGGATCCTATATGCATTCAGTCGGTGATGCAGAAAATCGGAGCAAGAAAATTGTGTGCCGCGCTATACATTTTTCAAAGCAAACCATTAAAATAATTATGAAAGCAAAGCAACATATGGCGTACCACTTTGAGGAATGTTTTTATGTTTTGTTTTAACTTGCTGCCATGTCCTCTTGACAGTGCTGGTACTGCAACTATTAAAGCACCAATTACACTATTAAGTAGTATTTTATCATACTTACCATTGTTTTGATATGTCATAGGCCTATTGTAAATTTGTAATGGTGGGGTTATTGTTGGGATGGGATTTTATTAAAATACATCATGTTGTATTAAAAAAGTAGCCTAATGGAAAAAATACTTTCAAACAAAAACAAATAAGTAAAATTGATTATAGGCTACTATTGGTATTTATCACAGTCGTAATATTCAATCTAAAAATTAATTTCACTTTTATTTGGCCTAGAAACCAATTTCCACTAATGCTTCATTATAGGACTTAGGCATTTACACGGTCAGCAATATTCTGCCAGAATTCCTCTCTGGCCTTATGTGCAGCAACTGTGTTGCTTTTTTGCTGTTATTATATTTTATATTCTTCTTAACTCTCCATAATTATGACCTACGTGGAACGCACTTTTTACACTGTGAGCGCGCACAGAGCCTAAAACACAAAGCCGACGTTAATAAAGAAAGATTATAACCACTGTTGTGGTACTAATTATCTCTGATTGTGAGTTCAGGGATTTGTTCAGCCGGCTCACTCAAATAAAGCCTGTATTTGTTGAACTTGCTTCGTAATGCACTCCCCTGGTCACAGGACCACCCCGCAAATAAGAAATAGCGGGAATCTGGAAACTGAATAACTTATCCTACATCAGCCGTCAAATGTAGGCTGGCAATGAATCTACAGTTATGCAGTTATCGGAGTGCACCGCATGGGTAGTTGATGCAGTAATTATGATTATTGACTTATAATAATTCGCTGTTGGCAAGCCATCACAACTCACCTGTTGATGGATACACACTTTCTATAAGTCTACTGTAGCCAATATTGACAGTGTAATCAAGTAAACGTGACGAAAGCTAGCGCCATAATCCACTTCTGAAGCACATGAATTTAACTCTATGAAAGCGAAAGCAAACGAGTAAAAATTACAGAAACTGTGCTGTGTCACTAACTTCGCAATTTAGTGAATAAACTTAACTATTAGCAAATATAGTGGGCTTCCAAACAGATAATCAAAAACATCACAGCTGAAGTAGCTCATGCTACACTTTAGAAAAACAAAAGCACACATTTGGCCTTACCTTATTTTACACGAACTGACTGGGAAAAAAACTGTTAACAAACTTGCTAGTTGTATTAACGTGGAGATGGTTAACACAGTCAGTCTTGCTTGCTGTTTGGCAGACGTTAGTTGATCAGATACCTATCTTTTCGCTTTCAGTGACCTGCTACTAGAGTTTACCTTCTATAGCTTGAACTGTGAAGGTCAATGTGGTCTGAGGTTCACGGGTAGATTATTTTGTAAACCTTTCCTATGCCTTGTTGTGAGCCCGGTTCAGTGAGCGCCAGAGGGGAAAGTACTAAATATACCGGCAGCGTGACAGTTCCAAAAGTCAACATAGCAGGCAATTATAATAGCACTAGGGGAGAGGTGAATGAATGTGTGTTTATAGCGACACTCTACGTGTCACAGCGACCGTGACTCCAGCCAATGAATGAGTCGTTTATGAACACCCCATTCTATGAAGGGCGGTCTCAAAGGAAACGATATTCTCGGTCATTGACCCCAACCACGTTCAGTGTAGTAGACTCGTGAAGTCTTTGAGTTTATGCCGATAAATTACAGAGTTAATGAAAAGCATCCCCGGCAAAAAAAAAAGAAGCCATTTCAGGTAATTTTAATATTAATGTTAATTCATGAGCATTAAGCCAAAGTCGCCTTCTGTTTAACGTTGCGTGAGAAAAAGAAAATCTATTGGAATGATGATCGACGTGAAAAAGCCTGAAATATGCTCCAGCAAGTTAAAAATGCCCAAAGCTGACAGCTGCAGTAGTTTTAGAGAATAGTCACCCAAGAACAGCAGATAAATAGCAGGTACATATCTGGTTCCCAATGTCGTTCCTGTGCTTCCCAAATAACAAGCACCTTCTCTCCAGATCCGCGCCGGTGCGGTGCCGAGCTCAGCCTATCCGGCTAGAATCTAGCCCGGAGTCGCCTGCAGTCTGGGTTTTCTGTCTGTGCTGGGTTTAGTTATAACTACAGTTGCCAACCCAGAGCATTTACAAGCTGATAACTGTTCTTAACTACATGCTGCATGTTGACCCTCTAGAGCCATGTTATGTCAGAAATACCAACAGGCTACAAAACACGAATAACATTCCCACAGCCTACAAATTTCACTTGTTACATTAAAAAACACATTCAAAAAGGAAAATGTTTTAACTGATCTCGATACATACTTTGCTAAATTTGTTGGTTCATTGATGACATCAAGAAAAACATGCGTTTTGTAGTTAAAGCCAAGGAATATTTGTCGAGCGACTGAACTAGCAACTTATTGATCAACCTTGATAAGTCATCTGATTTAAAAAGTCACATTTCATGCATTTGTTTGCATATTAAGAACAATAAAAGACATCTTATCTTGCATGGTATTGGTATGCATTGCTTTTTCTCACACAATGAAGCAAGTTTCCCAAGTTGAAATCAAAAAGAGCGCGATTAATAAAATAACAGTTTGTTTAAGGTCTAGCGGTGCACGATTGATTGGAACAAAACTCCACGTGCACAGGACCGCGTTTGGGAACCACTGTATCACGGATATATACTGCCATCTACTGGTGAAAATTATATTTTTTACTCTAGGCCGAGGAGGCAGGCGATGCCATTTCTCGCCACTGTAAATACGCTCGCTCATCTTCCGACTACTTTCTCAATAATGGAACAACTACCCTCATTTACTCAGTGAGATAGATTCACGGGACCACAAACGTTGGGAAGTTTACCGGAGAAAGCCTAATTATTTTGGTGGCCTCGGACTGCGCTACTTTACCAATCACTTTCGACAAAAAAAAAAAAAAAAACATCGGCCAGATCCGCGATTGGTTTGCAGTTGTATTAGTACGAAAATTGAATATTTTCCGTATTTAAAGAATTAGAGGCCAGCTTCGATGGCAAGTGTTTTTTTTTTTTTTTTTTTTTTTGCATTCTGAAATATGTCTGTTAACACTAATATTTTTACAAACAGCAATCTTCATGCATTGTTTACGTGGCATGTAAAAGCAAGCAAACATTGACACCGTGTTATATTAAAAAAAGCTACTGCAGCTACTGTGGGCAACAAGGACTTGCATCCGTTCCTACATTCTTGATGCCATCTTTCGGCTATTTACAGTATACAGTATTCGCTGCTTTTCTGCTTGAAAGCGTCGGGATAACCCCCCTCCCCCCGCCAATGAATTGCTGACTTATTTCAGCAACACCCTCAAATAAACGCTCACAAAAAAAAAAAAAAAAAACTGTTCAAAAATGTGGTTGAAAATAAATTGAAAATCAGTCTGTGCATTTTCACTCTGATACGGTCGCATCTTTATTGGCATACTGGCAGTACCCAGCCCAGACTAAAGGGAGATTACTGTTCTGAATCCTGCTGTTCTCAAGGCCTTGGTTCATTTTGTGCAGAACCAGTGAAGAGCTACTGTGTTTTCCGACTGTGATCCATGTAAGTAAAAATATATATCTAACTTATCAATGAACAATTATAATACCGGGGGAGTTCTTGAGACATTGTAAGGGGGCACCGGGATAAAAACGTCCTAATCAGCACCTTTCAGAATGCTTGCGTCAGATACACCTCAGATGCGCGAGCAGGACGCTGAATTTCTAAGTGAGATTGAGGTTTCATTTTGTTCTCAGTTACACACTTAATCCAATAAATCCTACAGACTCATATATGGGTCCAGAATATGCAGTTGCTGTAGGCCTATTCAAACCTGTGGAACTTCAGGCCTATTTTAAATTCTAGTGCAGATCCCAATGTTTCCAACTATTTGAAATATGTCCTGCTGAATTGCAGGGAAATGTCTATAAAATTATGCACCAGATGTTGATAGTTTCCATTTAATATAATGGTGTCGCCATAAAAAACATGGCGTCATGGGTTTGAATATTCCTCTCAATTTAAGTGTGATGGAGCTTCAGTGAAGCGCTGCTCCCGGCAGATACAGAATATGAATGTGACATTGTCCCACAATGTGACGGAAAAAGGTTTTTTTTCTGACTTTGAACCTGCTTAAGAGAAAGCTTAAGCGAAAAGTTACAGTTTAAGGGGTTAAGAGTAACAGAACATGCCTCCCATATTTTGGCTGTTAAAGAGGAGGTATGCCGAGGGATTTGTTGAATTTTGTAATACTCTAGGCTTTTTTTACCTTTGGTGTTGGGAATGCAAGGTTGTCATTGAGATTTCCTACTGCAAGAGGTTTGCATGTGATTGGCCACAGTGAAAGTAATAGCGTGCCAGAGTAAAATCGTCGCAATACTGTTAAAAAAAATACACGCATCGCTTTGTTACTGCATGCCTGATTCGGAGTGAGTCTCAAAATATTTCGGTAACGTTTTTTTCCCGGCTAGAATTTTACGCGACGCCACTCTGAGAGCTTGAGAAAAGATCGTAAATCAAGGAATGGACTGACACCAGTAAAGCAGGTGTTACAGATTCGCTCCCTGTCAGCAGCTAAAAATACTGAACCTGCCACTGCAGACAGCTGTGAACACAGATGTGGACGCGGGACACTGACTTCAGTAAAGCTGCTGGTCCGAATTCTTAATTCCTGCCACTGTTGATCAAGTTTCCCAGTTGATAAGACTGGGACTCTGGGGCAAATCCAGCTCATTTCAGTATTTCAACGAGAAGATAGACTCCTAATGAGAAAAGTGTCATTGCAACTGTACCCTGCGAGTGAATTAACAAAGAATTAAGATGCAGAAAGATAGTAAGCCCGCAGCCCAATGGAACCCAACTTCGATCGGTGAAAATGTTTGGGTGTACACAGCGCCAGCTTCAGAGGAGACAGTTTATTCAAACAAGATCCCTTGGCCAGAATATCCTGCTCTATTTTTTTTAAAGATAGGTAGATAGATAATTTTGGGTCAGGCAGAAAACGTGTAGAGTATGTGGGGAAAACTGATTGGGACATGAGATGCGGTTGGGTAATTTGTCGTCAAACACTTTTCTAGATGGAGTGATGAGTTATGAAATCAACGGAAGCGGTACGAGATACAGAGCCATTAAGTATTGTGAGAGTGAGTTAACACTGTAAAGCAGTTGCAGCACAGTAGTCCAGCTTAATGATCTACCTCTAACCATCAGAATTTCCCTGCGGAGGCGTTAAATCCAGTCAAAGTAACTTCTCACAGTGCAAGCATCAGCTTAACCATTCCTCATCGCGAGGGGAAAATCTTCAAGTTATTGGTACATCACAAGCAAACGTATGTCAGTGCGCCCTTATCCGAACGCAGCTGGAGTTGTCCGCCGCAGGTTGGTTAGGTAAGTTCCGAGAGCTGTTTTACGACCTGCAAGCATTATGCCGCACAAGTCAACTAATAAGACAGAGACAGATCCCGTGCTCGAACTTTAGGGGACTTCCCGCACCTTCCCGCCGCGGCGCACGCCAGCGCGACGCTTCGCGCCCCTTGCAGTCCGTGGCGCGAACTGCTGCTGGAGACGTATATGAAGGAGAGGGGGCGGGGCCTGGCCTGGCCTTCCTCCCCCGTGCATTTTTTTTCTCAAGATGACGTATGCAGAAGAGGGTAGCAACAGTTGCCTCGAGACCCCAGCGCGCCATAGTGACTGTAGTCGTGGAGACAGTTACTTACCAACGGGAGCAACACGCAGCAACAGCAGCAGCAACGGGAAGCAAGTGAGAGGGAAGAGTGAGAGAGAGAAACAGCCAGTGCAGAACTTAACACGAGAAAAAGGTGACTATATTTTTACCGAGTACGTAGTAATAATTAATTACATTTAAAGTGGGATAATTGGAAAGTGATTGCGCGTTCTTTCACAACCCCCCTTTCACATTTTGCTGGCAGAGTTGATGCTCATCCTGAAATGTTCATGGCTAGTTAGCCAGTTTAAAGCTATCGTTAGCTCACGTTACTCTGGATGAAGAAGCAGTTTTTGGAGCATTACATAAGTTAATAGGAGGCTGACAAGACCATTCAGAACCCTATTCATTGTTTTAAATTCGTGAACAGCATTAGATGGACGTCACAACCCGTCTTTGTCTTATTTCAAATAATTGCCAGCTTTTAAACTTCGGTGCCATAACTTAATCACAAGCATTGAGAAGTCTGTGATTAGCATGCGATTCAGTAAGTTAGCTGGTTTGCTTGCAAGACTAGTCGGGTGCTCATGGTGGTGACACTTCGCAACTTCGCACTTGTCCATATTGGGGACTTCGCTCAATTGGCAATCGAAGTAGTAAAGTAACGAGCTAACCTCTTAATTTTCGAATTGTTATTGTAAAATTACAATAATAGTTAGCTAAATTATGCGCGACTCGATGATCGCGATGCGGGGGGTCTGACTCCTAACATTGTGTAGGAAGTAAAGACAAAGGGTTCGGGGCATGAAGCCAAACAAGAAAGTTACTTGTTACATTGTTTACGCGGTTTCGCTGGTATTTGCATATTTAAGAGTGAAGCGAACAGCAGTGCGCGACACTGCACACGGACACCATTAACTTCCACTTTCTTTTACGTGACTTGAATATGTCAAACGATCACGTCTTACTTTTTGTCAGTTAAAGTTAACGCGCATCCAAAGGATCAACAAGTGATTGGCAGGATTTGGTGGATCGTGTGTACTCTCCTGCATACACTCGCTGCATTCACATGTGTCGATATTATCTGTGTTTCTAATCGTATTGCACGTCCGATTCAGGGTCATGCGCGAGCAGATCTTGCACTAATTTTATTCAGACGCAGGCGAAACGCGCACTTCCTTCCTGTAACTGTTCAAAATGCACTTTTCTTTGCATTGAAATATGTGAATGAATGAGAGATATTGGTACATTTTGCTTCTTTCTTCTCTATATTTTCTCTGGTTTTGCTCCTGGAGTTGCGTATTTCCTCGAGTTTACACGCCCGACTTATAAACTCGCTGAAGATGTGTGTATGAGCTTTGTTCTAATTTATTTGTTCAACCATAGTGGCTTTCGATGTTCAGAATGCCGCCCTTTGCCAAAGTAACCAAGACTGGTAGTTCTGCTTTGCAAAAGAATTACAGGAGTGTTCTGGCCTAATGCTAATATTTTAGTATTTTTATGTACTTTGTTGTTGGATGTTATGTCGTCATTCACACAAAGAGATGATTTAGCTGTGTGAGCGAAGTTTTTAGGAATTTGTGCACACTAAAGTGTCCTGGACCTTGCCATTCATTTGTATTTGCGGATGTGAGAAATATTTTTAGTCGGCGACATTTGATTTACGGTGAGTAAACGCGTCCGTGGTTTACTGGCGTAAGAGAGAATGGACCCATCATGAGGCACGGTTTGCAGTGCACGTGTGTTGTATTGCCGAGACCTTGTCTTTACGCTCCGGCTTGATCCGTATTCTCGGTGTAATCAGAGGGGTAAGTCATTTCCCTTGTGGCTGTAACATGCTTGTGGTAGCACAGCGTCGATGATGGGAGGGCAATTAGATTCACTCTTGGCCTGATGAACAGTACTGACTCCCGCCTGGGTTACAAGCTCACGTCCCCGTGATGAGTAACTGTGTTGGGGGATCTGGTGACAGGGCTTCTCATATCGACCCTTCGTCTCACTGTTCAGTCATATTCACCCACCTCAGATGTTCTTCCCCAGTAAATAATCAACAGTCTTATTTAAGAGATAAGGTGCTGCTATCAAAATTGCATTGCTGTGTTATTTCTTAAAATGATTCAAAATAAAATCCCAACATGCATTTTAGATGGAAGTTCATCAGGTATAATGGCCTGAGAATTTGGAATCTGTGGTGTTTAATGCTACAGGAGTAGCTGATTGTGAGGATTTGACTCTGGTTGCCAGAGCTGTAGACTGTAAACACATGACTGTGGTAATATGAGTAGTCGGCTGTGAGCATTTGACTCTGGTTGCCAGATTCATAGTTTTATAGTATTTGACTCTGGTTTTCGGAGTTGTAGGCTGTAAGCATTTGACTCTGGGGACTGTAAGCTTTGAGTGGTTGCCAGAGCAGTCAACTGTAGGCATTTGACTCTGGTTGCCAGGTTGGCCTGCGCTTGTCAGCTATAGCTTAGTGCTGCTGAAGGTTCACACCTGTTCAGTGGAGCTTTAAAAGCCCGAGGTTGTTAACAAGCCTTGTTCCTGACAGCTGAGCATCGTCCAGGTGTCAGGGCTAATTTACATAGCCGCGCTATTGATTTCTCCTTTTGAGCAGCCATACTGCAGAAACCCTTGGTGTTAATGAGGATAATGAGTGTGTGCATGTGTGTTAGTATGTGTGTGTCCACGCATGTTAGTGCATGTGTGTGTGTGAGCATATCTTACTGTGTGTGTGTGTGCGTGCGCATATGTTGGTGTGTGTGTGTGTGTGTGTGTGTGTGTGTTTCGCGTATGTTAGTGTGTGTGTGTGCGTGTGTTCGCGTATCTTAGTGTGTGTGTGTGTTCGTGTATGTTAGCATGTTTGTGTGTGCATGTGCATGTGTCGCGTATGTTAGTGTGTGTGTGTGCGTGTGTGTGTGTGTGTGTTCGCGTATGTTAGTGTGTGTGTGTGTGTGTGTGTGTGTGTGTGTGTGCGCGTGTATGTTAGTGTTTGTGTGTGTGTGTGTGTGTGCGCGTAGGGGGTATTGCTGTAATTGCGGTGTAATTAGCCCCACTCCAGATCTCTGCAGGGAGAGTTTGGGATCTTAATGATTAGCGCAGTGCTAACGTCTTCCTGACAGATCATGTGCAGTTAGTGTGGCTGCGCTGGGTGGCTTTGTGCTCCTCTGTGTGTGTGTTTGGTGTGTGTGTGTGTGTGTGTGTGCTGTGGGGTTGTGTTGAATCACTCCTGTTTGCTCATTAGAGCCTCTCGTGATTTCTGCCCGCACCCACTGTTTCTCCGCCTGTCTGGCCGCGTCGTGCTCGATGCAGTGAACGCGTTGCTCTGGTGCTCGTGTCAGACGCCTCTCTCTGAAACCTTCTCTCCAGAGTATCAGCCACTGTCCAAACTTCTGCTGGGCGTAAAGATAACTCTTTTTAACTGAAGGTGCTGAAGATCTCTGGGTAATGTAGTTCACTCTGACGCCTGCCCTTCCTCTATGCTCTCATAGGCGATCAGTTAAATTGTTGACTTTGTATTTTGGAGCAGAATACATAACACTTTGCAGGGATGTGGTGAGCGAAACGCTGGGTTTGTTCAGTATTGCTTTTGGGTAGTGAGCACTGTGACATTTTTGCGAGTAGTTTTGCGCAGTGCATCAGTGTAAGTGTTGTGCACTGAAGTATTGTGGCTTCCTCAAGTTGGGAGAGGTCAGGGGTCACGGGTTCACTTTAGCTTAGTGATTCTGAGAGTGCAGAGGCCAGTGTACCTGTGTGCATGTAGTTCAGCTCTCACACACACACACACACACACACACACATACACACACAGTCTGTAGAATGAGCCCGTTCGCGCTGTCAGCTCTGTAATTACTGCATTGTTGTGGCATCACCATGGCGATGGCAGCGCACGCCTCGTGCTGCAGCTCTGCTCAGTGGCGTTTGCGGCTGCGTAATGACGCACTGGGCCCTGTCTGAGCTGGGGTGTCATCACTGTTGACATGGTAACCCTTCGCTCTGCCTGAGCACTCGTGAGCTGGAAACCATTCCACTGAATCATCACCTGGCATGGGGGGGGGGGTGTCCCATTTCACTGCAGCGCGGGACGGCCCCTCCCCCGCTCATCTCTCGCGCTAGGGGCGACGGGATCGCAAACTGGGGAGGCTCGCCTCTGAAATCACAGCTTTTTAACCCTCAGAGCGCTGAAATAAATTTTCAAAAAATTATTATTTTAATTATCTTGCACTGTTGAAAACCTATCATGCGGCAACTTGTTGAAAAGAGCTCCCCCCGGGGCGCCCCAGTGGCTCATCGGTCTAAGCACGCGCACCATAAAGGCTGTGTCCTTACCGCGGCGACCCGGGTTCGATTCCGGCTCGGGTCATTTGCCGCATGTCTTCCCCATTCTTCTCCCCAACCTTCCTGTCTCTCTCTACACTGCAACTGTCAAATAAAGGTGAAAATCCCAAAAAAATAATCTTTAAAAAAAAAAAAAAAAAGAGCTCCCCTGCGGGAGCAGCTTACCTAACCCTCCCCTGCAGGAGCTCTTTTAAACAAGTCGCCGCATGATAGGTTTTCAACAGCTTTGATTTTGATATCTTAAATCATTTAGTAACAATAGTTGCATTTGGCGCTCTAAGGGTTAAAAAATACTCAGTTTCATTATTTTGTCAGTTATGTGCTCGTGTGCTTCTGCGACAAAGTCTTCCAGCAGTTGGAGTCGTTGAGAAAAAAAGTTGCCCGTTTTGTAGATAATTCAGACCCTTTTCTTGCACTGATTGCTCGATCTCCTTGTTTCCCACAAAGCCGAAATGTTGTTTCGCAAATTTCAGTCCTCCCTCTTTTGAAGCCCCTGGATGCCAGTCAGTAGGGGTGAAAATGGCCTTTTTTGAAAAGCTTTAATTTCAAGCCATTATCTGTGAAGCTCTAACGCTGCAGTATGGTCCGAGTTGTACGTTCTGACAGGGAAAGAGCTTTAACGCTGCAGTACGGTCCGAGCTGTACGTTCTGACAGGGAAAGAGCTTTAACGCTGCAGTACGGTCCGAGCTGTACGTTCTAACAGGGAAAGAGAGACGTAAGGAAAGCAAAACAATTTCTCACAGACTCTTCCTGCACTTGTTATGACAGGGCGGTAAATTCCTGACGGAGCGTTTTTAATTCGGTCACACGCCCAGTGCGAAGAGACTTGGACTGGCGAGCGCGAGCAGGGATCTGTTATGTTTCCATGGCAACATGGTACACAGATACACCCATACTGACGGGGTCGAGGGCGAGCGAGGTGGTCTTTAAGACCTAGACTTTTTAATCACGTTATTCCATCACGCTCTCTGACGGCTCTGTGCATTCTTTAAGCCTGCTCGGGCAGGTATGCAGAAAAGTTTACTCCTATGAGAGGGAGAGCATTATCTGCCTGAGTGTGTATAGGTTTGTGTGGTCTATATAAATTATTATTGTCTAATTATCCTGTTATTATCAGGCCTCATCTGTTTCTGCAGCAAGCTGGTTGGGAGGTTTCATGACCTGGTCTGGTGCAGACGTTTCGCACACAGCTGCCCCATCCAAAAGGAGCCAAAAGCTGTCATCACATGACCTGCTCTTTTTAGCCCTTCTCCTGGAGGTCTGCTTAAAGAACGCAAATGTTTTCCCTGTGAATGTCCCACCGGTTCCTGTTTATTACCTGCTCAACGAGTCGCTCTCTAGCTGTTGAATGAGGTGTGATTTGTTAGGGCTGGAGTGTAAACCTACAGGATGGTATATCTCCAGGAACAGGGTTGGGCAGCCCTGCTCTAGCTGTGAATGAATGAGGTTGAGCTTTGTTCCAGGAACAGGGGTTGGAGCTGTTGAAAACCTACAGGATGGTAGATCTCCAGGAACAGGGTTGGGCAGCCCTGCTCTTGCTGTTGAATGAGGTGAGCTTTGTTAGGGTTGGAGTGTAAACCTACAGGATGGTAGATCTCCAGGAACAGGGTTGGGCAGCCCTGCTCTAGCTGTTGAATGAGGTGTGCTTTGTTAGGGTTGGAGTGTAAACCTACAGGATGTTAGATCTCCAGGAACAGGGTTGGGCAGCCCTGCTCTAGCTGTTGAATGAGGTGAGCTTTGTTAGGGTTGGAGTGTAAACCTATTGGATGGTAGATCTCCAGGAACAGGGTTGGGCAGCCCTGCTCTAGCTGTTGAATGAGGTGAGCTTTGTTAGGTTGGGGTTGGAGTGAAAACCTACAGGATGGTAGATCTCCAGGAACAGGGTTGGGCAGCCCCTGCTCTAGCTGTTGAATGAGGTGTGTTTTGTTAGGGTTGGAGTGAAACCTACAGGATGGTAGATCTCCAGGAACAGTGTTGGGTTGTGCAGTTGAATGATGTCTCTCTGTGTTAAGTCCTGTGGTCTTGGGCCCGGCGTGAGTAAGACTGGTGGTATATACGGTGACAGTTGGTCAGTCACAGTCCTGTTTACTGGCTCACAACATACCTGTACATGAATGCCTTCTGCTCTCTGCAAATGTGTTTGCACTTAGATACATTTTGGGATTTTAATCTCCCCCTTTATAGGAACCTTAGTATGGGATAGACTGACCTTCAGCAGTAAGATAAGATAGCGCTGAACTGTTCCTTGTGTAATACGCCGCAGGAATTGCAATGCCAGGCAGTCAGTCATTCTGTCAGCATGTGGGACACGACCCTGTTTGGGTTCTGCTCTCCTATTTTAGCTGTCGTTGGCATGCTGCATATAGCCCTGAGCAAATATACCCCCACCACACGTGTGTCATTCTGTATTTGGGTTCTAATTTGGTCGCTGTTGTGATTACATCTTTGCTCTTGCCTTCTCATGCTAACTACTGAATGATTTCAGCAGTGAGCATGTTTACATCGATACAGGCTGATGTTTGTTTTAGTAATTTTGACTCGGCCTATTACTGGGGGTCACAACCCTGACTGAACTGGTCACCAGTTGGTCATGCGTAAGGTATCTATAGCACCGCAACATCGGGGTTCTTTTGAAGCAGTACTGAGTGGGTTTGTTTAGTGGCGTTTTCCCTTCATGAGCTCAGGAGTTGACATTGGGTGCAGGGCGTGTGTTTGTCAGGGGAGCCCACAGGGGGCAGTATTCAGTATCTCTGTCAGGCGAAACTGCTCTGGGGGGGGTGTTTTTATACCCCTTACCCTGCCACTCAGCTCCCTCATGATGGAGCCCCAGTTTGTGACGGTCCCCTAACTCCTCACACACTGAGTGGGGTTGGAAATCCTGTCTTGCCTGAGAGAGCTGCAGCCGTGTGGAGCTGCCGCTCCTCTCCGTGAGGCAGCAGGGAGAGGGATGTGTTTCGGCTGCAGGAGATGACAGCTGCCGGGGGTTAAATGGATAACAATCGGCCGTGTTAGACAGCGCACTCGGGAGACAAAGCGGAATCGGGCGTGACTTACCGGGCTGAGCAGAGAATGCCATCCTCCATCTTTAAACTATCAGCCTCTCACTCCCTCCATCTTCTTCTGGCTTTGTGTTTCTGAAACCCGCAGCCCCACCTATTCTTGGTTCTGTGTTCACTCTTCTCTCCAAGTGCGCCGAGGTTGAACACTTCAAAGCAGGGTCATGTAACACAGTTAGTGTAAATGAGTAGATTTGCTCTTGAATAATTTCTCCAAAGTGACTCTCTGTAACTTTCGGGAGTTATTGCCCTAAAACTGGGAGCCCTGAGGAGACCTTATAGCAAGAGTAGATGCTGCCATATTCACTAACCTATCAACAAACTTTACATTTTTTTACATTTGAGAGATGATATTTTCAAAATGACGTGAGCTGTATGTACTGGCATGCCTTAGAATGCTCATATAAAACTACACTGTTCTAAATGTTTGTCTATGCACCAAAGGTTAGCCTCTGTGCTCAGCACTACTTATTTTACTTAACGTGCCTGTTTGGTTTAAGTGTAGGGGGCAGTAGAATGAATGCTGGACTGTCGGGGAAAGGTTTACAGATGAGCTCTAGTGTGTGGTTTTCTCAGGAGCTCCAGTATGTGGTTTTTTCCTGAGCTCCAGTGTGTGGTTTTCTCAGGAGCTCCAGTGTGTGGTTTTCTCATGAGCTCCAGTGTGTGGTTTACTCAGGAGGTCCAGTGTGTGGTTTTCTCATGAGCTCCAGTGTGTGGTTTACTCAGGAGCTCCAGTTTGTGGTTTTCTCAGGAGCTCCAGTGTGTGGTTTACTCAGGAGCTTCAGTGTGTGGTTTACTCAGGAGCTTCAGTGTGTGGTTTTCTCATGAGCTCCAGTGTGTGGTTTTCTCAGGAGCTCCAGTGTGTGGTTTTCTCAGGAGCTACAGTGTGTGGTTTACTCATGAGCTCCAGTGTGTGGTTTTCTCATGAGCTCCAGTGTGTGGTTTTCTCTGGAGCTCCAGTGTGTGGTTTTCTCAGTAGGTCCAGTGTATGGTTTTTCGCAGGAGTTCCAGTGTATGGTTTTCTCAGGAGCTCCAGTGTGTGGTTTACTCAGGAGCTCCAGTGTGTGGTTTTCTCAGGAGCACCAGTGTGTGGTTTTCTCATGAGATCCAGTATGTGGTTTTCTCAGGAGCTCCAGTGTGTGGTTTTCTCAGGAGGTCCAGTGTGTGGTTTTCTCAGGAGCTACAGTGTGTGGATTTCTCATGAGGTCCAGTGTGTGGTTTTCTCAGGAGCTCCAGTGTGTGGTTTTCTCAGGAGCTCCAGTGTGTGGTTTTCTCAGGAGTTGTTTTCTCAGTGTCCAGCGTGTTTCTTCTCAGGAGCTCCAGTGTGTGGTTTTCTCAGGAGCTCCAGTGTGTGGTTTTCTCAGGAGCTCCAGTGTGTGGTTTTCTCAGGAGCTCCAGTGTGTAGGTTATTCATGAGCTCCAGTTTGTGGGTAACTCATGAGCTCCAGTCAGTGTGTGGGTTACTCATGAGCTCCAGTTTGTGGTTTGCTCATGAGCTCCAGTGTGTGGGTTACTCACGAGCTGCAGTGTATGGTTTACTCATGAGCCCCTGTGTGTGGTTTACTCATGAGCTCCAGTGTGTGGGTTACTCATGAGCTCCAGTGTGTGGGTTACTCATGAGCTCCAGTGTGTGGTTTTCTCATGAGCTCCAGTGTGTGGGTTACTCACAAGCTCCAGTGTGTGGGTTACTCTTGAGCTCCAGTGTGTGGGTTACTCATGAGCTCCAGTGTATGGGTTACTCATGAGCTCCTGTGTGTGTGGGTTACTCATGAGCTCCTGTGTGTGTGGGTTACTCATGAGCTCCTGTGTGTGGGTTACTTATGAGCTCCAGTGTGTGGGTTACTCATGAGCTCCAGTGTGTGGGTTACTCATGAGCTCCTGTGTGTGTGGGTTACTCATGAGCTCCTGTGTGTGGGTTACTTATGAGCTCCAGTGTGTGGGTTACTCATGAGCTCCAGTGTGTGGGTTACTCACGAGCTCCAGTGTGTGGGTTACTCACGAGCTCCAGTGTGTGGGTTACTCACGAGCTCCAGGGTGTGGGTTACTCACGAGCTCCAGTGTGTGGGTTACTCACGAGCTCCAGTGTGTGGGTTACTCATGAGCTCTAGTGTGTTGGTTACTCATGAGCTCCAGTTTGTGAATTACTCATGAGCTGCAGTGTGTGGGTTACTCATGAGCTGCAGTGTGTGGGTTTCTCATGAGCTGCAGTGTGTGGGTTATTCATGAGCTGCAGTGTGTGGGTTATTCATGAGCTGCAGTGTGTGGGTTACTCATGAGCTGCAGTGTATGGTTTACTCGTGAGCCCCTGTGTGTGGTGTAATTATGAGCCCCAGTGTTTGGTAGAGAGGGGTCGGGGGTGGACCCTACAGTATGTCTGTAAAATTCTTGTGCTGCCGGTCAGAGCTCATGCTGATATGAATGTTTTCCCTTGGTTTTTCTTCCTCTCTCTCCCTCCCTCTCTCCGCTCCTGTCGCCCAGGGCATTCTTTACATTCCACCTGGTTTGTATCGTAGCTACACAACTGCTAATTAAATTTCCTGCCACAAATGCAGCAGACAGGGTTCGGACATTAGCATTACAATGGCCGTGTCTCTCCCCCCCCCCGTCCCATTCAGGCTGGGACAGTAGGAGCCCACCCCCCCTTTTTAAAGAGAGGGCCTTTCTCTCCAGCAGCAGCGTTACTCAGGACCTCTCGCAGACCCTCTGGATTTCAGATTTCAAATGTTCGCTCCTGTAGGACTCTTGTGCGTTTGCACATTGCAGGCCTCAGCTGTGTTTTAACTTCGATGTCAACAGTTGCTTCTTTGCTAGATACCGTGGTGGCAGAAGTCGCAGAGCATGATGGGATTTCATTTTAAATATTTTCTCAGACTTCCTGGTCTTGCCACTTGCGGCAGGTATTCTGTAAAGCACTCTTGTTTTAGAGAGATGTGAGTTTTCTTTAGGACTTGTATTCTCTGTGGTGCAAGTGCACTTTAAGAGTTACTTCACTCATGTCATACAAATCTCTGGCATTCAGCTGAGATGGGTGTTTTGAAAAACAGGGCGTGTAAAGTCTGTTTGCACTCACGTTAAATCCAGTCACAATGTTGTCAGTGGTTGGGGTATGTGGCATATCCGCATTCAACTAGTTTAGATTTTTTGACCCATGTATAACCAGGAAATTCCCTTGAAATCTACCTTTGTCGAGGGGGATCTCCGTGAAACAACACACCATTACGCAGGTACAAGGGTTTGAAATAACGAAACACGAGGACTGTGGGAAATACGCAGTGCTTATGTGTGACACAACTGCGGACTCAGCTTAGAGACGCAAGTACACTTAATTTTGCTATGGTATGCTAAGCCCCTTCAGAATGTCATTTCTGTCAGAATGTAATGTAATGAAAAATAAAATGTGTGCCTGGGCTGAAAACACTGGTGCTGCGAGGGCAGTCTGAGGCTGGATTTGTTCCAGTCTGCGCTCTGTGAGCCTGGGCTTATAAACCATTACAGCTGCCCGCAGCCTGCGGCTCATGTGCAGATAATGCCCCTCTGTTTGTCTTACATGCTCTATTCCTTTCTGTGGAGTGATAAAGATTATAATACTAAACATCATAACATTTCCCCCGTAAGGTGTGAAAGTAAAGTGCCTGATTCAGGTTTTGTCGACTGAACATCCTAATGCTGATGATCCAAGTATTACTGATCATTGACAGTGATGGAGTCCTTGAACACTGCACCGGAACACAAGAAACCTGCCCTTCCTGGAGGGTAGATGCCCTGAAGCACAGCTACACTCTTTCTGGTTTAAAAAAACCTATTTGTGCTAGCCTACCGCGCTGCTTAGAGCACGGAGTACATTAGCTTTCCCATGTGTCTCTCTGGGCAGACGGCAGGTAGCGGCTGCTTCAGTGTTACTCGTTTTACACTTGCACAATGGATCTGTGTCGCTGGACTGGGCAGATGAAAGACGTGACCGTCACACTTACATGTCCCCTCGAAAGTAAATATTTGTGCTGAAAATTTAGTCACACCCTGTTCTCCTCCCTGCGCCATTCGCGAATATGGCCAACTTTCGATGATGCATGCCCAGTGCCTCTATTTCAGCTATCTCATCCCCTGGACTGTTGATCGAGAAGCTCCAGCTTAGTAAGAACTCCTGGCGAGTAGGGGTGTAACGATTCTGAATCACGGTTTTTTTAAGGCGTAGTAACACCACCTGCTAACATGGGGCGAACATCCGAGCTTTCCCTTTTCCTTTATTAACCCCCGTGATGTCCTGAATGAAAGTGCCAAACATCAAAGGGCATGGGAAATGCTTCCGGAAAAAACTTGACTGATATCAGTATTTTTCGGCGACATGCTGCACGGAGCCAAGAAAAGGACTACAGAATCATCTCCTTTTAACCAATTAGGCTACTCTAAGTAAAGTAACCTGTTTCAGTTTACTTGCTTGATTAGCAATCAAATGGTGGATGCGTTTAAGTTGAATGAGTAGAGCTGTTTATTAAGACAACGTGTTTGATTGCTGCATTTTCAAATTTAAATGGCCATAGAACAGCACAGATTTGCATGAACACGACTGCCATTGCCACGCCAATTCATGCGACTGTGATAATTTATGTCTCACATTCACGTTTCATCCGCTTTTCGGAATGTTTTCCACCTTGTGTATTTTTTAGACGCTTAAAATCCAGGCCGATCTTATAACAAATCTGTTTTAAATTAATCTTGAATAATGTCCTAAAATGCTACAATGAGAGATGTAATTCAGAGGAAGATTGTTTCTAATTATTCAAATTATTGGAATTCTTTTAGTCTAACACCGTAGGCCAGTTAGGTTTGTCTGCTTTTAACCATCACATCTTAATCGTTATAGGCTACTGGCTAAATTTCTTGATTGTTATTTGGGCCAAGTACATGGGAGCAGATTTAGGGAAGGGCGGAGCACCTGTGATGAGCAAAATCTAAACTCAGGCTTCTTCCTGACAGCATTTTAAATCGTTTAAGCCGCTTCAGGTGTGAATGTTTCAAGAAATTACACATGACTGCCTACACACCCCATGACTGCAAGTGGTCTCATCACACTTTAAAAAAATCCTCGTTCAACATCGCCACATCCCAACTCACCATTTCATCTCTCATTGTAGTATTTTTAGGAGATCTA
Organism: Gymnothorax javanicus; assembly: GCA_029692085.1. Taxonomy (NCBI): domain Eukaryota; kingdom Metazoa; phylum Chordata; class Actinopteri; order Anguilliformes; family Muraenidae; genus Gymnothorax; species Gymnothorax javanicus. The sequence goes on from CM056196.1 coordinate 160,528,304, forward strand.
TAATGATATAATAAAAATAAAGAGATTTATTTTCAGATCACCCTGGATTTCAAGCGTCTAAAAAATACACAAGGTGGAAAACATTCTGTAAAGCGGATGAAACGTGAATGTGAGATATAAGTTATCACAGTCGCACTAAATGGCCAAATACGTGTTCTTGCAAACCTGTGCTGTTCTATGGCCATTTAATTTTCAGAATGCGGCAATCAAACATGCTGTCTTAATAAACAGCTCTACTCATTCAGCAAAGTAAATACGCGAATCCCCTGTTTGATTGCTAATTGAGCAAAGTAAACAGAGACAGGATTAGAGTAACCTAATTGGTTAAAAGGAAACGATTTTGTAGCCTTTACTTGGCTCCGTGCGGCATGTTGCCGAAAAATAATGATGTCAGTCAAGTTTTTTTTCCGGAAGCATTTCTCATGCCCTTTGACGTTGGGCACTTTCGTTCAAGACTGTGTTGGGGTTAATAAAGGAAAAGGGGGAAGCTCGGATGTTCGCCCCATGGTAGCTGGTGGTGGTACTACACCTTAAAAAAACCGTGGTTCAGAATCATTACACCCCTACTGGTGAGAATGTCCAACACTTCAAAACACTTCCTCTGTCAGGTTTTGAACAGCTGTTTTTATTCCTTCAAGCTTGGTGTCAGACAGTAGATTGTCAAAAGGGAGCTATCATTAAAGCTAGATGGACTGCAGTCACACAGCTCTGGGTTTACAGCAGTTCCAGTGCTGTCTACGGACTGCTGCTATTAGTAGTGAGGGTCTTGTCACCATATCTGTTCTTCACTTGAACCTTAGTATGACCATCTCAAAGTGGGTATCCTGCTGAGATGTAAGGGAGTTTTTTTCGAAATGAGATGAAGGTGGTGTTCATTAGGCGTTGTTGAGATGGGATGAAGGTAGTGTTCAGTAGGTGTTGTTGAGATTGGATGAAGGTAGTGTTCAGTAGGTGTTGTTGAGATTGGATGAAGGTAGTGTTCAGTAGGTGTTGTTGAGATGGGATGAAGGTAGTGTTCAGTAGGTATTGTTGAGATTGGATGAAGGTAGTGTTCAGTAGGTGTTGTTGAGATTAGGTGAAGGTAGTGTTCAGTAGGTGTTGTTGAGATTGGATGAAGGTAGTGTTCAGTAGGTGTTGTTGAGATTGGATGAAGGTAGTGTTCAGTAGGTGTTGTTGAGATGGGATGAAGGTAGTGTTCAGTAGGTGTTGTTGAGATTGGATGAAGGTAGTGTTCAGTAGGTGTTGTTGAGATTGGATGAAGCTATAGTGTTCAGTAGGTGTTGTTGAGATTGGATGAAGCTATAGTGTTCAGTAGGTGTTTTTGAGATTGGATGAAGCTATAGTGTTCAGTAGGTATTGTTGAGATTGGATGAAGTTAGTGTTCAGTAGGTATTGTTGAGATTGGATGAAGGTAGTGTTCAGTAGGTGTTGTTGAGATTGGATGAAGGTAGTGTTCAGTAGGTATTGTTGAGATTGGATGAAGGTAGTGTTCAGTAGGTATTGTTGAGATTGGATGAAGGTAGTGTTCAGTAGGTGTTGTTGAGATTGGATGAAGGTAGTGTTCAGTAGGGTGTTGTTGAGGATTGGATGAAGGTAGTGTTCAGTAGGTATTGTTGAGATTGGATGAAGGTAGTGTTCAGTAGGTGTTGTTGAGATTGGATGAAGGTAGTGTTCAGTAGGTGTTGTTGAGATTGGATGAAGGTAGTGTTCAGTAGGTGTTGTTGAGATTGGATGAAGGTAGTGTTCAGTAGGTGTTGTTGAGATTGGATGAAGGTAGTGTTCAGTAGGTGTTGTTGAGATTGGATGAAGGTAGTGTTCAGTAGGTATTGTTGAGATTGGATGAAGGTAGTGTTCAGTAGGTGTTGTTGAGATTGGATGTTCAGTAGGTATTGTTGAGATTGGATGAAGGTAGTGTTCAGTAGGTGTTGTTGAGATTGGATGAAGGTAGTGTTCAGTAGGTGTTGTTGAGATTGGATGAAGGTAGTGTTCAGTAGGTGTTGTTGAGATTGGATGAAGGTAGTGTTCAGTAGGTGTTGTTGAGATTGGATGAAGGTAGTGTTCAGTAGGTATTGTTGAGATTGGATGAAGGTAGTGTTCAGTAGGTATTGTTGAGATTGGATGAAGGTAGTGTTCAGTAGGTATCGTTGAGATTGGATGAAGGTAGTGTTCAGTAGGTATTGTTGAGATTGGATGAAGGTAGTGTTCAGTAGGTGTTGTTGAGATTGGATGAAGGTAGTGTTCAGTAGGTGTTGTTGAGATTGGATGAAGGTAGTGTTCAGTAGGTGTTGTTGAGATTGGATGAAGATATAGTGTTCAGTAGGTATTTTTGAGATTGGATGAAGGTAGTGTTCAGTAGGTATTGTTGAGATTGGATGAAGGTAGTGTTCAGTAGGTGTTGTTGAGATTGGATGAAGCTATAGTGTTCAGTAGGTATTTTTGAGATTGGATGAAGGTAGTGTTCAGTAGGTATTGTTGAGATTGGATGAAGGTAGTGTTCAGTAGGTGTTGTTGAGATTGGATGAAGGTAGTGTTCAGTAGGTATTGTTGAGATTGGATGAAGGTATAGTGTTCAGTAGGTTTTTTTGAGATTGGATGAAGGTAGTGTTCAGTAGGTATTGTTGAGATTTGGTTGAATTTCCCAGTCTCCACTCCTTTACTCTCATTGGATGCAGTTGTTCAGTAGGTTTTTGAGATTTGGTTGTTTTCCCAGTCTCCACTCCTTTACTGTTTTGTCATCCTTGTCATGGCTGTGTAATAAGAGTTTAACTTGCAATGTCAGATATGGTTGCTGTTCCGAAAACAGAGGAGAGGACTTTGTGTTTCCAAATGGGGATGTGGGAATCTGAGTGATCGGGTGGGCAGTTCCTGTGTCTTAAAGGCTGCCTGTATCAAGTCAGTGACATTCAGCATTCATCCAGCCAATGCACTGATTTTACCCGAGCATTTCAAACTGTTGACCATGTCATGTCATGTAGTCATGTAGCGGGATAGTTGCCTTGTTTTAAACTACAGAACTACACCTTTATGACCAATCAGTCAATTTTTACCCAAGTACAGCTTCTAATACTTATTGTCATCTACTTATGCATGAAGAATGTCCTAAAATTAAAAATCTAAAATCAAAGACAAATTTTGGAGATTTTTTGTTGATGAGCCACATTTTTTTTTACCTTTATTTAACCAGGGATGTCCCATTGAGATTGAAATCTCTTTTCCAAGTGAGCTCTGGGGGGTTGAGGGCAAGGATATCCTGCTGGCCCGCCCACACCTCTTCCAGCAGCAACTTGGTTTTCCCAGGTGGTCTCCCATCCAAGTGCTGACCAAGCCCACACCTGCTTAGCTTCAGCCATGCGGCTGGAGCAGAACGAGTAGTGGCACGGCTGCATCAGGTACAGAGGAAGTAAAGCCTGGAGCACATGCATATTCTTACAATATTTTGTAAAAAATAGCATGTTGAAATCTTTAAACTTTCAAATTTTAGAGCGTTTTTCAAAAAGCAGAAAGCAGCGTATTTTCTCCTGGTTTTATCGAGTGTCACATTAAGGCCAATGTCTCAAACGCTAAAGGCCAGAAATAGGTTTCAATGCTGGTTTAAAGCTAAGGAAGTACACCTTTATTACCAAAAGTTAGTTTTAACCAAAGTTCAGAATCTGATATTCATTTTGAACAATGTATGTACAAGCAGTGTGAAACAAAATTAAGAATGGCTGCTTGCAGTCAGGTTATAGAATCTTTGTGGAACGACAATTATAGGTAAACTGTCACTTTTTTCCGTTCCTGAATATTCTCTTTGTGTTACAAATAGTATCAATATCTGTAACCTAAGAGACTTGGTATAATTCTTCATTTCTGGTGATCTCCTTTTGCTTAGGTTACCAAGGGGTCTTTACAGTGAATAATAATTGCTATTTTGAAAATATACTTTATCCCTGTGTTCGTACAAAGTGATGGTAGATATCTCCATATGGATAACTGAACAGATCAATGTCATTTTTAAATGTCTCCGTTATATCCAGTACGGTGTTTATAATTCTTCTGTGCACATGGCCAGATTAATAAACCTCAGTGCGCAAGATATGTATATTTGCGAAAAGCAAACCCAGATGGAATATCGATTGCTCTGGCTGCAACATATTATAACTAGTGAAGAAAAGGACCAGCACATACGTTGCCATGCAACAACGCAAATGACAAGACACCTCCAGCACCGTGGAGATAATGGTATTGGCCGGAGTCTCAATCAGTCCAGCAAAGCACAGCAAATAAGCCTTGGCTGTGCTTGGTAATCAAATGTTATGTTCAGTGTCCTTTTAAGTGAAAAAATATAAACTAATGAACCTGTTGGATATTTTAAAGTGAGTTTACATAACGTGTAAGCGCGATGCATAAACCGTGGGTACGATTTGGCTTGTGTTTGTTGGTTACCTTCAGAAAATCATGGAAAAATATATGGTTTTTCTTGTAGCCCAATTGCTGAACAGTTTTTTGAAACCAAGTTTTTTGCAATAAATATAGTTGAGTAAAGGCCTTGGAAGAAATGTTTTGGTTAGGGTTATAGCTTGATATTCTGACCGGAACAACAGCCTGGTTATCAAGAGTGGATGTCTCAAAAGAGTTCTGCGTGATAGTCATAATGTGGTTTGCTAATTATATATCAGTAAATTATTAAATTTATTGACTTATGTAAATTCCGTTGCACCCACGTTTCCTCTACGGGGCGTTGGGTTTTAAGAGTTTTTAGTCAGATTTTATGAAACCAACCCGACTAAACTGTGATGTTGCTCCATCGTCCAGTGGCTAAGATCTGGAAGTTTCTGCTGGTATGCAATAGCTGAGCAGCAGGGCCTTCCTAAGAATAGGGTTAGTATAATGCGATATTGCAGTTAAGGAGGACAAGCTGCGAATGATCCCATTTTGCACGTTACAGTTCCATTTCACACACCAGAACTGTTTTTAGGTTTTATACACCTCCATAATATCTTTGCTGTTCACACAGAAATTAGGAGTTTAGCACTACGGTAATCCTGGGAGGAGCTGAACCACTTTGGTTGTGATGTGCGGCCAATGTGGTTCAGCTGAGGTAGTTTTCTGTTTTGCTATGCTTACATGTGGAGGTTCTGTCCTGAAGTCGCAACGTCGTGCCATACCGACATGCTTGGGTTTTGTCCTGAATTTGCTACGTTGTGCTGTACTAACATGTTTGGGTTCTGTACTGATCTAGCTGTCCTGTGCTATGCTCACACTGGCAGACTCATTTAACCCCTTTTGGTGTGAAGTCAGAACCATCACAAATACTTGATTAGAGAGGTCTTCGCTGAGGTGCCTGTCAGTACTGGTGACTGAAAGCAGTGCGGCTGTCGTACACTGCCTTTTGAAATAATTAAAAAAAAAAACACTTCTGAACAAACCTATTCTTTGATGGGATAAAATTGTCGTTGGAAAAAAATGACTGAATTGTCGGCACACTTGTCATGGCCCTTAAAACTCTCACTGTTTTTCAGCTTATGGGTATCAAGCACTAGAAGCAGGACCTCTCAACTTTTAAAACTGAATTACCCCTAAAGTTATTATTATCACACAGTAATCAATCAATTATGTACTTAATGTACAGAATGTAAACTAAATGTATATGTGTAAATATTTGTGCTTTTTCAAATAATTTTTTATATTTTAAGGTGTTTTTTTTCCCCAAAACTGTTATTTTAGCATTCTCCGCTGTAACAAGAGGCTCAAACTTTCCACACATTCTCCTCCCTATCATGGCACTAAGGTGTCAGATACTAATTATCTTAACATTTTCTGACAGATAAGAAGGTAAGTAAAACAGCCATATCAAATTTGCCATCAGTTGGTTTGTATTTAGCAATTTATAACGATTTGTAATCAGGATGTCTGTTTCTCCATTTCACATGAGGTCCAGACCCCTTGGGTCTGTTGGCCATGACCCTGGCAACCAGATTATAGATAAAGACACATGGAGCTGATAATCTGGAAGCACTTTGTCTAAACTAACTTTGTATACAATTTCACTGATAAAGATGCATATTTTCTGGGTAAACCAGGCACCTTTAGGAATCTCACAGTGTGTAATTGCCAGTCGATTGGAGAAGGTCATTTTGCCCTACTGAGCTGCAGATGACTTTCTTCATATCTAGAAGTAGGTTTTCTTCTATGAAAGTTATATATTCTGAAAGCACTTTTTGAAAAACTACACTTTTATCAAAATTCTGACTTTGAAAGTTAAATACTGAATTTTTGTTGCCTTTTTCTTTGAATCTCCTTCTCTGTAATTGTTAGGCAGTCAGAGGCTTGAGGCAGGCTGCTAGCAGGATAGGTCAGCAGAACAAGAGGCCTCTATTCTGCTGAACTTTAATATTTTCTCATGAAAATTATATGGTTAGAAAGCACTTTTTGAGAACTACATTTTGATCAAAATTATAACTTTGAAATGTAAAAATAAGCAGATTTCTAACCTTTTTCTTGAATCTCCTTGTTTGTAATTATTAGACCAGGGATACTCGCTCTTTTCCAGAATGAGCCGCAGTGGGTGCAGGCTTTCATTCTAACCATGCAGTTACACACCTGATTCTACTTATCAAGGGTCTCAAAGCTTTAGGGGTTGATTTGTAAAATCAGGTGTGCGACAGGTTAGATAGAGTGAAAGCCTGCACCCTCTGTGGCTCATTCTGGAAAAGAGTGAGTATCCCTGGTCTAACAATTACAAACAAGGAGATTCAAGAAAAAGGTTAGAAATCTGCTTATTTTTACATTTCTCACTCACTCCCAGCCTGGTACACATATGTACCCCAAAAGCTGAAAAACAGAGTCTTTCTTAACCCAGTAGGTTTGGTGCCTGGAAAAAGAAGCTTGGCAAGTGTGTGGACCCTTTGCAAGGATGTGCACGTGAGGGGGAGCGTTTGCGGGGATGTGCACGTGAGGGGGAGCGTTTGCGGGGATGTGCACGTGAGGGGGAGTGTTTGCAAGGATGTGCACGTGAGGGGGAGCGTTTGCGGGGATGTGCACGTGAGGGGGAGCGTTCGGGGATGTGCATGTGAGGGGGGCGTTTGCGGGGATGTGCACATGAGGGGGAGCGTTTGCAGGGATGTGCACGTGAGGGGGAGCGTTTGCAGGGATGTGCACGTGAGGGGGGAGGGGGGGATGTGCGTGAGGGGGAGGTTTGGGATGTGCACGTGAGGGGGGAGCATTTGTGGGGATGTGCACGTGAGGGGGAGCATTTGCAGGGGATGTGCACGTGAGGGGTAGCGCGTTGGGGGAATGTGCACGTGAGGGGGTGGTTGCAGGGGATGTGCACGTGAGGGGGAGTTTGCAGGGGATGTGCACGTGAGGGGGAGTTTGCGGGGATGTTTACGTGAGGGGCAGCATTTGTGGGGATTTGCACGTGAGGGGGAGCGTTTGCGGGGATGTTTACTTGAGGGGGAGCGTTTGCGGGGATGTGCACGTGAGGGGGAGCGTTTGCGGGGATGTGCACGTGAGGGGGAGCATTTGTGGGGATGTGTACGTGAGAGGGGGAGGGTTTGCAGGGATGTGCATGTGAGGGGGAGCATTTGTGGGGATGTGCACGTGAGGGGGAGCGTTTGCAGGGATGTGCACGTGAGGGGGAGCGTTTGCAGGGATGTGCACGTGAGGGGGAGCGTTTGCGGGGATGTGCACGTGAGGGGGAGTGTATGACATACTCACTGATCCCCCACAGACTTGCGGAAAGATCACAGGGTCCCCGCTGAATTAAATGGCTTCCCTGCTGAAGCGGCCTTTCATGGCCCTGCTGTCCCATCCCCCGGAGGATAATGCACACATGTGAGGACAATGATGGCCCTGAAATCAAGGGGGGTTATGGGTTAATGCTGTCTGGAACAAGGCTCGATTGCATCTGGGGAAACCAGCCAATAGTTTAAATTTGCCCGACTATTCTCTCAAAGTCTAAGGTTATGGGCAATGATGCTCTTATTTCTTTAGCTCTATGTCACAGTCTGTCAGATGGTACTGAAACCTGAATGCACCCATCCCAGCACACACCTCAAAACCTCAAACGCTTCACTCATCCCCTTCTGTGTTAGCTAACTCAGCACACACCTCAAAACCTTCACCCGTCCCCTTCTGTGTTAGCTAACTCAGCACACACACCTCAAAACCTTCACCCGTCCCCTTCTGTGTTAGCTAACTCAGCACACACCTCAAAACCTTCACCCGTCCCCTTCTGTGTTAGCTAACTCAGCACACACCTCAAAACCTCAAACGCTTCACCCATCCCCTTCTGTGTTAGCTAACTCAGCACACACCTCAAAACCTCAAACGCTTCACCCGTCCCCTTCTGTTTTAGCTAACTCAGCACACACCTCAAAACCTCAAACGCTTCACCCGTCCCCCTTCTGTTTTAGCTAACTCAGCAACACCTCCGCTTCACCCACCCCCTTCTGTTTTAGCTAACTCAGCACACACCTCAAAACCTCAAACGCTTGACCCGTCCCCTTCTGTTTTAGCTAACTCAGCACACACCTCAAAACCTCAAACGCTTGACCCGTCCCTTCTGTTTTAGCTAACTCAGGTCACACCTCAAAACCTCAAACGCTTCACCCGTCCCCCTTCTGTTTTTTCAGGTCACACCTCAAAACCTCAAACGCTTCACCCGTCCCCTTCTGTTTTAGCTAACTCAGCACACACCTCAAAACCTCAAACGCTTCACCCGTCCCCTTCTGTTTTAGCTAACTCAGCACACACCTCAAAACCTCAAACGCTTCACCCGTCCCCTTCTGTTTTAGCTAACTCAGGTCACACCTCAAAACCTTTGACCTGGCCCTTCTGTTTTAGCTAACTCAGCACACACCTCAAAACCTCAAACGCTGACCCGTCCCCTTCTGTTTTAGCTAACTCAGGTCACACCTCAAAACCTCAAACGCTTCACCCGGCCCCCTTCTGTTTTAGCTAACTCAGGTCACACCTCAAAACCTCAAACGCTTCACCCGTCCCCTTCTGTTTTAGCTAACTCAGGTCACACCTCAAAACCTCAAACGCTTCACCCGTCCCCTTCTGTTTTAGCTAACTCAGCACACACCTCAAAACCTCAAACGCTTCACCCGTCCCCTTCTGTTTTAGCTAACTCAGGTCACACCTCAAAACCTCAAACGCTTCACCCGTCCCCTTCTGTTTTAGCTAACTCAGCACACACCTCAAAACCTCAAACGCTTCACCCGTCCCCTTCTGTTTTAGCTAACTCAGGTCACACCTCAAAACCTCAAACGCTTCACCCGTCCCCTTCTGTTTTAGCTAACTCAGGTCACACCTCAAAACCTCAAACGCTTCACCCGTCCCCTTCTGTTTTAGCTAACTCAGCACACACCTCAAAACCTCAAAAGCTTCCTGACTCCTGGAGGCCGCTGGCTGTGCTGACAAAATGGTGAAATGCAAAGGAACAGCGTAGAACACAAGTTTGCCGGAAGCCATTTATTTCTGGTTCTTGTTGTTTAAACCAGTTCTTAGAAAGTATTTGATAATTAACCTGTCACAGGTTTGTTGAGTGTTTGCCAAGGGGAATCTTTGTGAGTCAATCTTTGTGAGATTTGCCAGATTGGAGAAGCATCCTCTTCACCGATATTATTCAGACTGATGTTTTGTGGTTTGGTTGGGGCTGTATGACCAACCCTGAACTGGCCAGGCTGCTGTCGTATTCTCCACTAAATTCCTGCCTTTCACTCTTATGACTGCTTTCTGAAAGGCTGGAATTTGTGTTTCTTAGACCTGATGACAGCCATAAAGAATAGCTGTCCAAATGAGAGCTGACTGGATTCGTTTATAGCTACTAAAAGCCAGAAGTTTCAACTTTTCAAAAATGGCAACTCTAAACAGACCTCTGGCCCCTTCAGGGAGGGGGAAGGAATGGGATCAGCTCATTGGCCGAGAAGACTAATGCAAGACAGTCACAGCCAATGATTTTTGATTTCCCTCTCTGCGTGTTCCTGTGTTTAATACAAAAGATTACAGCCAAATTTTGGCTGTCCTGGATTAGATCTGGGTATCCTCTTGTGCAAGTTTTTTTTTTTTGGGAAATAATGTTTATCTTTACATTTCTTATGAGACTTATATCAGATATTATTAAATAAAGTGCTGGAATCCAAATTTACAGCTGTTTTTCTTATCCATTGGAATCAATCTTACCATTTTGGCCTGTCTGTCTTTATACCTGACTCCCAAGTAAATGGATAGTGGATAGCCAGCCATTCTCAGCCCTGTGTATATTTTTTATCTTGATTCATCCTCTCAAAAATACCTATTGAAAGGTGCGTCTACATGTTGTAATATGATGCACAGTGCACTCAACACTGTTTGGTTCAGAGTTAGCATGGCAGTGGAATGAGCCGATCACAACTAATTCTTTAAAAGTTGGGCCCGGGTAACACCATTAGGGTTCTCAGTGAGAGTGGGTTGTTTGCATTAATTTGGTTCTCTCCATGGTGACTGTGGATGCCAATGTGATTAAAATGCTAAACTGAGTCTAACGGAGGGGAAGACTGAAATTGAAAAGGGTAATGAGCAGCATGCGTCGAAATGTAAAATACCTTTCAAGAACAGGTCGTCATTAGTGTTTGGACACCGCATGTCTCAGACCACATCTTGTTGTATTTTTTAGCTATTGAAACTCTTGCTATTATGGTTCAACCCTTATATTTACTTGAAATTGTGGTGACACCTTTTTAGCTTATGTTTGGATAACAGCAAAAAATTACTACTTTTGTGTCATTTCCATAATGTCTCCCAATCGTCTCCATGTTTATTAATCTAAAAAAAGCATATAACGCAGTAATTCATGAGATTCTAATGAACAAAAAACTAGAATACAATGGCTTAAGAGGGATGACACTTGACTGTATTGAAAGTTACCCAAATAATTGAATACAACACATCCTTATCTGTGACACTGCTTCTGACAAACTTCCTGTAAAATGTGGAGTTCCCCAGGGATCAATTCTTGGCCCAATATTATTCGCACTTTATTTAGATTATATTACAGATTTTTTTGATATTCTAAAATTCTTTCTTTTAGCTGATGATGCCACTATCCTCTGCTTCCACCCAGAACTTACCCAGTTAATTCATACCGTTAATTATAAATTTAATCAACTATCCAGCTGATTTGGTGCTAATAAACTCTCACTCAACTTTTGAGAATGAACTACATGATTTTCTGCAGAGGGTCCAGTCCCAAGACTCACTCAACTGTCACAACTAATGAAGAGCAGAAGAATGAATGTGAGCGAATGCCTAGGGCTGTTAGTAAATGACAAGCTCAGCTGGAATCCACTCATAAAACACGTACTAACGATACTTTTGAGAATCAAAGCAATAATGTACCATGTCCGTAAATTATTAGGTCCAACACCTTAAGACTCAACTTGAAAAAATTATTCCTACATAGGTTAAAACAATTAGACTGTTATGCAGAGCAGATAAATATTTTCATTCCAGCTCCTTGCTTCAAAACTTCATCTACTTAAATATACCGCTTTGATTAAATTCAAAAACTACTTTAGTATGAATAAAGCTTTCCATACTGAAATACCTCCAAGCGTACAAGGGAACTTCACACTGAAAGCAAACTCATACTCATCTAAACAGAAAAACAAATTCTTTTGCGAATGTAATGGGAACAACATTAAATCATTTAGCAGGTCCATAATTGGAGTGAAAGCATGGGATAAACTCAGTGAGACATGAAATATATCACTTCCCCTGAATTGTGCAAATCACGCATAAAGAAAATAATCCGCAAATCCTACCTGATCTAAAAATCTTGAGTATTTCATATATTTTTTCGATTTTGTGTAATTTTTTCTATTTTCACTTATTTGGAAATTTTGCGTAGATTTCATGTAAATTTAGTTTAAAACCCCTTTGTGCAGATATCGACGCCGGCATCCGTAAATTCCAAAATTGAATTCCTAAATAATTCTGTAATTGAATTTCCAAATGTCTCACTTCACTGGAATTATTTTCCAGAGTCTCTGTGACTCAAGTACTGAGTTATAAAGCCTAAATAGGCTCATGCATAACAGGAAAAAATTGGCATTATTTGTATTCTGTGCAAAGGGGTTAAATTTCACTTAAATTTTGTGCAGGTTTTGTGCAAAATTCTTGTAAAATTTGAGTTATGTTTGCTTTATGCAGTAATGCACGGTAATCATGACACAGCTCCTTTAAGTTCTATTTTGCTTTCCAAAATATGTGGTTGATTTTTTCATACATGCTTTGTGTAAAATATATTTTTCATGTAAGCTGTGATTTGTAGTTTTTTTTATTTTTTTACTTTTTTATTTCACTAAATAAAATTCCAAACTCTTTTTGTCCCATTTTACAGGGAGGGTATTTGTACATAAGCTTTTAGCTTTTTGTCTTCCTTTACAGCTGTTAAGTGATGTACTGTGCAAGTGAAGGATGTTTTATATCAGTGATACGAGGCCACAATAGAGTGCCACTGGGAGAGAGTTGTGTGGAGACCTCATGTATGAAATGAGTTTGTCTGGAAAATGCTGCCTAAATATTGACTGATTATGACATTTGATTGTGGCTGGTAAGATTTCCTGCTCTAAAGGTCATTTCAGCAGGTAACCAGCCTGACTGTGCGGGTCTGTCGTAGGGTTACAGTGTGACGGATGACCCCTGGAAAATGGTTGTGTTATTTTAAACATAAATAAAGTAGTAGTCAGACAGCAGGACGAGAGGACTGGTGGCTGTGCTGACCTGAGTGCCTCTGAGGTGTTTCTCGGGCTGGTCTGTAACAGGTGTGTTAGTTTGATGGCCAGGCGCAGAGGGTCAGCAGGGAATTTTCTTCCTGTTCCGGTTTGTGTCTCTCGTTCCCCTCACTATCCTGGAATCCTGTTCTTCCTCGCCACTTCCTCTGGGGCGGCGCTGAGGGGCTCTGTGGGCTTTTAGGGAAGCGCTTCTCTCCACGGGCCAGAGAGAGAGAGAGAGAGGGGTCACAGAGAGGGGTGGAGTCAGAGAGTGTAAATATCATGAAAGGAACACCCTCATGCTACACATCACTGTCAGCAGTGCTCCTCTCGCTCTCTTTTCTTTCCCTCTCCTCCTCTCCTGTCTTTATCTCTCTTCCTGCCTCTTTCTTTCTCTCCTGAGAGCCTGTTGTGAACTCTTAATCCCCCCCCTCTCTCTCTCTCTCTCTCTCTCTGTACTGAGTCAGTAGAACTTTGGTAGGTTGAAGAGGTAGAGCTGGGGGGGCAAACAGGCTGTCTCCATGGCAACAGCTTAATTATTAGCCAGCTGTCAGTCTGCGTTGCCGCGGGTGACCGACGGCACTGCGCTGGCAGTTTTGGGCAGGGGGGTGGAAAGGGGGTGTGGGGGTGCCGGAGTTCCAGGCCTGGATGGCGATTTGGCGGCGCAAGCACTGGCTGTAACACCCCCCCCGCCTGCCGACAGGCCTCTGGCCTCCATCTGTGAGCCTGCGAGCAGCTTTGATTGGATTAGAGGAGGAAATTAATGAGACCGACTTCTAAAGCAACCTCTGCTCTGTGTGTGTGTGTGTGTGTGTGTGTGTGTGTGCTACATGTGTTTGTGTTTGTGTGTGAGTGTGTGTGTGTGAATGCGTGTGTGTGAGTGTGTGTGTTTGTGTGTGTGCTACATGTGTTTGTGTGTGAGTGAGTGTGTGCGTGTATGTGCTACATGTGTTTGTGTGTGTGTGTGTGTGTGTGTGTGAGTGTGTTTGTGTGTGTGCTACATGTGTTTGTGTGTGTGTGTGTGAGTGTGTGTGTGTGAATGCGTGTGTGTGAGTGTGTGATTGTGTGTGTGTGTACAATGTGTGAGTGTGTGAGTGTGTGTGTGTGTATGTGTGTGTGTGTACAATGTGTGCGTGTGTGTGTGCGCGAGCAGTCTGCATGTGTGTGTGTGTGTGTGTGTGTATACGTGTGTGTGCGACCGCTCTGCACGTGTGTGTCTGATTATGTCTCCTGTAATAAAATCAGAAAGGCATTAAATCCCAGCTGATGTTCCGTGACACAGGAAGATGACTAGGGGTGGGGGTTAGCAATGTGCGATAGCACTAAGTGAAGGCCACTCCTCGGCTGCTAGTGATCACTCGCTGTGCTTTTACCAGCGCTGCGGGGGGGCAGGCTAGCACATGGTGGTCTGTCCGTATGGCTGAGTGCTCCACGCTCCGCTCCTAATGCAGTATGAGGCGGCAGAGAAGAGCCCCTGTGTGTTCCTGCCTTTCCCCTCCCCTCTGTGACATCACAGAGGCGTGATTAGCATGTTCTCAGCTGAGGCTACATCCATAACGGCAAGATGTCACTCTAAAACAGCGTTTTAAAATGAAAACAAGGCCCATCCACATACCAAACTATTATGAGGTCAGCAGCATTTTTAAAAGTGTCTGTTTTTGGGGTTTGAAAACGCTGGAGCAGTGTGGACGCAAGACGTAACCCAGCTCGAGTTATTCGTTTTACAGTTACTTTAGCCATAGCCTAAATATTTTAATGATGATTCAACAGTCACTTCTGCGGACTCTTATTGGACACTGTCTCAGCATTCTGCAGAAAAACAAAAAAAATCAAACAGGATGCACTTCGAAGGCCAGAGATCCAGAGATGGAGAGAGGCAGAGGGTGGGGGATGATGGGTAATTTGGTTTCGGTGGGACGGCAGGCAGTGGAGAGAAATGACAGGAGGCTTGCAGAAGAGTCTGGACTGTGTGACTCTGTCTTGGTTCGGCCCACTCCCCGTCACGGCGGCGTAACTCCCGCGCACCGGGCCCAACATCTGCCCTGCTCTCCGCACGTTACTCCTACAGACCCAGTGTGAACGAGCCCGCTGGCCTGAGAGCTCGCAGCAGGGGTGTGTAACTCCCGCGCACCGGGCCCAACATCTGCCCTGCTCTCCCAGACGTTACTCCTTCAGACCCGAGTGTGAATGAGCCCGCGGCCTGAGAGCTCGCAGCAGGGGTGTGTAACTCCCGCGCACCGGGCCCAACATCTGCCCTGCTCTCCGCGCGTTACTCCTACAGACCCGAGTGTGAATGAGCCCGTGGCCTGAGATCTCGCAGCAGGGGTGTGTAACTCCAGCGCACGGGCCCAACATCTGCCCTGCTCTCCGCGCGTTACTCCTACAGACCCGAGTGTGAACGAGCCCGCGGCCTGAGAGCTCGCAGCAGGGGTGTGTAACTCCCGCGCACCGGGCCCAACATCTGCCCTGCTCTCCGCACGTTACTCCTACAGACCCGAGTGTGAACGAGCCCGCGGCCTGAGAGCTCGCAGCAGGGGTGTGTAACTCCAGCGCACCGGGCCCAACATCTGCCCTGCTCTCCGCGTTACTCCTACAGACCCGAGTGTGAGCGAGCCAGCGGCCTGAGATCTCGCAGCAGGGGTGTGTAACTCCCAAGACCGGGCCCAACATCTGCCCTGCTCTCCGCGAGTTACTCCTACAGACCCGAGTGTGAACGAGCCCGCGGCCTGAGAGCTCGCAGCAGGGGTGTGTAACTCCAGTGCTGGAGGCCCCTGATCTCCGCTGGTCTATTAGCAGCTGAGCTGGGAATGAAGTGCAGATCTACAGCTGATGCGTGATTTAAATGCAGCACTGACGAGCAGGCGCACAGGTGGGAACAGGAGCTTTGCAGGTGTGAAGTTAGAGGAGCCTGGTTAGAGGGATCATCGCAGCCTGACATGTCAAACTTTCTCAAGCAGCCGATCTAAAACCCCACAAAAGCGCGGAGCCCTTTTCCCCTCTCTGCACGGGCCCGCTCCTCTGGGCCTCAGATGAATGGGTTACATATTTATTGTCGAAAGTTTCTGGTTAACGTGAGATAGAGTGCGCTCGGTTGGGGGATGGCATTGTTTGGTTTTGGAAGTATTCTTTCGGTCGCCTAGCAACAGGCTCTTGGAAACGGGAGTGGACGGTGTTGCCCCTGGCAACTGTTGTTGCTCTGCAAACAATGTGGGGGCCTGAACAAACACGAGCCAAGGAGACTGTGGGCTCCTGTTTTCAGCAGAGCATCTGTGTGCGCTTTGCTCTGATTGAGTGCTATTTAAGTCCGATCTGACGGACGCACTTTAGTTTCACCCGGGGACTCGTACCAAGTGGGAAGCGCAGGTTTCCATCGCACGAGTAAAAATACCCAGACTCCCTCTCTGTTTCATCTTTTCTCCATCCTGTCCAAACTTTTGCAGAGTAGGTTCTCTCTGTAATATTTCTTTCCTCAGATTTGTGGAACTTTGTTGCGTTAAGCTGCCGATGGTAACTGTGATTCCAGTGTTCGCATGTGTAGTTATAGAGGCACACTTCGCGCGTTTATGATCGTACAGCTGAAGCGAGGAGTCGTCAGTTGAAAGTTACCCGGGTCTGTCGAATGCAGCTGGGTTTGTACCCCTCTGATGACATGCTGTCAGGTTAGAGAGCAGTGTTTGTCTGGGACTGGCTTATCCTTGTCTGCCTGTGACTTGTGTGTCATGCCTGTTTGGTTTTAATAAAGTTGTTTTTTTTTGTGGCAGGGCTGGAGGGGGGGGATGGGGGTGTAGTCTTAAAGAGCAGCTCCCCCCCCGCACGGCTTTTGTGTTCCTCTCTACAGTCAGAGGGGAATCTGTGTGGGGTTTAACCCTTTCTCCGAAGCCCTCTCTACAGCTTACACTGCACTGATTATCTGTGTGGGGTTTAACCCTTTCTCCAAACCCCTCTCTACAGCTCACACTGCACTGATTATCTGTGTGGGGTTTAACCCTTTCTCCAGCTCACACCTCTCTACAGCTTACACTGCACTGATTATCTGTGTGGGGTTTAACCCTTTCTCCAAACCCCTCTACAGCTCACACTGCACTGATTATCTGTGTGGGGTTTAACCCTTTCTCCAAACCCCTCTCTACAGCTCACACTGCACTGATTATCTGTGTGGGGTTTAACCCTTTCTCCAAACCCCTCTCTACAGCTCACACTGCACTGATTATCTGTGTGGGGTTTGGGGTTTAACCCTTTCTCCACACTGCAATTATCTCCCTTTCTCTACAGCTACAGCTCACACTGCACTGATTATCTGTGTGGGGTTTAACCCTTTCTCCAAACCCTCTCTACAGCTCACACTGCACTGATTATCTGTGTGGGGTTTAACCCTTTCTCCAAACCCCTCTCTACAGCTCACACTGCACTGATTATCTGTGTGGGGTTTAACCCTTTCTCCAAACTCCTCTCTACAGCTCACACTCTCCAAACCCCTCTCTACAGCTCACACTGCACTGATTATCTGTGTGGGGTTTAACCCTTTCTCCAAACTCCTCTCTACAGCTCACACTGCACTGATTATCTCTGTGGGGTTTAACCCTTTCTCCAAACCCCTCTCTACAGCTCACACTGCACTGATTATCTGTGTGGGGTTTAACCCTTTCTCCAAACCCCTCTCTACAGCTCACACTGCACTGATTATCTGTGTGGGGTTTAACCCTTTCTCCAAACCCCTCTCTACAGCTCACACTGCACTGATTATCTGTGTGGGGTTTAACCCTTTCTCCAAACCCCTCTCTACAGCTCACACTGCACTGATTATCTGTGTGGGGTTTAACCCTTTCTCCAAACCCCTCTCTACAGCTCACACTGCACTGATTATCTGTGTGGGGTTTAACCCTTTCTCCAATCCCTCTCTACAGCTCACACTGCACTGATTATCTGTGTGGGGTTTAACCCTTTCTCCAAACCCCTCTCTACAGCTCACACTGCACTGATTATCTGTGGGGTTGGGGTTCTCCAAACCCTTCTACAGCTCACAAACCCTCCAAACCCCTACAGCTCACACTGCACTGATTATCTGTGTGGGGTTTAACCCTTTCTCCAAACCCCTCTCTACAGCTCACACTGCACTGATTATCTGTGTGGGGTTTAACCCTTTCTCCAAACCCTCTCTACAGCTCACACTGCACTGATTATCTGTGTGGGGTTTAACCCCCCTTTCTCCAACCCCTCCGAACCTCTACAGCTCACACTGCACTGATTATCTGTGTGGGGTTTAACCCTTTCTCCAACCCCTCTCTACAGCTCACACTGCACTGATTATCTGTGTGGGGTTTAACCCTTTCTCCGAACCCCTCTCTACAGCTCACACTGCACTGATTATCTGTGTGGGGTTTAACCCTTTCTCCAAACCCCTCTCTACAGCTCACACTGCACTGATTATCTGCAATGCTGCTGATTGCTGAGGTCAGAGGTGCCTGTGTTAGTTTGCGTTCCCATAGGGCAGTATAGAACAGTTGAAAATAGTGTTCTCTATGAGCGATTGGCACACTGAACACAGCACCCTAAGATAACCAGGCGGAATGTTCCGGGTGTATTTATGACTGAACGCTCCCGCTACTCGGATTCCGTCTCTCAGGTGACCTGTGTATCTGAGACGGATTTTCCCTGTTCGTGTCCCCTAAGGCACTAATGCTTTTGTGTTTTATTTATAGCACATGTGTACCGCTGACAGCAGCTTCACTCTATTTCTTCTGCAATGTGAGCTTTGTTAACCCTTTAAAGTGCAGATTTTTTGTTTGCTTTTTAAAAAAATGAAAATTTTGTAATCTCTAACTCCAGCAGCATTGTCACCAGTGGCTG
Organism: Gymnothorax javanicus; assembly: GCA_029692085.1. Taxonomy (NCBI): domain Eukaryota; kingdom Metazoa; phylum Chordata; class Actinopteri; order Anguilliformes; family Muraenidae; genus Gymnothorax; species Gymnothorax javanicus. The sequence goes on from CM056196.1 coordinate 160,546,891, forward strand.
TTCTAAAACCGGGAATTGGGGGGGCACAGACACGTTCCTTTATGACAATAATTAGTCCTGGCTAGTTCTCAATCATTTCCCTTTATTGACGCATTTTCCAATTATCGTTATTGGCAACTGAAGACACGGTTTCTCTCCATATGCGATCTAACAGCGATGAAATCATGGGCTAAATTCAGTACAGTGGCGGAACCAGAACTGAGAATTGTTACAAAACATCTGTTTAAAACAGTTATTAGTCCTGACCTGTTCTCAGTCATTTTCATGATTAACAGAAGGTTCACTCCAAGAGCACTCCACACTTCACAGGTGCTGCTTGTTCTCCCCGATTACGTAAGAAGGCAATCATTCATCTGAATGCATATTTGCTGCATTTAAATCAACGTTATTCAAAATTGCATACCTGTCGACTCTCACGCAAATAGCTGGAGCCGCACGGTGCCTATTTACCTGCCGAGTGCCCCTTTTTTTATCAACCCACGCAATACCGAGAGTGAAAGGCGGTATTTCGTTAGAATGCAGACCAGTTCAATCAACTCAAAGCATTGGCCTATTAATAAGTAAATTATTTTTCTGTACTGAATTTAGCCCATGATTTCATCGTTGTTAGATCGCATATGGTGAGAAACCGTGTCTTCAGCTGCCAATTACGATAATTGGAAAACGCGTCAGTAAAGGAAAATGATTGAGAACTAGCCAGGACTAATAAAGGGACGTGTCTGTCCCCCAATTCCCGGTTCTAGAACCGCCACTGATTGTCACATTGTTCGATCTGTATTCGCATACATTCTGATGACACATGGCTGATCCTGCACCCTAACAAACAAACAAACAAACAGAGAGGTATTTTTCTGAATCTGAGTTTTGGTGGTGGTTTTTCCAATGGGTCTTGAAGGCGCCCGGTCAGTTTTGCAGGCACATGCTGATTTTATACCTACAGTGTTAAATACTCTTCAGAGAGGAGAGCGAATGCGGAGATGCAGTGGACAGAGCACATGGTGTGTGTTTGTGTGTGTGTCTGTGTTTGAATGTTCATGTGTGTGTTTTGTGTCTGTCCAAGTGATTATTGTGTGTGCACGTGTATACATAAGTGCCTGTGCATGTGTGGGTGTGTGTGTATGTTTATGGGCAGGTCCATATGTGCATGACCCATGTTTTTGTACACGCACCCATGCACACACGTAATTGGCTAGTGCACCGGCCTCCCCCTCTCTCACACACACACACACACACACACGCACAAGGATTTGGTCGTTTCAACACCGTCTTACCCACCCATTACTCACCTAAGATGACTCCACTCAGCCTGGTCTATTTCAGCTCCAAACAACATGGCCACACCCATCCCTGCACACCACTTTCAGGGTCTCAGTGTGTGTGTGTGTGTGTGTCTGTGTGTGGTCCGTGTTTACCTTCCTTTATGGGGACAAAATGTCCCCATAAGACAAGGAATTCCAGATTTCTTCATCCTTATGGGGACTTTTTCAGATCCCCATGAGGAAATTGAACTATTTTATGGTTAGGGGTTAAGGTTAGGGTTGGGATAAGGTCAGGGTTGGGTTAAGGTTAGGGTTAGGGGTTAAGGTAAGGGTTGGGTTAAGGTTAGGGTTAGGGGTTAAGGTTAGGGTTGGGATAAGGTCAGGGTTGGGTTAAGGTTAGGGTTAGGGGTTAAGGTTAGGGTTGGGATATGGTCAGGGTTAGTTTAAGGTTGGGGTTAGGTATGTACTGTTTAGGGTTAAGGTCAGGGAAAGGGGTTAGGGAACGAATGCAAGTCTATGGAATGTCCCCACAAGACATGAAAACCCAACATGCGCGCGCGTGTGTGTGTGTGTGAGTGTGTGCTTGAACGTGTACACACACGCGCGCGTGTGGTTTTGAGTGTGTGCGCATGTGTGTTTGTTTATGAGTGTATGTGTGTTTATGAGTATGTGTGCGGGTGTGTGTGTGTGTGTTTGTGTATGTATGCATTGGTTTATGAGTGTGTGTGTGTTTGTGTGTCTGCATTTGTATGTGTATGTATTGGTTTATGAGTGTGTGTGTGTGTGTGTTTGTGTGTGTGTCTGCATTGGTTTATGAGTGTGTGTGTGTATGCTTTGGTTTATGAGCGTGTGTGTGTGCGTGTGTGTGTGTGTGTGTCTGTCTATGCTCATGTTTCCCTACCGATCGTCCCCAAAGCTCATTCACCTGTTTTTTTTCTCCTGGGAAATGTTTCTTGCATCAGTATATCTGTTTGCTTTGCACTGCACTCGTTTGTTTATTTTCAGCAGAAGAGAGGAGCTCTTGATGTCCTTTGAAGAGAGAGTTTTTAGAATGTTGGTTCAGAATTCTGAGCCAGTGTTCTGGAGCTCAGCTGTTAAAGTTACAGGTAGTAATTGTTACATCAGCAGCAGAATATTCCACTTGGAACATTCCGATGGCATCTGTGATGTCACACTGCGAAGCGTGATCTTAGCGAGAGTGTGCTCGAATGGCCTTTACCTAGCTCTCACAATGTTACTTTACTGTTTCACCTGCATTGCAAAAACATTTCAAGGATGTCTTATATTAGCTGGGTAGCAGTAGAACTGCCTGGTGCCTGGTTGACCCATTTATCTCTCTCTCTCCCTTTCTCTCTCCCTCACTCTCTCTTTCTCACTCCGCTGTCATGCTCTCAGGTTACTTTGCATGAGCTTTAAAAAGGAAAGGGGGGATGGGTGGGCCGGGGTGGGGGGTGGTCATCATGAATTCCTCACTATGGCAACCGGCAAACGTTTACAAAGCATTGTGGAATTTGCTCATATCAGCTGGATTATAGGAGCCCCTGCAGCCTGGAGAGCCCGGCTATCTTCGGGAACAAATGCCGCGGCCGCCAGGGTACAGACAGAGTACATGCAGGCTACAGACATGGTACAGACAGGGTGCAGACTGGGCACAGACATGGTACAGACAGGGTACAGCCTGGGTACAGGCAGAGTACAGACAGGTCTGGTATCCCCTTGGACACTTTCACTTGAGTACTCCAGGAAGGTGGCGAATGGAGGAGAGATTTCTCCCTCTCTCCCTCTCTCTCTCTCTCTCTGGTCCCTGTTCCTCTCTCCTGTTTCTCCGAGTGTTGTTAGCGGTTAGCAGCACGCTAGGTGGCTCCTGTTTCTCCGAGTGTTGTTAGCGGTTAGCAGCACGCTAGGTGGCTCCTGTTTCTCCGAGTGTTGTTAGCGGTTAGCAGCACGCTAGGTGGCTCCTGTTTCTCCGAGTGTTGTTAGCGGTTAGCAGCACGCTAGGTGGCTGGTCACCCTGTGTTGCTCCCTAGCTCATCTGGAGCAGGCTCTCACATGCTGAGGCTTTTCTCTCCAACGCATAACAGGCGGTTCAACCAATCACAGGCCCTGTGGAGACGGTCTTGATCCGCAGTCCTGGAGGACCACATGAGATCAAAGGCTCATTTAGACCTGGGAAACTGCGCTGTGTGGAGTTTTGCTAACAAGCCCACCTCATGGTCCGCTGGTGTTGCCCTGACACGCCAGTCATTTCAATCACTGAGCTGTGTACATCCCCTTCATCTCCTGTGGTTACGCAAGTGTGACTCTGTGATTCTCTTCTGCTGTTTGGCACAGAGGTGCATGCCTCGGGTGGCAGTGTGTCGTGCTATTTTTGGGTCTTAGCTGTTGTTAGAGAGGTTGCTGGTGTTATTCCCAGATGAGGTACTGCCGGTGCACCCTAAGACTACTGTAGTACTCAGTAATGAAGGAACTGAGCCTGCTGAGCGACAGTGAATATCAAGACGTGTGAATGGATTTTACATGAAGGGTGGAGCTGATATCGTAAATGTACAGTCTTAAATGTACATGCTTGAATTCAAAGTCTCCACTGTAAATGTTTATGTAATACCGGTCTCAAATGAGGTCTGAATTGTAACTGCAGAAATGTAAAGTCTTATTTATGGATGATTATGTGTAAAGTCTTCAGTGTGAAGTCTTGAAAGTAAATAATTCAATTTAACTTTTACGTCTTCAGTGGAAAGTTTTCAGTTTTAAGTCTTAAGTTGAAATTATTAAGTCTTTGGTATAATGAATTTAGTATGGGGGTTTTAGTGTAATGTCTTAAGAACAAAATCTTGAATGTGAAGTCTTCATTGTAAGGTCCGAAATGCTTCAGGGTAAAGTCTTAAGTGAAAATACTTCAGGATAAAGTTGTTTGTAAATGCTTTAGGGTAAAGCCTTAAGTGTAAAGACGTCAGTGTAAAGTCTTCAATCTGAAGTCCTAAGTGAAAATGCTTCTGGGTAAAGTTGTAAATGTAAATCCTTAAGTGTTAAGTCTTTCTTGTAAATGCTATGGGGTAAAGTCTTCAGTGTCAAGTCATAAGTGAAATGTAATTAGTGTAGTGAGTGTAAATGCTTAGATGTGTAAATGCTCTTAAGAGTAAAGTTTTAAGCAAAAGCCTTAAGTCTGCAGTCTGAAGTGTGAAGTCTTACATGCAAAATCTTCAACTTAATGTCTGAAGTGCAAAGTCATAAGTGAAATGCCATAAGTGTTACATTGTACACGTAAATGCTTGAGGGCGGTCTTAAGTGTAAAGTTTTATGTGTAGTGAGTGTAAATGCTTCAGGGTAAAGTCTTAAGTATAAAGTCCTAAGTGAAAGTCTTAAGTATGCGGTCTTTAGTGTGAAGTCTTACATGTAAAATCTTCGGCATAAAGTCTTAAGTGTAAAGTCAAAACTGCAATATCATAAGTGTTACGTTGTATATGTAAATGCCTGAGGGCAGTCGTGAGAATAAAGATGTATGTGTAGAGTGTGTGAATGCTTCAGCGTAAAGTCTTAAATGTAAAGTCTTAAGTCAAACCCTGAAGTGTGAGGTCTTCGGAGTAAAGTCATAAGCCGTGAGTGCTGTGGCGGGTGTGAGTCTCACTTCTCCTCTCACTCAGACTCCAGCATGCAGAGCCCAGAGGCAGGATCTGACTCCACATCCAGCGTCGCTCTGCGTATGTCCTCCTCCTCGGCCCCGGCCCCTGTGGTGCAGCCCGTCCCCGCGTCCCAACAGGTATGGAGCATCCCGCAGCTCAGCCCAACATGCTTAAACCCACGAGCCCAACACACCGGAGTCACCCCAACATCACATACCCTTCAGCCCAACACGCTACACCCACCAGCCCAACACACCAGAGTCACCCCAACATCACATACCCATCAGCCCAACACGCTACACCCACCAGCCCAACACACCAGAGTCACCCCAACATCACATACCCATCAGCCCAACACGCCCAACACACCAGAGTCACCCCAACATCACATACCCTTCAGCCCAACACACCAGAGTCACCCCAACATCACATACCCTTCAGCCCAACACACTACACCCACCAGCCCAACACACCAGAGTCACCCCAACATCACATACCCATCAGCCCAACACGCTACACCCACCAGCCCAACACACCAGAGTCACCCCAACATCACATACCCTTCAGCCCAACACGCAACACCCACCAGCCCAACACACCAGAGTCCCCCCCAACATCACATACCCTTCAGCCCAACACGCTACACCCACCAGCCCAACACACCAGAGTCACCCCAACATCACATACCCATCAGCCCAACACGCTACACCCACCAGCCCAACACACCAGAGTCACCCCAACATCACATACCCTTCAGCCCAACACGCTACACCCACCAGCCCAACACACCGGAGTCACCCCAACATCACATACCCTTCAGCCCAACACGCTACACCCACCTGCCCAACACACCGGAGTCACCCCAACATCACATACCCTTCAGCCCAACACACAACACCCACCAGGCCAACACACCAGAGTCACCCCAACATCACATACCCTTCAGCCCAACACGCTACACCCGCCAGCCCAACACACCAGAGTCACCCCAACATCACATACCCTTCAGCCCAACATGCTACACCCACCACTCCAACACGCTGTTCTCATAAAACCAACAACAAATGCACACCACCAAAACCATCTGTGATGCATTCAAACAAAACTCGGAAATATGCTGTAATCTGGCCACTTATTGAAGACCTGTGATCTGGAAAAAATCCACAAGGGTTTAAGTTCACAACCTCCCAGTGTTTGTTTCTGCTACGGCACTTCTGTTGGAATTTATTTTGTGAGCAATCACAGACAGCTATCCTGTGCTGCATGAATACAGTTTATTAGTATTAAGTGCTGAAAACAGTCACTCTACATAATCACAGTGCACAAAAGTAGGAATACGACATTGCTGCGATGTTCACTCATCAATTAAGACATAAAAGCGTTGTAATAAAATGGGGAATAAGTTGAATTGTGAAAGCCTGCTCTTTTTGTGCTCTGCATTGTAAAAACTGCTGTTAAATGATAAAAAGGCAGACAGACAGACAAAGGCAGATGCCGACAGGACTGTGGTTAAACTGCACTGCTTCCACTCGGCAGTGAGAGTTAAACTGGCCTCATTACTGGCGAGGAGCTGGAACAGAAGCTCATTGTGTGTGTGAAAGCTCTATCTTTACTCCCATTAGCCAATCAGTTTTCACACATTGGCCTAAACAATGAGATGTGGGAGAATTGATCTTGTGCAGAATAACAGCTGACGTGAGTGAAAAAGAATTTGTTGAATGTAATCTTCCAAATTTTTTATGCTCAGGCACTGAGTCTTGTATGTAAACTGGAGATTGCGTTCGCAGAAAACTCAGGCTTCTCTCCAGCGAAGTGTGTTGTCAGAAATGGTTGAGCTGATTTTTGGAGGGATGTTTTGGAGTTTCGCTGCCATAAGAGACCGGTCATACGGGTCATTACACCGGATAAAGATATTCTATGAAACACAACTGGCTAAAAGGGTTAATACAAACGTCTGTGGTATGTATGTCACATGAACTGTGTCGGCCAATGAGAGGTGCAGTGTGTTTTACAAGAGGCGCCAGTGGCCACTGTTGGTTCTTTAAAGAACATGTACCGTTGGGCTTGTTTAAAGCCAGCAGTAATTCTGAGCATCCATAAGGGTCTGTGACTTTACTGACACGCAGGGTGGGGGTTATGAACCCAGAGGGTCTGTGTCTTTACTGACACGCAGGATGGGGGTGGGGGTTATGAATGGGGGGGCATGAACCCAGAGGGTCTGTGTCTTTACTGACACGCAGGAGGGGGGGTTATGAACCCAGAGGGTCTGTGTCTTTACTGACACGCAGGAGGATGGGGGTTGACACGCAGGATGAACCCAGAGGGTCTGTGTTTTTACTAGCCTGCAGGATGGGGGTTATGAACCCAGAGGGTCTGTGTCTTTACTGACATGCAGGGGGGGGGGTTATGAACCCAGAGGGTCTGTGTCTTTACTGACACGCAGGGTGGGGGTTATGAACCCAGAGGGTCTGTGTCTTTACTGACACGCAGGATGGGGGTTATGAACCCAGAGGGTCTGTGTCTTTACTGACACGCAGGATGGGGGTTATGAACCCAGAGGGTCTGTGTTTTTACTAGCCTGCAGGATGGGGGTTATGAACCCAGAGGGTCTGTGTCTTTACTGACATGCAGGGTGGGGGTTATGAACCCAGAGGGTCTGTGTCTTTACTGACACGCAGGGTGGGGGTTATGAACCCAGAGGGTCTGTGTCTTTACTGACACGCAGGATGGGGGTTATGAACCCAGAGGGTCTGTGTCTTTACTGACATGCAGGGTGGGTTTATGAACCCAGAGGGTTTGTGTCTTTACTGACACGCAGGATGGGGGTTATGAACCCAGAGGGTCTGTGTCTTTACTGACACGCAGGGTGGGGGTTATGAACCCAGAGGGTCTGTGTCTTTACTGACATGCAGGGTGGGGGTTATGAACCCAGAGGGTCTGTGTCTTTACTGACACGCAGGGTGGGATGGGGGTTAGGGTCTGAACCCAGAACCCAGGGGTCTGTGTCTTTACTGACCTGCAGGATGGGGGGAGTCTTTACTGACCTGCAGGGTGGGGATGAACCCAGGGGTCTGTGTCTTTACTGACCTGCAGGATGGGGGGTTTAACCCAGAGGGTCTGTGTCTTTACTGACCTGCTGTGGGTCTTATGAACCCAGAGGGTCTGTGTCTTTACTGACCTGCAGGATGGGGTTATGAACCCAGAGGGTCTGTGTCTTTACTGACATGCAGGATGGGTTTATGAACCCAGAGGGTCTGTGTCTTTACTGACCTGCAGGATGGGGGGTTATGAACCCAGAGGGTCTGTGTCTTTACTGACACGCAGGATGGGGGTTATGAACCCAGAGGGTCTGTGTCTTTACTGACATGCAGGATGGGGGTTATGAACCCAGAGGGTCTGTGTCTTTACTGACCTGCAGGATGGGGGTTATGAACCCAGAGGGTCTGTGTGTCTTGACCTGCAGGATGGGGGTTATAAACCCAGAGGGTCTGTGTTTTACTGACCTGCAGGATGGGGGTCTGAACCCAGAGGGTCTGTGTCTTTACTAGCCTGCAGGATGGGGTTATGAACCCAGAGGGTCTGTGTCTTTACTGACCTGCAGGGATGGGGGGGGGTTATGAACCCAGAGGGTTTGTGTCTTACTGGCCTGCAGGATGGGGGGGGGTTATGAACCCAGAGGTCTGTGTCTTTTACTGGGCAGGGGGGGTTAAGAACCCAGAGAGGGCCTGCAGGATGGGGGTTAAGAACCCAGAGGTTCTTTACTGACCTGCAGGATGGGGGGTTATGAACCCAGAGGGTCTGTGATGGGGGTTAAGAACCAGAGGGTCCTGATTTACTGGCCTGCAGGATGGGGGTTGTGAACCCAGATGGGGGTCTGTGTCTTTACTGACCTGCAGGATGGGGTTATGAACCCAGAGGGTCTGTGTCTTTACTGACCTGCAGGATGGGGGGTTATGAACCCAGAGGGTCTGTGTCTTTACTGACCTGCAGGATGGGGGTTATGAACCCAGAGGTTCTGTGTCTTTACTGACCTGCAGGATGGGGGTTATGAACCCAGAGGGTTTGTGTCTTTACTGACCTGCAGGATGGGGGGGGTCTCTGTCTTTACTGACCTGCAGGATGGGGGTTGAACCCAGAGGGTCTGTGTTTTACTGACCTGCAGGATGGGGGTTAGAAACCCAGAGGGTCTGTGTCTTTACTGACCTGCAGGATGGGGGTTATAGAACCCAGAGGTTCTGTGTTTTACTGACCTGCAGGATGGGGTTATAAACCCAGAGGTTCTGGGGTTTTCTGACCTGCAGGAATGGGGTTATGAACCCAGAGGGTCTGTGTCTTTACTGACCTGCAGGATGGGGGTTATGAACCCAGAGTGTCTGCGTTTTACTGGCCTGCAGGATGGGGGTTATGAACCCAGAGGTTCTGTGTCTTTACTGACCTGCAGGATCGGGGTTATGAACCCAGAGGGTCTGTGTCTTTACTGGCCTGCAGGATGGGGGTTATATACCCAGAGGGTCTGTGTCTTTGCTGACCTGCAGGATGGGGGTGATTAACCCAGAGGGTCTGTGTTTTACTGACCTGCAGGATGGGGGTTATAAACCCAGAGGTTCTATGTCTTTACTGACCTGCAGGATGGGAGTTATGAACCCAGAAGGTCTGTGTCTTTACTGACCTGCAGGATGGGGGTTATGAACCCAGAGGGTCTGTGTTTTACTGGCCTGCAGGATGGGGGTTAAGAACCCAGAGGTTCTGTGTCTTTACTGACCTGCAGGATGGGGGTTATGAACCCAGAGTGTCTGTGATTTACTGGCCTGCAGGATGGGGGTTAAGAACCCAGAGGTTCTCTGTCTTTACTGACCTGCAGGATGGGGGTTAAGAACCCAGAGGGTCATTGTCTTTACTGGCATGCAGGATGGGGGTATATACCCAGAGAGGGTCTGTGTCTTTACTGACCTGCAGGATGGGGGTTATTAACCCAGAGGGTCTGTGTTTTACTGACCTGCAGGATGGGGGTTATAAACCCAGAGGGTCTGTGTTTTACTGACCTGCAGGATGGGGGTTAAGAACCCAGAGGGTCTGTGTTTTACTAGCCTGCAGGATGGGGGTTATGAACCCAGAGGGTCTGTGTCTTTACTGACCTGCAGGATGGGGGTTATGAACCCAGAGGGTTTGTGTTTTACTGGCCTGCAGGAGGGGGGTTATGAACCCAGAGGGCCTGTGTTTTACTGGCCTGCAGGATGGGGGTTAAGAACCCAGAGGGTCTGTGTCTTTACTGGCCTGCAGGATGGGGGTTAAGAACCCAGAGGTTCTGTGTCTTTACTGACCTGCAGGATGGGGGTTATGAACCCAGAGGGTCTGTGTCTTTACTGACCTGATTTACTGGCCTGCAGGATGGGGGTTAAGAACCCAGAGGTTCTGTGTCTTTACTGACCTGCAGGATGGGGGTTAAGAACCCAGAGGGTTTGTGTCTTTACTGACCTTCAGGATGGGGGTTATATACCCAGAGGGTCTGTGTCTTTACTGACCTGCAGGATGGGGGTTATGAACCCAGAGGTTCTGTGTCTTTACTGACCTGCAGGATCGGGGTTAAGAATCCAGAGGGTTTGTGTCTTTACTGACCTGCAGGATGGGGGTTATATACCCAGAGGGTCTCTGTCTTTACTGACCTGCAGGATGGGGGTTATTAACCCAGAGGGTCTGTGTTTTACTGACCTGCAGGATGGGGGTTATAAACCCAGAGGGTCTGTGTCTTTACTGACCTGCAGGATGGGGGTTAAGAACCCAGAGGTTCTGTGTCTTTACTGACCTGCAGGATCGGGGTTAAGAACCCAGAGGGTTTGTGTCTTTACTGACCTGCAGGGTGGGGGTTATGAACCCAGAGGGTCTGTGTCTTTACTGACCTGCAGGATGGGGGTTATGAACCCAGAGGGTCTGTGTTTTACTGGCCTGCAGGATGGGGGTTAAGAACCCAGAGGTTCTGTGTCTTTACTGACCTGCAGGATGGGGGTTATGAACCCAGAGGGTCTGTGTCTTTACTGACCTGATTTACTGGCCTGCAGGATTGGGGTTAAGAACCCAGAGGGTTTGTGTCTTTACTGGCCTGCAGGATGGGGGTTATATACCCTGAGGGTCTGTGTCTTTACTGACCTGCAGGATGGGGGTTATAAACCCAGAGGGTCTGTGTTTTACTGACCTGCAGGATGGGGGTTATAAACCCAGAGGGTCTGTGTCTTTACTGACCTGCAGGATGGGGGTTATGAACCCAGAGGGTCTGTGTCTTTACTGACCTGCAGGATGGGGGTTATGAACCCAGAGGGTCTGTGTCTTTACTGACCTGCAGGATGGGGGTTATGAACCCAGAGGGTCTGTGTCTTTTCTGACCTGCAGGGTGGGGGTTATTAACCCAGAGGGTCTGTGTTTTACTGACCTGCAGGATGGGGCTTATGAACCCAGAGGGTCTGTGTTTTACTGGCCAGCAGGAGGGGGGTTATGAACCCAGGGGGTCTGTTTCTTAACTGACCAGCAGGATGGGGGTTATGAACCCAGAGGGTCTGTGTCTTTACTGACCTGCTGAATGGGGGTTTTGAACTTAGAGGGTCTGTGTCTTTACTGGCCTGCAGGATGGGGGTTATGAATCGCAGAGGGTCTGTGTCTTTACTGACCTGCAGGATGGGGGTTATGAACCCAGAGGGTCTGTGACTTTACTGACCTGCAGGATGGGGGTTATGAACCCAGAGGGTCTGTGTCTTTACTGACCTGCAGGATGGTGGTTATGAACCCAGAGAGTCTGTGTCTTTACTGACCTGCAGGATGGGGGTTATTAACCCAGAGGTTCTGTGTCTTTACTGACCTGCAGGATGGGGGTTATGAACCCAGAGGGTCTGTGTCTTTACTGACCTGCAGGGTGGGGGTTATTAACCCAGAGGTTCTGTGTCTTTACTGACCTGCAGGATGGGGGTTATAAACCCAGAGGGTCTGTGTCTTTACTAGCCTGCAGGTTGGGGGTTATGAACCCAGAGGGTCTGTGTCTTTACTGACCTGCAGGGTGGGGGTTATGAACCCAGAGGGTCTGTGTCTTTACTGACCTGCAGGATGGGGGTTATGAACCCAGAAGGTCTGTGTCTTTACTGACCTGCAGGGTGGGGGTTATGAACCCAGAGGGTCTGTGTCTTTACTGGCCTGCAGGGTGGGGGTTAAGAACCCAGAACCTCGTCCATGAGTCTGGACCTTGGCGCCCTGGAAGAGGATGGCCAGGTTTGATCATTCACATGTCCTCTTTCGTCATGTGCACTGCACCCATGGCAGTGGCCTCTTTCCGCAGGATAGTGCGCTCTGACCGCCAGACTGCACGCACTGTCTGAGAGTGATTTCAGAAACATGTTGAAGATTTCAAGGTGTTACCGTGGCCTTCAAAATGATCATATGTGTGTGTATTTTGTGTTGGTGTACACGCACACGCACACGCACACAGGCTGCCCAGCCCAAAAAAAACGACACTCTTATATTTTGTTGGATCGCCTGAAGCATTGATTCTGTCAAGCATTGGCTGTAATCACAGTAATTTAACTCTCTCGCTCTCTCCGTCCCCCTCTCTCCTCTCCAGAGGGTTCTGGTGCAGGCTCCGGGTTCTGGCCAGAAGGGGGCGCCAGTGCAGCAGTTATCGCGGGTGCAGCAGCAGGTCCCGCCACAGGTATGGCTCAGACTCCGCTGAGGGTGCGGTGTGGGGCACCCTGATTTCTCCTGAGGGGGTAACTGTACCCCAGCGCCCCACACAGTCTCACCGCACCTGACGGTGTTAGGAAGAACCCCGAGTCCTTATTCATTCTCTCTTCCTCTCATCTCTCTCTCTTTCACATACAAGCAAGCAACTGCGTGCACTGGATTGGGAAGTTAGCACTACGCATACAGATAATTATAATGGGATTCCGAAGTATTTTGACAGTCTAGCAATTTTCGGATGGATGTAAATGTCGGTAATGCGGAGGGAAATGTATCCTAAATTAGCCTGGGTAGCTAACTGCGTTACTTACTGTTGAAAGGACTGGAGGAGATCACTCTCAGGGCTGCTCTTTCTAAGACTGAACTCATTAAACTTCATTAGGCATTCCTCGGCGCTTTCATCTCACGTGATCGGGTGGAAATTCCAGTTAATTCTCACTTAATGAACCGTCTTAAATGGGCTTTTTAAGCCAAAGCAAAGTGTGCTCAGAAATGAGTCCACAAACATCGCAGCAATGTTCTGAAAACACTGGGAAATACAGGGTTTCAGGTACATTGGGAGCACGAGCGCGAGACTATATTAGCGATTCGTTTTGGCACTTCCTGTGACTCTGTGTGTGTGTGTGTGTGTGTGTGTGTATTGAATCTCCTGGTAGCTCCAGCTGAATTCTGGGCCTTGAAGACCTCCTGGACAAAGTTAATGGGTGGGCTTTGCTTGCTGCACAGAGCTGCATTGAAAAGCTCAGTTACTGTTGGTGAAGGGAGTGATTATTGGGGAGACGGTCGAGGAGGCGCAAGGAGACGAGATCAATCCTCTGTGTGAGGAGCGATCAATCCCTATCACTTGCTCTGCCATCGTTTCCTTTCTGCAAGCCAAATCATTGCTTTTAAACGCCGAGAACATGCATGTGAATTCAGGCACACTCCAGCCTTACGCCTGCCCAAGGCTCTGGCTTCAGAACTAGCACCCCACCGCCTCTAACTGACTGCTAGGACGGGTCAAATGCAGAGGACACATTAGCCTATAGACTCCATTAAAATATGTTGACATGAGAGGTTTTCTTGGAGGAGATTGAATCTCAGTTTTGGATCTTTCCTTTAGGGCATTTTAGTAGAGAGGCTCTCCCATCCTTGATTCCAGAGATTCAGTTCATCTTCATCAGGGTTATTCAGAGCATTCATTGCGAACAATAGACTGTATACAAAGATGGATGATGCCTCTTCACTTCCTAACGCTGTACAAAAATGGAGCCAAAATATCCTTCATGCTGACACTGCCGTCTTGCACATTTAGAGCCGGAGTGTGCGCAGTAGTGATGGGGGCATTGAGCGGCGGTGTGCAGGTCCTGCCCATACGCTCACTCGACACAAATACTTCCCTGAACTTTTTATGTAGCCTGGCTGGCTGCTACAGTGTTAGCGCTCAGCGCTGCTTATTTTACACAGACTACGGTCTGGGGCTGTGTTCAACAACACCTCATGTTAACTTACGTACTGTTAGCCTGATTAACTCTACATTGCCTTGTTAGGGAGGTTAATGTAACCAAATCCTGTTGAATGTACCATTCCACTATGACTGAAAGCTTATTAAAGAGTTCGGTAGTTTGGATTTTTTTCCAAGTGCAGTTTTCTGAGGGTAAAATATGTTTGCTACTTTCCTGGTTCTTCGCAGTACACTTGTTAGCTCCCATGCCAATGTCTAGTACTCCTGCCAGGCTTTACAAACTTGTGCCGACTGCTGCCTACTAGCTAGCTATCTGCTAGCGCATACATTGATTATGCATTAGTTGCTACCTCATGGAACCCTATATCAAAAAATCTGAGTCAAGATTTAACTTAATGTGAATACAATCTATTTTTAAATAGGCTCCCCACTATAATGCATTCTAGCTTTAGTTCTAACTATCTAGCTAGCTAAGCTAGCCAACTAGTTGACCTGTTACTAAATCTTGATTTAGTAGTTAGCTAGCTTGCCAACTCTTTCTAACTAGCTTGCAAGATTCCGTCATAGGTTACTGTAGTTAGCAAAAAACATTGACGAATCAATGGTAAAAAGCTGTTTGCTCTGAACATAGCGTCACTGCTAAAAGTGCATCACGCTGTGTTCAGAGTAAAGATACCTTTACAGTTGATTTCTGTTGCTACCGACGGTGGCTTGTTATGGAATCTTGCTAAACTACTTAGCCACCTCACTAGCAACCGAAATGGTTTTAATTTTCAGCTATAGCATTGCTGCTAACAGTACATGACTATGTGTTAAGAGGAAAGACCTTTTACTGTCAGTTTGTGTTGGACATTCAGAACCACTATGGTTTATATTCAGTTGCACTGGAACCAAGGAACTTATGCATGTGCGATGTTAAGTTATATCTCCTCCCGAAAGTTGCTCTCTAGCTTCCAACAACTCCCGGAAAATAATCTGCAGGTGACTACTTTTCTCAGAGTAGCTCATAGCTGTCAATCATGACTTTACACCCCCTCTTTATTGTATCAAATGACTAAATAAAACCAAACTTATCAGGAAAAATGAATACGTGAACATACAGCAACATGGTAAGAACTGCTTAAAATGACAGAAACCGTACTTGGGAAAAATTATTTGACACGTAATTTTTTTGTGAGGTCCATGTCCCATCTACTAACATGAAGGGGTGGGTTCATAACCTATACTGCAGCCGGCCAGTAGAAGGTGATCAAGATGTTTTGGCCTCACTTTTAGGGAGCTGTTAGGTTGTTCATGTTTATATACAGTCAATGTTGTGGACTTAACATATAGTGCAGTCCATGTACAGTATATTTGAATGACGTCACGCTACAGAAGGGAGGAAGTGGCCCGTTGATATAGACAAACGAAAAGTCCCAAAAATGAAAGCTGACAGCCTACTTTTAACCTCATATTCATCGTTTTTAAATCCAATGTGTAAAATGTGCTACTGTGAGCATGATCACAAGCTGCACTGTTTTGGTACTTTGGTCTTTGAGAGAGATGCGTTTGCTTGGCACGGATCTCTGCCTCCTGGGGGGGCATTTAAGATCAGAGACTTAGCGTTTCCATATGTGCATCTCGGAGGGAATCTCACCTATGACAGGCTCCTTACTGAATGGGAACTAGGGCCATGCAGGTCATAGCGGGAGGTTTTGATGGTTTTCGAGTGGACAGGATATGGCTGCAGGTTATAGTGGGAGGTTGAGATGGTTTTTGGGTGGACAGGATAAGGCTGCAGGTTATAGCGGGAGGTTGAGATGGTTTTGGGGGGACAGGAAAAGGCTGCAGGTTATAGCGGGGAGGTTGAGATGGTTTTGGGTGATGGACAGGATAAGGCTGCAGGTTATAGCGGGAGGTTGAGATGGTTTTGGGGGGACAGGATAAGGCTGCAGGTTATAGCGGGAGGTTGAGATGGTTTTTGGGGGGACAGGATAAGGCTGCAGGTTATAGCGGGAGGTTGAGATGGTTTTTGGGGGGACAGGATAAGGCTGCAGGTTATAGCGGGAGGTTGAGATGGTTTTTGGGGGACAGGATAAGGCTGCAGGTTATAGCGGGAGGTTGAGATGGTTTTGGGGGACAGGATAAGGCTGCAGGTTATAGCGGGAGGTTGAGATGGTTTTTGGGTGGACAGGATAAGGCTGCAGGTTATAGCGGGAGGTTGAGATGGTTTTGGGGGGACAGGATAAGGCTGCAGGTTATAGCGGGAGGTTGAGATGGTTTTCGGGGAGACAGGATAAGACTGCAGGTTATAGCGGGAGGTTGAGGTGGTTTTGGGGGGACAGGATAAGGCTGCAGGTTATAGCGGGAGGTTGAGATGGTTTTGGGGGGACAGGATAAGGCTGCAGGTTATAGCGGGAGGTTGAGATGGTTTTGGGGGGGTGGACAGGATAAGGCTGCAGGTTATAGCGGGAGGTTGAGATGGTTTTGGGGGGACAGGATAAGGCTGCAGGTTATAGAGGGGAGGTTGAGATGGTTTTAGGGGGACAGGATAAGGCTGCAGGTTATAGCGGGAGGTTGAGATGGTTTTGGGGGGACAGGATAAGGCTGCAGGTTATAAGGCTGCAGGGAGGTTGAGATGGTTTTTGGGGGACAGGATAAGGCTGCAGGTTATAGCGGGAGGTTGAGATGGTTTTGGGGGGACAGGATAAGGCTGCAGGTTATAGCGGGAGGTTGAGATGGTTTTTGGGGGGACAGGATAAGGCTGCAGGTTATAGAGGTTGAGATGGAGGTTGAGATGGTTTTGAGGGGGACAGGATAAGGCTGCAGGTTATAGCGGGAGGTTGAGATGGTTTTGGGGGGACAGGATAAGGCTGCAGGTTATAGCGGGAGGTTGAGATGGTTTTGGGGGACAGGATAAGGCTGCAGGTTATAGCAGGAGGTTTTTGAGATGGTTTTGGGTGGACAGGATAAGGGTTTTGCAGGTTATAGGGGAGGTTGAGATGGTTTTGGGGGACAGGATAAGGCTGCAGGTTATAGCGGGGAGGTTGAGATGGTTTTTGGCTGCAGGTTATAGCGGAGGTTGAGATGGACAGGAGGAAGGCTGCAGGTTATTCGGGAGGTTGAGATGGTTTTTGGGGGGACAGGATAAGGCTGCAGGTTATAGCGGGAGGTTGAGATGGTTTTGACAGGATTTTTGAGATGGTTTTGGGGGACAGGATAAGGCTGCAGGTTATAGCGGGGGATTGAGATGGTTTTGGGGGACAGGTTAGGCTGCAGGTTATAGCGGAGGTTGAGATGGTTTTGGGGGGACAGGATAAGGCTGCAGGTTATAGCGGGGAGGTTGGAGGTTTTTGAGATGGTTTTGAGATGGTTTTTGGGGGACAGGATAAGGCTGCAGGTTATAGCGGGAGGTTGAGATGGTTTTTGGGGGACAGGATAAGGCTGCAGGTTATAGCGGGAGGTTGAGATGGTTTTGGGTGGACAGGATAAGGCTGCAGGTTATAGCGGGAGGTTGAGATGGTTTTTGGGGGACAGGATAAGGCTGCAGGTTATAGCGGGAGGTTGAGATGGTTTTTTTTATGGGGGGACAGGGCTGCAGGTTATAGCGGGAGGTTGAGATGGTTTTGGGGGACAGGATAAGGCTGCAGGTTATAGCGGGGAGGTTGAGATGGGATAAGGGCTGCAGGTTTAGGTTGAGATGGTTTTTGGGGGGACAGGATAAGGCTGCAGGTTATAGCGGAGATGGAGATTTTGAGATGGTTTTGGGGGGATAGGATAAGGGGCAGGACAGGATAAGGCTGCATGGTTTTATAAGGCGGAGGTTGAGATGGTTTTGGGGGGGGACAGGATAAGGCTGCAGGTTTTACAGGATAAGGGAGGTTGAGATGGATTTTTGGGGGACAGGATAAGGCTGCAGGTTATAGCGGGAGGTTGGAGGATTGGAGATGGTTTTTGAGATGGTTTTGGGTGGACAGGATAAGGCTGCAGGTTATGCGGGAGGTTGAGATGGTTTTTGGGGGACAGGATAAGGCTGCAGGTTAGAGGTTTAGCGGAGGCGGAGAGGTTATAGCGGGAGGTTGAGATGGTTTTGGGGGGGGGGACAGGATAAGGCTGCAGGTTAGATTATAGCGGGGAGGTTGAGATGGTTTTTTTGGGGACAGGATAGCGGGGGCTGCAGGTTTTGGGGGACAGGAGGTTGAGATGAGATGGTTTTTGGGGGACAGGATAAGGCTGCGGGGAGGTTGAGATGGTTTTTGGGTGGACAGGATAGCGGGAGGTTGAGATGGTTTTTTTGGACAGGATAAGGGGGACAGGATAGATGGGCTGCAGGTTATAGCGGGGAGGTTGAGATGGTTTTGGGGGGACAGGATAAGGCTGCAGGTTATAGCGGGGAGGTTGAGATGGTTTTGGGGGACAGGATAAGGCTGCAGGTTATAGCGGGAGGTTGAGATGGTTTGGGGTGGACAGGATAAGGCTGCAGGTTATAGCAGGAGGTTGAGATGGTTTTTGGGTGACAGGATAAGGCTGCAGGTTATAGCGGGAGGTTGAGATGGTTTTTGGGTGGACAGGATAAGGCTGCAGGTTATAGCGGGAGGTTGAGATGGTTTTTGGGGGACAGGATAAGGCTGCAGGTTATAGCGGGAGGTTGAGATGGTTTTTGGGGGGACAGGATAAGGCTGCAGGTTATAGCGGGAGGTTGAGATGGTTTTTTTCAGGCTGCAGGTTATAAGGCTTGAGATGGTTTTAGACAGGATAAGGTTGCAGGTTGAGATGTTGAGATTTTTCAGGGGGACAGGATAAGGCTGCAGGTTATAGCGGGAGGTTGAGATGGTTTTGGGGAGACAGGATAAGGCTGCAGGTTATAGCGGGAGGTTGAGATGGATAAGGCTTCAAGCGGGGGAGGTTGAGACAGGGGATAAGGCTGCAGGTTATAGTGGGAGGTTGAGATGGTTTTTTGAACAGGATAAGGGCAGGACAGGAGGTTGAGATGGTTTTTGGGTGGACAGGATTAGGCTGCAGGTTATAGCGGGAGGTTGAGATGGTTTTTGGGGGGACAGGATAAGGCTGCAGGTTATAGCGGGAGGTTGAGATGGTTTTTGGGTGGACAGGATTAGGCTGCAGGTTATAGCGGGAGGTTGAGATGGTTTTTCAGGTGGACAGGATAAGGCTGCAGGTTATAGCGGGAGGTTGAGATGGTTTTTGGGGGAGACAGGATAAGGCTGCAGGTTATAGCGGGAGGTTGAGATGGTTTTTGGGTGGACAGGATAAGGCTGCAGGTTATAGCGGGAGGTTGAGATGGTTTTTGGGGAGACAGGATAAGGCTGCAGGTTATAGCGGGAGGTTGAGATGGTTTTTGGGGACAGGATAAGGCTGCAGGTTATAGCGGGAGGTTGAGATGGTTTTTGGGGGGACAGGATAAGGCTGCAGGTTATAGCGGGAGGTTGAGATGGTTTTGGGTGGACAGGATAAGGCTGCAGGTTATAGCGGGAGGTTGAGATGGTTTTTGGGGGACAGGATAAGGCTGCAGGTTATAGCGGGAGGAGGGGAGGTTGAGATGGTTTTGGGGGGACAGGATAAGGCTGCAGGTTATAGCGGGAGGTTGAGATGGTTTTGGGGGGACAGGATAAGGCTGCAGGTTATAGCGGGAGGTTGAGATGGTTTTGGGGGGACAGGATAAGGCTGCAGGTTGAGATGGTTTTGGGGGGAGGTTGAGATGGTTTAGCGGGGGTTGACAGGATAAGGCTGCAGGTTATAGCGGGAGGTTGAGATGGTTTTGGGGGGACAGGATAAGGCTGCAGGTTATAGCGGGAGGTTGAGATGGTTTTGGGGGGACAGGACAGGATAGATGGTTTTGCAGGTTATTAAGCAGGGGAGGTTGAGATGGTTTTGGGGAGACAGGATAAGGCTGCAGGTTATAGCGGGAGGTTGAGATGGTTTTTGGGGGACAGGATAAGGCTGCAGGTTATAGCGGGAGGTTGAGATGGTTTTGGGGGACAGGATAAGGCTGCAGGTTATAGCGGGAGGTTGAGATGGTTTTCGGGGGGACAGGATAAGGCTGCAGGTTCAAGCGGGAGGTTGAGATGGTTTTTCAGGGAGACAGGATAAGGCTGCAGGTTATAGCGGGAGGTTGAGATGGTTTTTTGGGGGACAGGATAAGGCTGCAGGTTATAGCGGGAGGTTGAGATGGTTTTGGGGGGACAGGATAAGGCTGCAGGTTATAGCGGGAGGTTGAGATGGTTTTTGGGTGGACAGGATAAGGCTGCAGGTTATAGCGGGAGGTTGAGATGGTTTTTGGGTGGACAGGATAAGGCTGCAGGTTATAGTGGGAGGTTGAGATGGTTTTTGGGTGGACAGGATAAGGCTACAGGTTATAGCGGGAGGTTTAGATGGTTTTCAGGTGGACAGGATAAGGCTGCAGGTTATAGCAGGAGGTTGAGATGGTTTTTGGGGGACAGGATAAGGCTGCAGGTTATAGGGAGGTTGAGATGGTTTTGGGTGGACAGGATAAGGCTGCAGGTTATAGCGGGAGGTTGAGATGGTTTTTGGGTGGACAGGATAAGGCTGCAGGTTATGGCGGGAGATTTAGATGGTTTTTGGCTGGACAGGATAAGGCTTCAGGTTTGCTTTGGGTTCAGGTGCATGACTGACTTTTGCTGGTCGGATTGTCTGGTGGGGTTTGGGATTCTGACTTGATCTGGAGAGGTTAACTTGGAAAGAACTCTGTCGTAGGGCCCTTGAGGAAGGTCCCTGACCCCAAATTTACTCCAGGGGCTTTACCCCTGTCTCTGTCTGTTTCCCCCCTCACGTGCAACTGTTCTATCTGATACTTCTCTTAGGGCTTCCTTGTAAAACAGTGCATGTAATGAATGTTCAGCTCAGGGGTCCTTTCACACCTGAATCTACTAATCAAGGACTGTAGTGATGACTTCAGGGGTTGATTAGTGAAATCAGGTGGGTAACTTTTGGTTGAAATGAAAGCCTGTACCCTCACCAGCATGTTCTCCGTAAGACTGTCGATGCCTGGTTTAGCTTAGACCGTTAAACTTAAATTTTTCACTTCAGTTTTCCCTTAAGTTGGTTCCAAGTCAGAAAAAGCATTTTTTTCTCATGTTGTAGGACGGTGTCACAGACATATTCTGTATCTGCTGGTCGCAGGGCTTCACTGATGATACATCACACTTATATTGAGAGAAATATTCAAGCCCAGGATGTACATCATTTTATACACTTTTCACTGTAATTTTGCTGCACATATTTCAGATTGTTTGAAATCTTGGGACCTCCTCTAGAATTTAAAATAGGCCTGAAGACAGTAGCTGCATTTGATGGACCCATAGAAGGGTCTGTAGGTTTTATGGGGTGAAGAATAATGATGAGACATGTGTGCTGGTGCTGATTGGGCTGTGTCTCTCAGCAGGTGCAGCAGGTCCAGCACGTGTACCCGTCCCAGGTGCAGTATGTGGAAGGAGGGGAGGTGGTGTATACCAACGGCACCATGTAAGAGCCCATCTACACCTGTCCAGTGTGTGTGTGAGAGAGAGAGAGCAGGGCTGCCTCAGGTCAGAAAGTGAAGTGATGAATGAGTGTTGCATTTATATAGTGCTTTTTCATACACACTTAAAGTGCCTGACAGTCATGCGGGGGAATCTCATCTCACCCCTACGGATGTGTGGGACCCACCTGGATGATGCGACGGCAGCCACTTAATGCCAGAATGCTCACCACACCACACATCAGCTGAGGTGGAGAGGGAGAGGACAAATTGCACAGTCGATTAGATCAGGGGATGATTAGGTGGCAGGCCGAAAAGAGCCAAGTTGGGAATTTTGCCATGACACCTCTTGTCGAAGAGTTTCATAAGACCTTTAATGACCACAGTAGGTCAGGACCACGGTTTACTGTCTCATCAAAAAGACGGCGTCTCCTTCAGCACAGTGTCCCCATCACTGCACTGGGGCATTGGGGATTATTCCACCAGAGGGGAAAATCACGACCCACTGGCCACCAACACCTCTTCCAGCAGCACCTCCCGTCCAAGTACTAACCAACCCGCACCTGCTTAGCTTCAGCCAGGCGGCTGGAGCAGATTGAGCAGTGGAATGGCTCCTTCCCTGATCTCAGCCAACTACCGATTCCCTTCTGCTCTTCCTCACTGCCTTTATTACTCTTCTTCTTGTGTTTCCTCCGTCCCCCTCGTCCTCACTGCTTCTTCTTGTGTTCCTCCGTCCCCCCCATCCTCACTGCCTTTATTTCTTCTTCTTGTGTTTCCTACGCCCCCGTCGTCCCCTGCCTTTTATTACTCTTCTTGTGTTTCTTCCGTCCCCTCGTCCTCACTGCCTTTTATCTTCTTGTGTTTCCTCCGTCCCCTCGTCCTTGCCTTTATTCTCTTCTTCTTTCTTCCGTCCCCGTCGTCCCCACTGCCTTTATTATTTCTTGTGTTTCTTCGTCCTCACTGCCTTTTTCTTCTTCTTGTGTTTCCTCCCCCTCGTCCTCACTGCCTTTATTACTCTTCTTCTTGTGTTTCCTTCGTTTCCCCGTCGTCCTCACTGCCTTTATTACTCTTCTTCTTGTGTTTCTTCCGTCCCCTCGTCCTCACTGCCTTTATTACTCTTCTTCTTGTGTTTCTCCGTCCCCTCGTCCTCACTGCCTTTATTACTCTTCTTCTTGTGTTTCCTCCGTCCCCTCGTCCTCACTGCCTTTATTACTCTTCTTTCTTGTGTTTCTTGTGTTTCCCCCCGTCCTCACTGCCTTTATTACTCTTCTTTGTGTTTCTTCCGTCCCCTCGTCCTCACTGCCTTTATTACTCTTCTTCTTGTGTTTCTTCCGTCCCCCTCGTCCTCACTGCCTTTATTACTCTTCTTCTTGTGTTTCTTCCGTCCCCCCTCATCCTCCTGCCTTTATTACTCTTCTTCTTGTGTTTCTTCCATCCCCTCGTCCTCACTGCCTTTATTACTCTTCTTCTTGTGTTTCTTCCGTCCCCTCGTCCTCACTGCCTTTATTACTCTTCTTCTTGTGTTTTGTCCTCACTGTTTCTTCTTGTGTTTCTTCCGTCCCCTCGTCCTCACTGCCTTTATTACTCTTCTTCTTGTGTTTCTTTCCCCCTCGTCCTCACTGCCTTTATTACTCTTCTTCTTGTGTTTCTTCCATCCCCCTCATCCTCACTGCCTTTATTATTTTCTTTGTTTTCTTCATTCATGCCTTTTTCTTCCATCCATCCCCCTCGTCCTCACTGCCTTTATTACTCTTCTTCTTTTGTTTCTTCCGTCCCCCTCCTCCCCACTGCCTTTATTACACCCTCGTCCTCACTGCCTTTATTACTCTTCTTCTTGTGTTTCTTCCGTCCCCCCCTCGTCCCTCACTGCCTTTATTACTGCCTTTCTTCTTGTGTTTCTTCTTGTGCCTTTATTTCTTCTTCTTGTGTTTCTTCCGTCTCCCTCGTCCTCACTGCCTTTATTACTCTTCTTCTTGTGTTTTTTCTTCCATCCCCCTCATCCTCACTGCCTTTATTACTCTTCTTCTTGTGTTTCCTCCGTCCCCCTCGTCCTCACTGCCTTTATTACTCTTCTTCTTGTGTTTCTTCCGTCCCCCTCGTCCTCACTGCCTTTATTACTCTTCTTCTTGTGTTTCTTCCATCCCCCCTCATCCTCACTGCCTTTATTACTCTTCTTCTTGTGTTTCTTCCGTCCCCCTCGTCCTCACTGCCTTTATTACTCTTCTTTTTGTGTTTCTTCCGTCCCCCTCATCCTCACTGCCTTTGTTACTCTTCTTCTTGTGTTTCTTCCTTCCCCCTCCTCCTCACTGCCTTTATTACTGTTCTTCTTGTGTTTCTTTCGTCCCCCTCGTCCTCACTGCCTTTATTACTCTTCTTCTTGTGTTTCTTCCGTCCCCCTCATCCTCACTGCCTTTATTACTCTTCTTCTTGTGTTTCTTCCATTCCCCTCGTCCTCACTGCATTTATTACTCTTCTTCTTGTGTTTCTTCCGTCACCCTCGTCCTCACTGCCTTTATTACTCTTCTTCTTGTGTTTCTTCCGTCCCCCTCGTCCTCACTGCCTTTATTACTCTTCTTCTTGTGTTTCTTCCGTCCCCCTCGTCCTCACTGCCTTTATTACTCTTCTTCTTGTGTTTCTTCCGTCCCCCTCGTCCTCACTGCCTTTATTACTCTTCTTCTTGTGTTTCTCCCGTCACCCTCATCCTCACTGCCTTTATTACTCTTCTTCTTGTGTTTCTTCCGTCCCCCTCGTCCTCACTGCCTTTATTACTCTTCTTCTTGTGTTTCCTCCATCCCCCTCGTCCTCACTGCCTTTATTACTCTTCTTCTTGTGTTTCCTCCATCCCCCTCGTCCTCACTGCCTTTATTACTCTTCTTCTTGTGTTTCCTCCATCCCCCTCGTCCTCACTGCCTTTATTACTCTTCTTCTTGTGTTTCCTCCGTCCCCCTCGTCCTCACTGCCTTTATTACTCTTCTTCTTGTGTTTCATCCATCCCCCTCGTCCTCACTGCCTTCATTACTCTTCTTGGGCCTGTAGCTGGAAAAGTAAGGATGAATGAGAAAAGGTTGAGCAGAATGAGCAAATGGATTGAGCCTTTATTCTCTCAATAAGTGTTTTTCCTCACAGAACAATGGTAGTCCCTGTCCCTTGATTAAAAACAGTTTGCATAAATTAATAAGGGAATAAAATGTTGAATGATCACGACACGCCACCATCCTCCTGTTACACTGGTCTCAGCTCATTGTTTCCACGCGTTTCTGTAGCCTTTTCTGTCTGTGTGGATAATTAGGCAGTAATTAAAAGTTAATTAAACAGATCTGTTTGAGGTTAGAGAGGAGTTACAGGGCAGAAGTCGGGCACTTGGACTAATTAGCGACTGCTTATTGGCTGGTTTGCGTCTGGGGCTTTGAAATGTCTCTGCTATGTCTGTGGTCTCTCACGTACCCATGCAAATATGATGCTCTACACCCCGGGGACGAATAACAGAAAATGTCAAGCCTGCATATAGAAGTGCACCTTATTAACATCACTCAGCTGAAGATTTTTTATTTAATTTATTTCACCCTTATTTAACCAGGGAAGTCCCGTTGAGATTGAAATCTCTTTTTCAAAGGAGCTTGAAAGGGTTGAGGTGAGGAGGGAGAGGAGAAATTGCACAGCCAATTAGATCAGGGGATGATTGGGTGGCAGGTCGAAAGAGCCAGGTTGGGACTTTAGCCATGACACCGGGGAACCCCCTAATCTTATCGAAGAGTGTCATAGGATCTTGAATGACCACAGTGAGTCAGCACCTCGGTTTAATGTCTCATCTGAAAGACGGCGTCTCCTTCAGCACAGTGTCCCCATCACTGCGCTGGGGCATTGGGGATTATTCCACCAGAGGGAAGATCTCAAGATGGACCCTGTACAGCGAGTACAGTTTGAGGAGAGGGTGAGGAATGGGATATGACTGTGGTGTGCGGTTCTACAGGGAGAACCTCTCTCTAAGCAAGGAAAAGCCAATCAAATTAATCAAAACATTCAAAACATGTCATCTCTCCCAAAAAAAAAAAAACATAATGTCCCCAGAGCTGGCAGAGGAGACATATTGCTGCCATTTGTAAATAATATGGGTTTGGAAATTTTGCAATGAAATGGGCGAATGGTTAGGGAGAGAATGAAAGAGTGAATCTGATGAATGAGTGACACTCCCCTCCTCTCTCTCCCCAGCCGAGCCGCATACTCCTACAACCCCGACGCCCAACTCTACGGCCAGAGCAGCGGGGGCGGGGCCTACTTCGACTCTCAGGCGGGGGGAGGTCACGTGACCACCGTGGTCTCCTCCTCGGCAGCCAGCGGCGTTCCTTCGCATGGGATGGTGGGCGTGGCCATGGATGTTGGAGGCAGGCAGATTATCTCCAGTGGAGGGACCTACCTCATCCATGGGGGCGGTGCAGAGGGCCATCGCCACCCCGGAGCTCACCCCTCCCACTCCTCCTCCGCAATGGTACGACCCGACCGGCGCAGGAGGGAACTCATTCAGTTCTGTTCTGTGCGATTCTGTTCCGCTCCATCCGATTCTGTTCAGTTCTGTTCCGCTCCATCCGACTATGTTCTGTTCTGCTCCGCTCCATCTAACTATGTTCTGTTCTGTTCCGCTCCATCTGATTTTGTTCAGTTCTGTTCCGCTCCATCTGATTCTGTTCAACTCTCTTCAGTTTAGTTCAGTTCTGTTCAGTTCACTTGAATTTGGTTAAATTTTGTGTTCAATTTAATTCAGGTTAATTCAGTTCAGTTCAATTCTTTTACATTCTCTTCCGCTCCTTTCAGTTCCATTCTGATCAGTTCAGTTCTCCTCACCTCAGGTGCATTCAATTCAGCTCCATTCAGTTTTTTTTTCATTTCACTTTGGTTGTTCACGGAGATGCTCAACAGTAGCTGAAGGGCAAACGCTAATCTCCTGAAGTGCAATAAATCCTGTATATAAAATATGTTTAAAATGGCAGCAAACGTGTTCTGTAGTGTATTGTCAACATTATCACTTTGGTACTAAATTGCTTTAACATTTGAGCAAATGTTTTTTTTTGCCTGGGAACAACTCTGGTCATGGAGAAATAGATCTTGTGTGGCCACAAAAGAGAGCTGGGTTTTGTTACTTGAGACCGAGGAAAACACACAACACAGTACAGATGTAACTGCCGCATCCACCTTATCTGCTTGAGATGCAGTCAGAGAGGCAAAGACTGGGGACTCAGTGATGAGTAGTCATGCCTGTTAGCCCTGTAATAACATCACAGATACAAAAGAGGAACGTTCCTTGCTGAGCATTCTAATGCTGATGTCACAATCAGTACTGGTTCCTCACTGAGCATTCTAATGCTGATGTCACAATCAGTGCTGGTTCCTCACTGAGCATTCTAATGCTGATGTCACAATCAATGCTGGTTCCTCACTGAGCATTCTAATGCTGATGTCACAATCAGTGCTGGTTCCTCACTGAGCATTCTAATGCTGATGTCACAATCAGTGCTGGTTCCTCACTGAGCATTCTAATGCTGATGTCACAATCAGTACTGGTTCCTCACTGAGCATTCTAATGCTGATGTCACAATCAGTGCTGGTTCCTCACTGAGCATTCTAATGCTGATGTCACAATCAGTGCTGGTTCCTCACTGAGCATTCTAATGCTGATGTCACAATCAGTGCTGGTTCCTCACTGAGCATTCTAATGCTGATGTCACAATCAGTGCTGGTTCCTCACTGAGCATTCTAATGCTGATGTCACAATCAGTACTGGTTCCTCACTGAGCATTCTAATGCTGATGTCACAATCAGTACTGGTTCCTCACTGAGCATTCTAATGCTGATGTCACAATCAGTACTGGTTCCTCACTGAGCATTCTAATGCTGATGTCTCAATCAGTGCTGGTTCCTCACTGAGCATTCTAATGCTGATGTCTCAATCAGTACTGGTTCCTCACTGAGCATTCTAATGCTGATGTCACAATCAGTGCTGGTTCCTCACTGAGCATTCTAATGCTGATGTCTCAATCAGTACTGGTTCCTCACTGAGCATTCTAATGCTGATGTCTCAATCAGTACTGGTTCCTCACTGTGCATTCTAATGCTGATGTCACAATCAGTGCTGGTTCCTCACTGAGCATTCTAATGCTGATGTCTCAATCAGTGCTGGAGCATTCCTCTGATGTCTCAATCAGTGCTGGCACTGTGCATTCTAATGCTGATGTCTCAATCAGTGCTGGTTCCTCACTGAGCATTCTAATGCTGATGTCTCAATCAGTGCTGGTTCCTCACTGAGCATTCTAATGCTGATGTCTCAATCAGTACTGGTTCCTCACTGAGCATTCTAATGCTGATGTCACAATCAGTACTGGTTCCTCACTGAGCATTCTAATGCTGATGTCACAATCAGTACTGGTTCCTCACTGAGCATTCTAATGCTGATGTCACAATCAGAGCTGGTTCCTCACTGAGCATTCTAATGCTGATGTCTCAATCAGTGCTGGTTCCTCACTGAGCATTCTAATGCTGATGTCACAATCAGTGCTGGTTCCTCACTGAGCATTCTAATGCTGATGTCACAATCAGTGTGGCTGGCATTCTAATGCTCACTCAGCATTCTAATGCTGCTGATGTCACAATCAGTGCTGGTTCCTCACTGAGCATTCTAATGCTGATGTCACAATCAGTGCTGGTTCCTCACTGAGCATTCTAATGCTGATGTCACAATCAGTGCTGGTTCCTCACTGAGCATTCTAATGCTGATGTCAAATGCTCCTCATGCATTCTAATGCAAATCAGTGCTGGTTCCTCACTGAGCATTCTAATGCTGATGTCACAATCAGTGCTGGTTCCTCACTGAGCATTCTAATGCTGATGTCACAATCAGTGCTGGTTCCTCACTGAGCATTCTAATTGATGTCACAATCGGTGCTGGTTCCTCACTGCATTCCTAATGCTGATGTCACAATCGGTGCTGGTTCCTCACTGAGCATTCTAATGCTGATGTCACAATCAGTGCTGGTTCCTCACTGAGCATTCTAATGCTGATGTCACAATCAGTGCTGGTTCCTCACTGAGCATTCTAATGCTGATGTCACAATCAGTGCTGGTTCCTCACTGAACATTCTAATGCTGATGTCACAATCAGTGCTGGTTCCTCACTGAGCATTCTAATGCTGATGTCACAATCAGTGCTGGTTCCTCACTGAGCATTCTAATGCTGATGTCACAATCAGTGCTGGTTCCTCACTGAGCATTCTAATGCTGATGTCACAATCAGTGCTGGTTTCCATTCTAATGCTGATGTCACAATCAGTGCTGGTTTCTAATGCTGATGTCACAATCAGTGCTGGTTCCTCACTGAGCATTCTAATGCTGATGTCACAATCAGTGCTGGTTCCTCACTGAGCATTCTAATGCTGATGTCACAATCAGTGCTGGTTCCTCACTGAGCATTCTAATGCTGATGTCACAATCAGTGCTGGTTCCTCACTGAGCATTCTAATGCTGATGTCACAATCAGTGCTGGTTCCTCACTGAGCATTCTAATGCTGATGTCACAATCAGTGCTGGTTCCTCACTGAGCATTCTAATGCTGATGTCACAATCAGTGCTGGTTCCTCACTGAGCATTCTAATGCTGATGTCACATCAGTGCTGCTGGTTCCTCACTGAGCATTCTAATGCTGATGTCACAATCAGTGCTGGTTCCTCACTGAGCATTCTAATGCTGATGTCACAATCAGTGCTGGTTCCTCACTGAGCATTCTAATGCTGATGTCACAATCATGTCACAATCTGGTTCCTCACTGAGCATTCTAATGCTGATGTCACAATCAGTGCTGGTTCCTCACTGAGCATTCTAATGCTGATGTCACAATCAGTGCTGGTTCCTCACTGAGCATTCTAATGCTGATGTCACAATCAGTGCTGTTCCCTCACTGAGCATTCTAATGCTGATGTCACAATCAGTGCTGGTTTCATAGGCATTCTAATGCTGATGTCACAATCAGTCTGAAGAGCATTCTAATGCTGATGTCACAATCAGTGCTGGTTCCTCACTGAGCATTCTAATGCTGATGTCACAATCAGTACTGGTTCCTCACTGAGCATTCTAATGCTGATGTCACAATCAGTGCTGGTTCCTCACTGAGCATTCTAATGCTGATGTCACAATCAGTACTGGTTCCTCACTGAGCATTCTAATGCTGATGTCACAATCAGTGCTGGTTCCTCACTGAGCATTCTAATGCTGATGTCACAATCAGTGCTGGTTCCTCACTGAGCATTCTAATGCTGATGTCACAATCAGTGCTGGTTCCTCACTGAGCATTCTAATGCTGATGTCACAATCAGTGCTGGTTCCTCACTGAGCATTCTAATGCTGATGTCACAATCAGTGCTGGTTCCTCACTGAGCATTCTAATGCTGATGTCACAATCAGTGCTGGTTCCTCACTGAGCATTCTAATGCTGATGTCACAATCAGTGCTGGTTCCTCACTGAGCATTCTAATGCTGATGTCACAATCAGTGCTGGTTCCTCACTGAGCATTCTAATGCTGATGTCACAATCAGTGCTGGTTCCTCACTGAGCATTCTAATGCTGATGTCACAATCAGTGCTGGTTCCTCACTGAGCATTCTAATGCTGATGTCACAATCAGTGCTGGTTCCTCACTGAGCATTCTAATGCTGATGTCACAATCAGTGCTGGTTCCTCACTGAGCATTCTAATGCTGATGTCACAATCAGTGCTGGTTCCTCACTGAGCATTCTAATGCTGATGTCACAATCAGTGCTGGTTCCTCACTGAGCATTCTAATGCTGATGTCTCAATCAGTGCTGGTTCCTCACTGAGCATTCTAATGCTGATGTCACAATCAGTGCTGGTTCCTCACTGAGCATTCTAATGCTGATGTCACAATCAGTGCTGGTTCCTCACTGAGCATTCTAATGCTGATGTCACAATTCAGTGCTGGTTCCTCACTGAGCATTCTAATGCTGATGTCACAATCAGTGCTGGTTCCTCACTGAGCATTCTAATGCTGATGTCACAATCAGTGCTGGTTCCTCACTGAACATTCTAATGCTGATGTCACAATCAGTGCTGGTTCCTCACTGAACATTCTAATGCTGATGTCACAATCAGTGCTGGTTCCTCACTGAACATTCTAATGCTGATGTCACAATCAGTGCTGGTTCCTCACTGAACATTCTAATGCTGATGTCACAATCAGTGCTGGTTCCTCACTGAGCATTCTAATGCTGATGTCACAATCAGTGCTGGTTCCTCACTGAAGCATTCTAATGCTGATGTCACAATCAGTGCTGGTTCCTCACTCACTGAGCATTCTAATGCTGATGTCACAATCAGTGCTGGTTCCTCACTGAGCATTCTAATGCTGATGTCACAATCAGTGCTGGTTCCTCACTGAGCATTCTAATGCTGATGTCACAATCAGTGCTGGTTCCTCACTGAGCATTCTAATGCTGATGTCACAATCAGTGCTGGTTCCTTTCCTCAATCAGTGCTGGTTCCTCACTGAGCATTCTAATGCTGATGTCACAATCAGTGCTGGTTCCTCACTGAGCATTCTAATGCTGATGTCACAATCAGTGCTGGTTCCTCACTGAGCATTCTAATGCTGATGTCACAATGCTGGTTCCTCACTGAGCATTCTAATGCTGATGTGCAATCAGTGCTGGTTCCTCACTGAACATTCTAATGCTGATGTCACAATCAGTGCTGGTTCCTCACTGAGCATTCTAATGCTGATGTCACAATCAGTGCTGGTTCCTCACTGAGCATTCTAATGCTGATGTCACAATCAGTGCTGGTTCACAATCAGTGCTGGTAAATCAATCACTGCTGCATTCTAATGCTGATGTCACAATCAGTGCTGGTTCTTCACTGAGCATTCTAATGCTGATGTCACAATCAGTACTGGTTCCTCACTGAGCATTCTAATGCTGATGTCACAATCAGTACTGGTTCCTCACTGAGCATTCTAATGCTGATGTCACAATCAGTACTGGTTCCTCACTGAGCATTCTAATGCTGATGTCACAATCAGTACTGGTTCCTCACTGCATTCTAATGCTGATGTCACAATCAGTACTGGTTCCTCTCACTGAGCATTCTAATGCTGATGTCACAATCAGTACTGGTTCCTCACTGAGCATTCTAATGCTGATGTCTCAATCAGTGCTGGTTCCTCACTGCAGTGGTTCTAATGCATTCTAATTGTCTCAATCAGTGCTGGTTCCTCACTGAGCATTCTAATGCTGATGTCTCAATCAGTACTGGTTCCTCACTGAGCATTCTAATGCTGATGTCTCAATCAGTACTGGTTCCTCACTGAGCATTCTAATGCTGATGTCTCAATCAGTACTGGTTAACAAGAAGCATTCTAATGCTGATGTCTCAATCAGAGCTGGTTCCTCACTGAGCATTCTAATGCTGATGTCTCAATCAGTGCTGGTTCCTCACTGAGCATTCTAATGCTGATGTCTCCATCAGTGCTGGTTCCTCACTGAAAATTCTCATGCTGATGTCACAATCAGTGCTGGTCCCTCACTGAGCATTCTAATGCTGATGTCACAATCAGTGCTGGTCCTCACTAGAGCATTCTAATGCTGATGTCACAATCAGTGCTGGTTCCTCACTGAACATTCTAATGCTGATGTCACAATCGGTGCTGGTTCCTCACTGAGCATTCTAATGCTGATGTCACAATCGGTGCTGGTTCCTCACTGAGCATTCTAATGCTGATGTCACAATCAGTGCTGGTTCCTCACTGAGCATTCTAATGCTGATGTCACAATCAGTGCTGGTTCCTCACTGAGCATTCTAATGCTGATGTCACAATCAGCGCTGGTTCCTCACTGAACATTCTAATGCTTATGTCACAATCAGTGCTGGTTCCTCACTGAACATTCTAATGCTTATGTCACAATCAGTGCTGGTTCCTCACTGAGCATTCTAATGCTGATGTCACAATCAGTGCTGGTTCCTCACTGAGCATTCTAATGCTGATGTCTGTCAGGCGCTGGTTCCTCACTGAACATTCTAATGCTTATGTCACAATCAGTGCTGGTTCCTCACTGAACATTCTAATGCTGATGTCACAATCAGCGCTGGTTCCTCACTGAGCATTCTAATGCTGATGTCACAATCAGTGCTGGTTCCTCACTGGACATTCTAATGCTGATGTCACAATCACTCAAAGCTGGTGACTCAAAGTAAATCAATTATGGAACACTTAGTTGGAATTTTGATTCAAATGTAAGAATCCAGAAAAGCTGCTCTTATGAGAGCTCCATCCCCTCTGTGTGTAGACGATTGCCCGAAGGGCCTGCCTGTCCGTCAGTCTCGTGTTTGCCCTCCTCAAAATGATCTTACGCACATTAATTCTGCTTCTGCTCAGTGTTCCTTCCTCATCTAGCACCTCCAGGTGACTGAAGCACTGTTTGTTAGCTTAAGGTGCTTGCGCTGGGCTGCAGTGGAGGCTCATGGGATATGTGCTGGTGCTGCTGATCTGCCTGCTGCTGCTTGTGCGCTCGCTGCTCATCCTGCTCTCACACACGTGCTGTTCCATGAGCGCCCACTATGGGCAGAAAAAGGGGCTACAATGGGACCTGTACACTGTTACAGGGAACAGAGAAAGGGCAAAATTACAGGAATTTTGGAAAGAGGTCAAAGTAACAAGAAGAGAAGAGGGGGAATTTGCAGGCAAGGGAGAAAGAGAACAGAGTTACAGGAGTGAGAGTAAGAGGAAAGAGTTTCAGCAAGAGGAAATAGATGGCAAAGTTACTGAAAGTAGAAAAATTGATTGGAATTACAGGAATGGGAGGCAGAGGGCAGAGTTATAGAAAGGAGAGAAAGAGGTCCAGTTACAGAAATAAGAGAAAAGAGTTACTTGGAGGAGAAAGATGGGGCAAAATTTCAGAAAGTGGAGAAAGAGGGAAATGTTACAGAGAGACGGGAAGACAAAAACATTACGACAAGGAGAGAATTTGGGCAAAGATAAAGGAAGGGGAGAATTTGGGCAAAGTTACAGGAAGGAGAAAATTTGTGCAAAGATGCAGGGAGGGGAGAATTTGGGCAAAGTTACAGGAAGGGGAGAATTTGGGCACAGTTTCAGGAGGAGGAGAATTTGGGCAGAGTTACAGGAGGGGAGAATTTTGGCAAAGATACAGGAAGGGGAGAATTTGGGCAAAGTTACAGGCAGGGGAGAATGAGGGCACAGTTACAGGCAGGGGAGAATGAGGGCACAGTTACAGGGGGAGGAGAATTTGGGCAAAGTAACTGGAGGGGAGAATTTGGGCAAAGGTACAGGAAGGGGAGTATGAGGGCACAGTTACAGCGAGGGGAGAATGAGGGCACAGTTACAGCGAGGGGAGAATGAGGGCACAGTTACAGCGAGGGGAGAATTTGGGCAAAGTTACAGGCAGGGATGAATGAGGGCACTGTTACAGGGAGAGGAGAATGAGGGCACAGTTACAGGGGGAGGAGAATTTGGGCAAAGTTACAGGAGGGGAGAATTTGGACAAAGATACAGGCAGGGGAGAATGAGGGCACAGATACAGAGAGGGGAGAATTTGGGCAAAGTTACAGGCAGGGATGTATGAGGGCACTGTTACAGGGAGGGGAGAATGAGGGCACAGTTACAGGGAGAGGAGAATTTGGGCAAAGTTACAAGAGGGGAGAATTTGGACAAAGATACAGGCTGGGGAGAATGAGGTTACAGTTACAGGCAGGGGAGAATAAGGGCACTGTTACAGGGAGGGGAGAATGAGGGCACAGTTACAGCGAGGGGAGAATGAGGGCACAGTTACAGCGAGGGGAGAATGAGGGCACAGTTACAGGCAGGGGAGAATGAGGGCACAGTTACAGGGGGAGGAGAATTTGGGCAAAGTAACTGGGAGGGGAGAATTTGGGCAAAGGTACAGGAAGGGGAGTATGAGGGCACAGTTACAGCGAGGGGAGAATGAGGGCACAGTTACAGCGAGGGGAGAATTTGGGCAAAGTTACAGGAGGAGGAGAATTTGGGCAAAGTTACAGGAGGGGGAGAATTTGGGCAAAGTTACAGGCAGGGATGAATGAGGGCACTGTTACAGGGAGAGGAGAATGAGGGCACAGTTACAGGGGGAGGAGAATTTGGGCAAAGTTACAGGAGGGGAGAATTTGGACAAAGATACAGGCAGGGATGTATGAGGGCACTGTTACAGGGAGGGGAGAATGAGGGCACAGTTACAGGGAGAGGAGAATTAGGGCAAAGTTACAAGAGGGGAGAATTTGGACAAAGATACAGGCTGGGGAGAATGAGGTTACAGTTACAGGCAGGGGAGAATAAGGGCACTGTTACAGGGAGGGGAGAATGAGGGCACAGTTACAGGGGAGGGGAGAATGAGGGCACAGTTACAGGGGGAGGAGAATGAGGGCACAGTTACAGGGAGGGAGAATGAGGGCACAGTTACAGGGGGGGAGAATGAGGGCACAGTTACAGGAGGGGAGAATGAGGGCACAGTTACAGGCAGGGGAGAATGAGGGCACAGTTACAGCGAGGGG
Organism: Gymnothorax javanicus; assembly: GCA_029692085.1. NCBI lineage: Eukaryota > Metazoa > Chordata > Actinopteri > Anguilliformes > Muraenidae > Gymnothorax > Gymnothorax javanicus. Next base: position 160,581,976 of record CM056196.1, read on the forward strand.
AGAATTTGGACAAAGTTACAGGAGGAGGAGAATTTGGACAAAGTTACAGGAGGAGGAGAATTTGGGCATAGTTACAGGCAGGGGAGAATGAGGGTACAGTTACGGGGGAGGAGAATCTGGGCAAAGTTACGGGAGGGGAGAATTTGGGCAAAGGTACAGTAAGGGGAGTATGAGGGCACAGTTACAGCGAGGGGAGAATGAGGGCACAGTTACAGGAGGAGGAGAATTTGGGCAAAGTTACAGGAGGAGGTTAATTTGGGCAGAGTTACAGGAGGGGGAGAATTTGGGCAGAGTTACAGGAGGGGAAAATTTGGACAAAGATACAGGCGGGAGAATTAGGGCACAGACACAGAGAGGGGAGAATTTAGGCAAAGTTACAGGCAGGGATGAATGAGGGCACTGTTACAGGGAGGGGAGAATGAGGGCACAGTTACAGGGGGAGGAGAATTTGGGCAAAGTTACAGAAAGGGGAGAATTAGGGCAAAGTTACAGGGGGAGGAGAATGAGGGCACAGTTACAGGGGGAGGAGATTAATTGCACAGTTACAGGGAGGGGAGAATGAGGGCACAGTTACAGGGGAGGAGAATTTGGGCAGAGTTACAGCAAGGGGAGAATTTGGGCAAAGTTACGGGGGGGAGAATGAGGGCACAGTTACAGGCGGGGGAGAATGAGGGCACAGATACAGCGAGGGGAAAATGAGGGCACAGTTACAGCGAGGGGAGAATGAGGGCACAGTTACAGCGAGGGGAGAATGAGGCCACTGTTACAGGGGGTGGAGAATGAGGGCACAGTTAGAGGGGGAGGAGAATGAGGGCACAGTAACAGGGGGAGGAGAATTTGGGCACAGTTACAGGGAGGGGAGAATGAGGGCACAGTTACAGGGGGGGAGGAGAATGAGGGCACAGTTACAGCGAGGGGAGAATGAGGGCACAGTTACAGGGAGGGGAGAATGAGGGCACAGTTACAGGGGGAGGAGAATGAGGGCACAGTTACAGTGAGGGGAGAATGAGGGCACAGTTGCAGGGGGGGGAGAATGAGGGCATAGTTACAGCGAGGGGAGAATGAGGGCACAGTTACAGCGAGGGGAGAATGAGGACACAGTTCCAGTGAGGGGACAATGAGGGCACAGTTACAGGGGGGAGGAGAATGAGGGCACAGTTACAGCGAGGGGAGAATGAGGGCACAGTTACAGGGGGAGGAGAATGAGGGCACAGTTACGCGAGGGGAGAATGAGGGCACAGTTACAGGGGGGGAGAATGTGGGCACAGTTACAGCGAGGGGAGAATGAGGGCACAGTTACAGCGAGGGGAGAATGAGAGCACAGTTACAGCGAGGGGAGAATGAGGACACAGTTACAGCGAGGGGAGAATAAGGGCACAGTTACAGGGGGAGGAGAATGAGGGCACAGTTACAGCGTGGGGGGGAGAATGAGGGCACAGTTACAGGGGGAGGAGAATGAGGACACAGTTACAGCGAGGGGAGAATAAGGGCACAGTTACAGGGGGAGGAGAATGAGGGCACAGTTACTGGAAGAGAGCATCTGTATTTAGGAAAAGGATGTCAGAGATACAGGAGCAGCTCTTTGAGGGTCCTGGGGTTCATTAGCATTTAGCACAGAGCTCTCAGCTGCAGGGTCTTTCTTCTTCTAAGGGTTTGGCAGCTGCTCTGCAGATCTCTCTCCCCATCCCTCTCAAAATAAGAGTTTGAGGGCTTGCCTCTGTTTACACCTCCATTCACTCCAGCTGCCTCAGTACTGGCTCTCCTCTGTCCAGCCCAAAGGGACTAAAGCAGTTTTTAAAAGGACTGATCCTTTATGGACCAGCCAGAGTAAAGAACATCTCAGGTTAGTTGATGATGATGTTGTGGAAATTGGCTCTGTATTTTTTGAGTGTTACATAAATTAGAGGTGCACTGTAATGCACTCTGCGTACTGCTAAAATTTGGGTGGGTATTCTTCAGTAACCATGTGTTTGGGTGCATTGGAGGGGGTGCTGATTCACCCCCCCCGTCTCTGTTCGTACATTTTTCATATATTTGAGTGTCGGACAAGGAAGTCCTCAGAACAGCGTAACCCCAAGAGCACCCTCATTTGCATGTTTGTTGTTGAATTCGGCTGTAACACTTACCGAGTGTGTGATGTGTGAAGCACTGATCTAGCCGCAAGCTAACAGTCTTTTTCTTTTCTGTTTTGTGCTTGTGTTTCCTTCCTTTCTCCTTCTTCTCCTTCTCTATCCCTCTCTCTCTCTCCCCTTTTATACTTTTGCATGCTGTTTTTCTCTGTAGCTTGAAATGGCGATTGAAAACCTCCAAAAGTCCGAGGGGATTACCACTCACAAAAGCAGCCTGCTCAACAGCCATGTAAGTTGCCCAGCAGACACAGGCCCCGCCCCCGTGGGCATCTGCCCCCTCGCCTGAAACGCCCATTTTCATCTTCTGTGCTGCCCAGAGCTGCTGGAGCCAGAGACACCAAAACGCTCAAGCCCTGCTCTAGCTGTTGAATGAGATGTGCTTTGTTAGGGTTGGAGTGAAAACCTACAGGATGGTAGGTCTCCAGGAACAGGGTTGGGCAGCCCTGCTCTAGCTGTTGAATGAGGTGTGATTTGTTCGGGTTGGAGTGTAAACCTACAGGATGGTAGATCTCCAGGAACAGGGTTGGGCAGCCCTGCTCTAGCTGTTGAATGAGTTGAGCTTTGTTAGGGTTGGAGAGAAAACCTACAGGATGGTAGATCTCCAGGAACAGGGTTGGGCAGCCCTGCTCTAGCTTTTGAATGAGGTTTGCTTTGTTAGGTTTGGAGTGAAAGCTGATAGGACAGTAGATCTCCTGGGGCAATACGCTCTAGTGTAGAGGAAGAACTGTTGCTCTCTGTGTTTCTGGGGTGGAACACTCTTGCGCCTATGTGTTGCTTGGTTTGCTGCAGAAGCATGTATCGCTTGCCCAGGCCTTGCGCTGAATGTGACCGCATGTGTTTAACCTCTGACCCCCTCCTTTGCTGTAATGAGAGCACGACAGCTGAACCCCTGCAGCACAGTCTGGACCCAGCGGCACAAGGACTCCGTGGTGATGCAGTCAGAGGGAGTGTAGTTCGAGGTGGAGGAACATGTGCACACACATGGACACACTCTCTCACACACACACACACACACACACACTCTCTTTCTCTCTCTCACATAGACACACACACACACACACACACACACACACACACACACACTCTCTTTCTCTGTCTCACACACACAGACACACACACTCTCATTCTCTCTCACACACACACACACACACACACACACACACTCATTCTCTCTAACACACACACACTCTCTTTCTCTCTCACACACACACACACACGCTCTCTCACACACACACACACTCTCTCTCACATACACACACACACACTCAAACACTCATGCACACATGCCACACACACACAAGCAAACATACGTGCACAAAGTACGGTTATATTTGAAAATCTGTCTGTTTCTTCTACAATGAAAAAATAAAGAAGTTTATTTGCCAGGATAAGCATGAAAGTGTCCAAACTGTATTGTTAGGTTATCCCTGTAGTGTACAGTTTGCTTTATTAAATTCTACATCACTTTCTGTCTCTCAGCGGCTACATAAGGGCCCACATACATAAGCTGGCTCACCTGGTCTTCAGAGTATAGTGAAAGTGTTTCATTATAATTTATGTACTACAATACGTCCTAGGAAACGCCAGTCTGGTGTTACAGATGCAGATTGTGGTTGTAGTATAAAGCCAGTCTGGTTTTACAGATGCAGATTGTGGTTGTAGTATAAAACCAGTCTGATGTTACAGATGCAGATTGTGGTTGTAGTATAAAGCCAGTCTGGTGTCACAGATGCAGATTGTGGTTGTAGTATAAAGCCAGTCTGGTTTTACAGATGCAGATTGTGGTTGTAGTATAAAGCCAGTCTGATGTTACAGATGCAGATTGTGGTTGTAGTATAAAGCCAGTCTGGTGTCACAGATGCAGATTGTGGTTGTAGTATAAAGCCAGTCTGGTGTTATAGATGCAGATTGTGGTTGTAGTATAAAGCCAGTCTGGTGTTAGATACAGATTGTGGTTGTAGTATAAAGCCAGTCTGATGTTACAGATGCAGATTGTGGCTGTAGTGTAAAGCCAGTCTGGTGTTACAGATGCAGATTTTGCTTGTAGTATAAAGCCAGTCTGGTGTTACAGATGCAGATTGTGCTTGTAGTATAAAGCCAGTCTGTTGTTACAGATGCAGATTGTGGTTGTAGTATAAAGCCAATCTGGTGTTAAAGATGCAGATTGTGGTTGTAGTATAAAGCCAGTCTGGTGTTATAGATGCTGATTGTGGTTGTAGTATAAAGCCAGTCTGGTGTTATAGATGCAGATTGTGGTTGTAGTATAAAGCCAGTCTGGTGTTACAGATGCAGATTGTGGTTGTAGTATAAAGCCAGTCTGGTGTTACAGATGCAGATTGTGCTTGTAGTATAAAGCCAGTCTGTTGTTACAGATGCAGATTGTGGTTGTAGTATAAAGCCAATCTAGTGTTACAGATGCAGATTGTGTTTGTAGTATAAAGCCAGTCTGATGTTAGATACAGATTGTGGTTGTAGTATAGAGCCAGTCTGGTGTTACAGATGCAGATTGTGTTTGTAGTATAAAGCCAGTCTGATGTTACAGATGCAGATTGTGGTTGTAGTATAAAGCCAGTCTGGTGTTACAGATGCAGATTGTGGTTGTAGTATGAAGCTAGTCTGGTGTTACAGATGCAGATTGTGGTTGTAGTATAAAGCTAGGCTGGTGTTACAGATGTAGATTGTGGTTGTAGTATAAAACCAGTCTGGTGTTACAGATGCAGATTGTGGTTTGAGGATAAAGCCAGTCTGGTGTTACAGATGCAGATTGTGGTTGTAGTATAAAGCCATTCTGATGTTACAGGTGCAGATTGTGGTTGTAGTATAAAGCCAGTCTGGTGTTACAGGTACAGATTGTGGTGGTAGTATAAAGCCAGTCTGGTGTTACAGGTGCAGATTGTGGTTGTAGTATAAAGCCAGTCTGGTGTTACAGATGCAGATTGTGGTTTTAGTAATAAAGCCAGTCTGGTGTAACAGATGCAGATTGTGTTTGTAGTATAAAGCCAGTCTGGTGTTACAAATGCAGATTGTGGTTGTAGTATAAAGCCAGTCTGGTTTTACAGTTGCAGATTGTGGTTGTAGTATAAAGCCAGGCTGGTGTTACAGATGTAGATTGTGGTTGTAGTATAAAACCAGTCTGGTGTTACAGATACAGATTGTGGTTGTAGTATATTGCCAGTCTAGCGTTTCAGGTACAGATTGTGTTTGTAGTATGAAGCCAGTCTGGTGTTACAGATGCAGATTGTGGTAGTAGTATAAAGCCAGTCTAGCGTTACAGTTGCAGATTGTGTTTGTAGTATAAAGCCAGTCTGGTGTTACAGATGCAGATTGTGGTAGTAGTATAAAGCCAGTCTAGCTTTACAGTTGCAGATTGTGTTTGTAGTATAAACCCAGTCTGGTGTTACAGATGCAGATTGTGGTTGTAGTATAAAGCCAGTCTGTTGCTACAGATGCAGATTGTGGTTGTAGTATAAAGCCATTCTGGTGTTACAGATGCAGATTTTGGTTGTAGTATATAGCCAGTCTGGTGTTACAGATACAGATTGTGGTTGTAGTATAAAGCCAGTCTAGCGTTACAGTTTGTATCAAGAGTCTGGTGTTTGATTGTTTGTAGTATCAAGCCATTCTGGTGTTCCAGATGCAGATTGTGGTTGTAGTATAAAGCCATTCTGGTGTTACAGATGCATTGTGGTTGATTAAAGCCAGTCTGGTGTTACAGATAGTATAAAGCCAGTCTGATGTTACAGATGCAGATTGTGGTTGTAGTATAAAAGCCAGTCTGGTGTTACAGATTCACACAGATGCAGATTGTGTTTGAAGTATAAAGCCAGTCTGGTGGTACAGATGCCGATTGTGGTTGTAGTATAAAAGCCAGTCTGGTGTTACAGATGCAGATTGTGGTTGTAGTATAAAGCCAGTCTGGTGTTACAGATGCCAATTGTGTTTGTAGTAAAGCCAGTCTGGTGTTACAGATACAGATTGTGGTTGTAGTATAAAGCCAGTCTGGTGTTACAGATGCAGATTGTGGTTGTAGTATAAAAGCCAGTCTGGTGTTACAGATGCAGATTGTGGTTGTAGTATAAAGCCAGTCTGGTGTTACAGATGCAGATTGTGGTTGTAGTATAAAGCCAGTCTGCTGTTCAGATACAGATTGGGGTTGTAGTATAAAGCCAGTCTGGTGTTACAGATGCAGATTGTGTTTGAAATACCAAGCCAGTCTGGTGTTACAGATGCCAATTGTGGTTGTAGTAAGAAACCAGTCTGGTGTTACAGATACAGATTATGGTTGTAGTATAAAGCCAGCCTGGTGTTACAGATGCAGATTGTGGTTGTAGTATAAAGCCAGTCTGCTGTTCGATACAGATTGGGGTTGTAGTATAAAGCCAGTCCGGTGTTACAGTTGCAGATTGTGGTTGTAGTATAAAGCCAGTCTGGTGTTACAGATGCAGATTGTGGTTGTAGTATAAAGCCAGTCTGGTGTTACAGATGCAGATTGTAGTTGTAGTATAAAGCCAGTCTGGTGTTACTGATGCAGATTATGGCTGTAGTATAAAGCCAGTTTGGTGTTACAGATTCAGATTGTGGTTGTAGTATAAAGCCAGTCTGTTGTTGCAGATGCAGATTGTGGTTGTAGCATAAAGCCAGTCTGGTGTTACAGGTACAGATTTTGGTTGTAGTATAAAGCCAGTCTGATGTTACAGATGCAGTTTGTGTTTTTAGTTTGAAGCCAGTCTGGTGTTACAGATGCAGATTTTGGTTGTAGAATAAAGCCATTCTGGTGTTACAGGTACAGATTTTTGTTGTAGTATAAAGCCAGTCTGGTGTTACAGGTACAGATTGTGTTTTTAGTATAAAGCCAGTCTGATGTTAGATACAGATTGTGGTTGTAGTATAAAGCCAGTCTGGTGTTACAGGTACAGATTTTTGGTTGCAGTATAAAAGCCAGTCTGCTGTTACAGATGCAGATTGTGGTTGTGGTATGAAGCCAGTCTGGTGTTACAGATGCAGATTGTGGTTGTAGTATGAAGCCAGTCTGGTGTTACAGATGCAGATTGTGGTTGTAGTATAAAGCCAGTCTGGTGTTTCAGGTGCTGATTGTGGTTACAGTATAAAGCCAGTCTGGTGTTAGAGATGCAGATTGTGGTTGTAGTATAAAACCAGTCTGGTGTTACAGATGCAGATTGTGGTTGGAGGATAAAGCCAGTCTGGTGTTACAGATGCAGATTGTGGTTGTAGTATAAAGTCTGTCTGGTGTTACAGATACAGATTGTGGTTGTAGTATATTGCCAGTCTAGCGTTTCAGGTACAGATTGTGTTTGTAGTATGAAGCCAGTCTGGTGTTACAGATGCAGATTGTGGTAGTAGTATAAAGCCAGTCTAGCGTTACAGTTGCAGATTGTGTTTGTAGTATAAAGCCAGTCTGGTGTTACAGATGCAGATTGTGGTAGTAGTATAAAGCCAGTCTAGCATTACAGTTGCAGATTGTGTTTGTAGTATAAACCCAGTCTGGTGTTACAGATGCAGATTGTGGTTGTAGTATAAAGCCAGTCTGTTGCTACAGATGCAGATTGTGGTTGTAGTATAAAGCCATTCTGGTGTTACAGATGCAGATTTTGGTTGTAGTATATAGCCAGTCTGGTGTTACAGATACAGATTGTGGTTGTAGTATAAAGCCAGTCTGGCGTTACAGTTGCAGATTGTGTTTGTAGTATCAAGCCAGTCTGGTGTTCCAGATGCAGATTGTGGTTGTAGTATTAAGCCATTCTGGTGCTACAGATGCAGATTGTGGTTGTAGTATAAAGCCAGTCTGATGTTACAGATGCAGATTGTGGTTGTAGTATAAAGCCAGTCTGGTGTTACAGATGCAGATTGTGTTTGAAGTATAAAGCCAGTCTGGTGGTACAGATGCCGATTGTGGTTGTAGTAAAAAGCCAGTTTGGTGTTACAGATGCAGATTGTGGTTGTAGTATAAAGCCAGTCTGGTGTTACAGATTCACACTGTGTTTGTAGTATAAAGCCAGTCTGGTGTTACAGATGCAGATTGTGGTTGTAGTATAGAGCCAGTCTGGTGTTACAGATGCAGATTGTGCTTGTAGTATAAAGCCAGTCTGGTGTTACAGATGCAGATTGTGGTTGTAGTATAAAGCCAGTCTGGTGTTACAGATGCCAATTGTGATTGTAGTAAGAAGCCAGTCTGCTGTTAGATACAGATTGTGGTTGTAGTATAAAGCCAGTCTGGTGTTACAGATGCAGATTGTGGTTGTAGTATAAAGCCAGTCTGGTGTTACAGATGTAGATTGTGGTTGTAGTATAAAGCCAGTCTGGTGTTACAGATGCAGATTGTGGTTGTAGTATAAAGCTAGTCTGCTGCTCGATACAGATTGGGGTTGTAGTCTAAAGCCAGTCTGGTGTTACAGATGCAGATTGTGTTTGAAATACCAAGCCAGTCTGGTGTTACAGATGCCAATTGTGGTTGTAGTAAGAAACCAGTCTGGTGTTACAGATATAGATTATGGTGGTAGTATAAAGCCAGTCTGGTGTTACAGATGCAGATTGTGGTTGTAGTACAAAGCCAATCTGGTGTTACAGATGCAGATTGTAGTTGTAGTATAAAGCCAGTCTGGTGTTACAGATGCAGATTATGGCTGTAGTCTAAAGCCAGTTTGGTGTTACAGATGCATATTGTGGTTGTAGTATGAAGCCAGTCCGGTGTTACAGATACAGATTGTGGTTGTAGTATGAAGCCAGTCTGGTGTTACAGATGCAGAATGTGGTTGTATTATATAGCCAGTCTGTTGTTACAGATACAGATTTTGTTTGTAGTATGAAGCCAGTCTGGTGTTACAGATGCAGATTGTGGTTGTAGTATGAAGCCAGTCTGGTGTTACAGATGCAGATTGTGGTTGTAGTCTGAAGCCAGTCTGGTGTTACAGATTCAGATTGTGGTTGTAGTATAATGCCAGTCTGTTGTTGCAGATGCAGATTGTGGTTGTAGCATAAAGCCAGTCTGGTGTTACAGGTACAGATTTTGGTTGTAGTATAAAGCCAGTCTGATGTTACAGATGCAGTTTGTGTTTTTAGTTTGAAGCCAGTCTGGTGTTACAGATGCAGATTTTGGTTGTAGAATAAAGCCATTCTGGTGTTACAGGTACAGATTTTTGTTGTAGTATAAAGCCAGTCTGGTGTTACAGGTACAGATTGTGTTTTTAGTATAAAGCCAGTCTGATGTTAGATACAGATTGTGGTTGTAGTATTAAGCCAGTCTGGTGTTACAGGTACAGATTTTGGTTGCAGTATAAAGCCAGTCTGCTGTTACAGATGCAGATTGTGGTTGTGGTATGAAGCCAGTCTGGTGTCACAGATGGTTGTTTGATTAGTATAAAGCCAGTCTGGTGTTACAGATGCAGATTGTGGTTGCAGTATTGTGGTGTTACAGTAGTAAAGCCAGTCTGATGTTACAGATATGGTTGTAGTATAAAGCCAGTCTGGTGTTACAGATGCAGATTGTGGTTGTAGATAAAAGCCAGTCTGGTTGTTACAGAGCCAGTTGTGGTTGTAGTAAAAAGCCAGTCTGGTGTTACAGATGCAGATTGTGGTTGTAGTAAATCAAGCCAGTCTGGTGTTAGATACAGATTGTGGTTGTAGTATAAAAAGCCAGTCTGGTGTTTACAGATTGTGGTTGTAGTATAAAAAGCCAGTCTGGTGTTAGCCAGATGCAGATTGTGGTTGTAGTATAAAGCCAGTCTGGTGTTACAGATACAGATCTGTGGTTGTAGATATAAAGCCAGTCTGGTGTTACAGATGCAGATTGTGGTTGTAGTATTAATGAAAAAGCCAGTCTGGTGTTACAGTATGCCAGTCTGGTGTTACAGATACAGATTTGGTAGTAAAAAGCCAGTCTGGTGTTAGATACAGATACAGATTGTGGTTGTTGTAGTATAAAGCCAGTCTGGTGTTACAGATGCCAGTCTGGGTTGTTATAAAAGCCAGTGCAGATTGTGGTTGTAGTATAAAGCCAGTCTGGTGTTACAGATACAGATTGTGGTTGTAGTAAGCCAGTCTGGTGTTACAGATACAGATTGTGGTTGTAGTATAAAAAGCCAGTCTGGATACAGATTGTGGTTGTAGTATAAAGCCAGTCTGGTGTTACAGATACAGATTGTGGTTGTAGTATAAAAGCCAGTCTGGTGTTACAGATACAGATTGTGGTTGTAGTATAAAGCCAGTCTGGTGTTACAGATACAGATTGTGGTTGTAGTATAAAGCCAGTCTGGTGTTTAGATACAGATTGTGGTTGTAGTATAAAGCCAGTCTGGTGTTACAGAGATTGTGGTTGTAGTATAAAGCCAGTCTGGTGTTACAGATACAGATTGTGTTTGATATAAAGCCAGTCTGGTGTTACAGATGAAGATTGTGGTTGTAGTATAAAGCCAGTCTGGTGTTACAGATACAGATTGTGGTTGTAGTAAAAGCCAGTCTGGTGTTACAGATACAGATTGTGGTTGTAGTATAAAGCCAGTCTGGTGTTCGATACAGGTGTTGTAGTATAAAGCCAGTCTGGTGTTACAGATGCAGATTGTGGTTGTAGTATAAAGCCAGTCTGGTGTTACAGATGCAGATTGTGGTTGTAGTATAAAGCCAGTCTGGTGTTACAGATACAGATTATGGTTGTAGTATAAAGCCAGTCTGGTGTTGCAGATGCAGATTGTGGTTGTAGTACAGATTGTGGTTGTTAAAGCCAGTCTGGTGTTACAGATTCAGATTGTGGTTGTAGTATAAAGCCAGTCTGGTGTTACAGATGCAGATTTGGTTGTAGTATAAAGCCAGTCTGGTGTTACAGATACAGATTTTGGTTGTAGTGGTCTTGTTACAGTATGAAGCCAGTCTGGTGTTACAGATGCAGATTGTGGTTGTAGAATAAAGCCAGTCTGGTGTTACAGATACAGATTGTGGTTGTAGTATAAAGCCAGTCTGGTGTTAGATACAGATTGTGGTTGTAGTATAAAGCCAGTCTGGTGTTCAGGTACAGATTTTGTTATAAAGCCAGATACAGATGCAGATTGTGGTTGTAGTATAAAGCCAGTCTGGTGTTACAGATGCAGATTGTGGTTGTAGTATAAAGCCAGTCTGGTGTTACAGATGCAGATTGTGGTTGTAGTATAAAGCCAGTCTGGTGTTAGTGCTGATTGTGGTTACAGTATAAAGCCAGTCTGGTGTTACAGATACAGATTGTGGTTGTAGTATAAATGCCAGTCTGGTGTTACAGATGCAGATTGTGTTGTAGGATAAAGCCAGTCTGGTGTTACAGATGCAGATGTGGTTGTAGTATAAAGTCTGTCTGGTGTTACAGATACAGATTGTGGTTGTAGTATTGCCAGTCTAGCCAGATACAGATTGTGTTTGTAGTATAAAGCCAGTCTGGTGTTACAGATACAGATTTTGGTGTAGTATAAAGCCAGTCTGATGTTACAGATGCAGATTGTGTTTGTAGTATAAAGCCAGTCTGGTGTTACAGATGCAGATTTTGATTGTAGTAGTATAAAGCCAGTCTGGTGTTACAGGTGCAGATTGTGGTTGTAGTATAAAGCCAGTCTGTTGTTAGATGCAGATTGTGGTTGTAGTATAAAGCCATTCTGGTGTTACAGATGCAGATTTTGGTTGTAGTATATAGCCAGTCTGGTGTTACAGATACAGATTGTGGTTGTAGTATAAAGCCAGTCTGGTGTTACAGATGCAGATTGTGTTTATAGTATAGCCAGTCTGGTGCCAGATCAGATTGTGTTGTAGTATTGCCATTCTGGTGCTACAGATGCAGATTGTGGTTGTAGTATAAAGCCAGTCTGGTGTTACAGATGCAGATTGTGGTTGTAGTATAAAGCCAGTCTGGTGGTACAGATGCCGATTGTGGTTGTAGTAAAAAGCCAGTTTGGTGTTACAGATGCAGATTGTGGTTGTAGTATAAAGCCAGTCTGGTGTTACAGATTCACACTGTGTTTGTAGTATAAAGCCAGTCTGGTGTTACAGATGCAGATTGTGGTTGTAGTATAAAGCCAGTCTGGTGTTACAGATGCAGATTGTGGTTGTAGTATAAAAGCCAGTCTGGTGTTACAGATGCAGATTGTGGTTGTAGTATAAAAGCCAGTCTGGTGTTATTGTGATTGTAGTATAAAAGCCAGTGCAGATTAGATGCAGATTGTGGTTGTAGTATAAAGCCAGTCTGGTGTTACAGATGCAGATTGTGGTTGTAGTATGAAGCCAGTCTGGTGTTACAGATGCAGATTGTGGTTGTAGTATAAAGCCAGTCTGGTGTTACAGATGCAGATTGTGGTTGTAGTATAAAGCCAGTCTGGTGTTACAGATGCAGATTGTGGTTGTAGTATAAAGCCAGTCTGGTGTTACAGATGCAGATTGTGTTTGTAGTATAAAGCCAGTCTGGTGTTACAGATGCCAATTGTGGTTGTAGTAAGAAACCAGTCTGGTGTTACAGATATAGATTATGGTGGTAGTATAAAGCCAGTCTGGTGTTACAGATGCAGATTTTGGTTGTAGAATAAAGCCATTCTGGTGTTACAGGTACAGATTTTTGTTGTAGTATAAAGCCAGTCTGGTGTTACAGGTACAGATTGTGTTTTTAGTATAAAGCCAGTCTGATGTTAGATACAGATTGTGGTTGTAGTATAAAGCCAGTCTGGTGTTACAGGTACAGATTTTGGTTGCAGTATAAAGCCAGTCTGCTGTTACAGATGCAGATTGTGGTTGTGGTATGAAGCCAGTCTGGTGTTACAGATGCAGATTGTGGTTGTAGTATAAAAGCCAATCTGGTGTTACAGATGCAGATTGTGGTTGTAGTATAAAGCCAGTCTGGTGTTACAGGTGCTGATTGTGGTTACAGTATAAAGCCAGTCTGGTGTTAGAGATGCAGATTGTGGTTGTAGTATAAAACCAGTCTGGTGGTACAGATGCAGATTGTGGTTGGAGGATAAAGCCAGTCTGGTGTTACAGATGCAGATTGTGGTTGTAGTATAAAGTCTGTCTGGTGTTACAGATACAGATTGTGGTTGTAGTATAAAGCCAGTCTGTACAGATTGTGTTTGTAGTATGAAGCCAGTCTGGTGTTACAGATGCAGATTGTAGTAGTATATAAAGCCAGTCTGGTGTTACAGTTGCAGATTGTGTTTGTAGTATAAAGCCAGTCTGGTGTTACAGATGCAGATTGTGGTTGTAGTATAAAGCCAGTCTACAGTTGCATTTGTTTGTAGTTAAACCCAGTCTGGTGTTGCAGATTGTGTTTGTAGTATAAAGCCAGTCTGTGGTGTTACAGATGCAGATTGTGGTTGTAGTAAAGCCAGTCTGGTGTTACAAAGTCTGCTGCCAGTATAAAGTCCAGTCTGGTGTTACAGATGCAGATTGTGGTTTGTAGCCAGTCTGGTGTTACAGATACAGATTGTGTTGTAGTTAAAGCCAGTCTGGTGTTACAGATACAGATTGTGGTTGTAGTATAAAGCCAGTCTGGTGTTACAGATACAGATTGTGGTTGTAGTATAAAGCCAGTCTGCAGTGTTTAGTAGATGATGCAGATTGTGGTTGTAGTATAAAAGCCAGTCTGGTTGTTAGCCAGATACAGATTGTGGTTGTAGTATAAAGCCAGTCTGGATGTTACAGATGCAGATTGTGTTAGATAGTATAAAGCCAGTCTGGTGTTACAGATGCAGATTGTGGTTGTAGTATAAAGCCAGTCTGGTGTTACAGATGAAGATTGTGTTTGTAGTATAAAGCCAGTCTGGTGTTACAGATGCAGATTGTGGTTGTAGTATAAAGCCAGTCTGGTGTTACAGATACAGATTGTGGTTGTAGTATAAAGCCAGTCTGGTGTTACAGATGCAGATTGTGGTTGTAGTATAAAGCCAGTCTGGTGTTACAGATACAGATTGTGGTTGTAGTATAAAGCCAGTCTGGTGTTAGATACAGATTGTGGTTGTAGTATAAAGCCAGTCTGGTGTTAGATACAGATTGTGGTTGTAGTATAAAGCCAGTCTGGTGTTAGATACAGATTGTGGTTGTAGTATAAAGCCAGTCTGATGTTACAGATGCAGATTGTGGTTGTAGTATAAAGCCAGTCTGGTGTTACAGATGCAGATTGTGGTTGTAGTATAAAGCCAGTCTGGTGTTACAGATGCCAATTGTGGTTGTAGTAGAAACCAGTCTGGTGTTACAGATACTGGTTGTGTATAAAGCCAGCCTGGTGTTACAGATGCAGATTGTGGTTGTAGTATAAAGCCAGTCTGCTGTTCGATACAGATTGGTGTTGTAGTATAAAGCCAGTCCGGTGTTACAGTTGCAGATTGTGGTTGTAGTATAAAGCCAGTCTGGTGTTACAGATGCAGATTGTGGTTGTAGTATAAAGCCAGTCTGGTGTTACAGATGCAGATTGTGGTTGTAGTATAAAGCCAGTCTGGTGTTACTGATGCAGATTGTGGTTGTAGTATAAAGCCAGTCTGGTGTTACAGATGCAGATTGTGGTTGTAGTATGAAGCCAGTCTGGTGTTACAGATGCAGATTGTGGTTGTAGTATAAAGCCAGTCTGGTGTTACAGATTCAGATTGTGGTTGTAGTATAAAGCCAGTCTGGTGTTACAGATGCAGATTGTGGTTGTAGTATAAAGCCAGTCTGGTGTTACAGATACAGATTTTGGTTGTAGTATAAAAGCCAGTCTGATGTTACAGATGCAGTTTGTGGTTTTAGTTTTGGTGTTACAGATGCAGATTTTGGTTGTAGAATAAAGCCAGTCTGGTGTTACAGATACAGATTTTGTTGTAGTATAAAGCCAGTCTGGTGTTACAGGTACAGATTGTGTTTTTAGTATAAAGCCAGTCTGATGTTAGATACAGATTGTGGTTGTAGTATAAAGCCAGTCTGGTGTTACAGGTACAGATTTTGGTTGCAGTATAAAGCCAGTCTGCTGTTACAGATGCAGATTGTGGTTGTGGTATGAAGCCAGTCTGGTGTTACAGATGCAGATTGTGGTTGTAGTATGAAGCCAATCTGGTGTTACAGATGCAGATTGTGGTTGTAGTATAAAGCCAGTCTGGTGTTACAGGTGCTGATTGTGGTTACAGTATAAAGCCAGTCTGGTGTTAGAGATGCAGATTGTGGTTGTAGTATAAAACCAGTCTGGTGGTACAGATGCAGATTGTGGTTGGAGGATAAAGCCAGTCTGGTGTTACAGATGCAGATTGTGGTTGTAGTATAAAGTCTGTCTGGTGTTACAGATACAGATTGTGGTTGTAGTATATTGCCAGTCTAGCGTTTCAGGTACAGATTGTGTTTGTAGTATGAAGCCAGTCTGGTGTTACAGATGCAGATTGTGGTAGTAGTATAAAGCCAGTCTAGCGTTACAGTTGCAGATTGTGTTTGTAGTATAAAGCCAGTCTGGTGTTACAGATGCAGATTGTGGTAGTAGTATAAAGCCAGTCTAGCATTACAGTTGCTGATTGTGTTTGTAGTATAAACCCAGTCTGGTGTTACAGATGCAGATTGTGGTTGTAGTATAAAGCCAGTCTGTTGCTACAGATGCAGATTGTGGTTGTAGTATAAAGCCATTCTGGTGTTACAGATGCAGATTTTGGTTGTAGTATATAGCCAGTCTGGTGTTACAGATACAGATTGTGGTTGTAGTATAAAGCCAGTCTGGTGTTACAGTTGCAGATTGTGTTTATAGTAAAAAGCCAGTCTGGTGTTCCAGATGCAGATTGTGGTTGTAGTATAAAGCCAGTCTGGTGTTACAGATGCAGATTGTGGTTGTAGTATAAAGCCAGTCTGATGTTACAGATGCAGATTGTGGTTGTAGTATAAAGCCAGTCTGGTGTTACAGATACAGATTGTGGTTGTAGTAAAAAGCCAGTCTGGTGTTACAGATGCAGATTGTGGTTGTAGTATAAAGCCAGTCTGGTGTTACAGATTCAGATTGTGTTTGTAGTATAAAGCCAGTCTGGTGTTACAGATGCAGATTGTGGTTGTAGTATAGAGCCAGTCTGGTGTTACAGATGCAGATTGTGCTTGTAGTATAAAGCCAGTCTGGTGTTACAGATGCAGATTGTGGTTGTAGTATAAAGCCAGTCTGGTGTTACAGATGCAGAATTGTGATTGTAGTATAAAGCCAGTCTGGTGTTAGATACAGATTGTGGTTGTAGTATAAAGCCAGTCTGGTGTTACAGATGCAGATTGTGGTTGTAGTATATAGCCAGTCTGGTGTTACAGATGCAGATTGTGGTTGTAGTATAAAGCCAGTCTGGTGTTACAGATGCAGATTGTGGTTGTAGTATAAAGCCAGTCTGTTACAGATACAGATTGGGGTTGTAGTATAAAGCCAGTCTGGTGTTACAGATGCAGATTGTGTTTGAAATAAAAAGCCAGTCTGGTGTTACAGATGCCAATTGTGGTTGTAGTAAGAAACCAGTCTGGTGTTACAGATATAGATTGTGGTTGTAGTATAAAGCCAGTCTGGTGTTACAGATGCAGATTTTGGTTGTAGAATAAAGCCAGTCTGGTGTTACAGGTACAGATTTTTTTAGTAGTATAAAGCCAGTCTGGTGTTACAGATACAGATTGTGGTTTTAGTATAAAGCCAGTCTGATGTTAGATACAGATTGTGGTTGTAGTATAAAGCCAGTCTGGTGTTACAGATACAGATTGTGGTTGTAGTATAAAGCCAGTCTGGTGTTACAGATGCAGATTGTGGTTGTGGTAAAAAGCCAGTCTGGTGTTACAGATGCAGATTGTGGTTGTAGTATGAAGCCAATCTGGTGTTACAGATGCAGATTGTGGTTGTAGTATAAAGCCAGTCTGGTGTTACAGGTGCTGATTGTGGTTACAGTATAAAGCCAGTCTGGTGTTAGAGATGCAGATTGTGGTTGTAGTATAAAACCAGTCTGGTGGTACAGATGCAGATTGTGGTTGAGGATAAAGCCAGTCTGGTGTTACAGATGCAGATTGTGGTTGTAGTATAAAGCCAGTCTGGTGTTACAGATACAGATTGTGGTTGTAGTATAAAGCCAGTCTGGTGTTACAGATACAGATTGTGGTTGTGTATGAAGCCAGTCTGGTGTTACAGATGCAGATTGTGGTAGTAGTATAAAGCCAGTCTGGTGTTACAGATGCAGATTGTGTTTGTAGTATAAAGCCAGTCTGGTGTTACAGATGCAGATTGTGGTTGTAGTATAAAAGCCAGTCTGGTGTTACAGTTGCAGATTGTGTTTGTAGTATAAACCCAGTCTGGTGTTACAGATGCAGATTGTGGTTGTAGTATAAAGCCAGTCTGTTGTTACAGATGCAGATTGTGGTTGTAGTATAAAGCCAGTCTGGTGTTACAGATGCTACAGTTAGATTTTGGTTGTAGTTTTGGTTACAGATGCAGAGTATATAAAGCCAGTTACAGATGATTGTGTTATAAAGCCAGTCTGGTGTTAGATGCAGATTGTGGTTGTAGTATAAAGCCAGTCTGGTGTTACAGATGCAGATTGTGGTTGTAGTATAAAAGCCAGTCTGGTGTTACAGATGCAGATTGTGGTTGTAGTATAAAAGTCTGGTGTTACAGTCTGGTGTTAAAAGCCAGTCTGGTGTTACAGATGCAGATTGTGGTTGTAGTATAAAGCCAGTCTGGTGTTAGATGCAGATGCACCATTTTTGGTTGATTGTGGTTGTATAAAGCCAGTCTGGTGTTACAGATTCTGATTGTCTGGTTTAGTATAAAGCCAGTCTGGTGTTACAGATTTAGGTGCAGATTGTGTTTGTAGTATAAAGCCAGTCTGGTGTTACAGATGCAGATTGTGGTTGTAGTATAAAAGCCAGTCTGGTGTTACAGATTTTGGTGCAGAAGCCAGTCTGTGTTACAGTTGTAGTATAAAGCCAGTCTGGTGTTACAGATACAGATTGTGGTTGTAGTATAAAAAGCCAGTCTGGTGTTACAGATGCAGATTGTGGTTGTAGTATAAAGCCAGTCTGGTGTTACAGATGCAGATTGTGGTTGTAGTATAAAGCCAGTCTGTTTTACAGATGCAGATTGTGTTTGTAGTATAAAGCCAGTCTGGTGTTACAGATGCAGATTGTGGTTGTAGTATAAAGCCAGTCTGGTGTTACAGATCAGATTGTGGTTGTAGTATAAAGCCAGTCCGGTGTTACAGATGCAGATTGTGGTTGTAGTATAAAGCCAGTCTGGTGTTACAGATGCAGATTGTGGTTGTAGTATAAAGCCAGTCTGGTGTTACAGATGCAGATTGTGGTTGTAGTATAAAGCCAGTCTGGTGTTACAGATGCAGATTGTGGTTTGTAGTATAAAGCCAGTCTGGTGTTACAGATGCAGATTGTGGTTGTAGTAAAAGCCAGTCTGGTGTTACAGATGCAGATTGTGGTTGTATATAAAGCCAGTCTGGTGTTACAGATACAGATTGTGGTTGTAGTATAAAGCCAGTCTGGTGTTACAGATGCAGATTGTGGTTGTAGTATAAGCCAGTCTGGTGTTACAGATGCAGATTGTGTTTGTAGTATAAAGCCAGTCTGGTGTTACACAGATGCAGATTGTGGTTGTAGTATAAAGCCAGTCTGGTGTTACAGTGCAGATTGTGGTTGTAGTATAAAGCCAGTCTGGTGTTATTGTGTTTGTAGTATAAAAAAGCCAGTCTGGTGTTACAGATGCAGATTGTGGTTGTAGTATAAAGCCAGTCTGGTGTTACAGATGCAGATTATGGTTGTAGTATAAAGCCAGTCTGGTGTTACAGATGCAGATTGTGGTTGTAGTATAAAGCCAGTCTGGTTGTAGTCTGAAGCCAGTCTGGTGTTACAGATGCAGATTGTGGTTGTAGTATAAAAGCCAGTCTGGTGTTACAGATGCAGATTGTGGTTGTAGTACAAAAGCCAGTCTGGTGTTACAGATGCAGATTGTGGTTGTAGTATAAAGCCAGTCTGGTGTTACAGATGCAGATTTTTGATTTGTAGTATAAAGCCAGTCTGGTGTTACAGATGCAGATTGTGGTTGTAGTATAAAGCCAGTCTGGTGTTACAGATGCAGATTGTGGTTGTAGTATAAAGCCAGTCTGGTGTTACAGATGCAGATTGGTTGTAGTATAAAGCCAGTCTGGTGTTACAGATGCAGATTGTGGTTTAGTATGCAAAGCCAGTCTGGTGTTACAGATGCAGATTGTGGTTGTAGTATAAAGCCAGTCTGGTGTTACAGATGCAGATTGTGGTTGTAGTATAAAGCCAGTCTGGTGTTACAGATGCAGATTGTGGTTGTAGTATAAAGCCAGTCTGGTGTTGTAGTATAAAGCCAGTCTGGTTTTACAGATGTAGTATAAAGCCAGTCTGGTGTTGTGCAGAGTATGTATAAGCCAGTCTGGTGTTACAGATGCCAGATTGTGATTGTAGTATAAAGCCAGTCTGGTGTTACAATGCCAGATTGTGGTTGTAGTATAAAGCCAGTCTGGTGTTACAGATGCAGATTTGGTTGTATAAAGCCAGTCTGGTGTTACAGATGCAGATTTTGGGTTGTAGTATAAAAGCCAGTCTGGTGTTACAGATGCCAGATTGTGATTTGTAGTAGAAGCCAGTCTGGTGTTACAGATGCAGATTGTAAAGCCAGTCTGATGTTACAGATAGTATAAAGCCAGTCTTGTTACAGATGCAGATTGTGGTTGTAGTATAAAAGCCAGTCTGATACAGATTGTGGTTACAGTATAAAGCCAGATTGTGGTTGTAGTAAAAGCCAGTCTGGTGTTACAGATGCAGATTGTGGTTGTAGTATAAAGCCAGTCTGGTGTTACAGATGCAGATTGTGGTTGTAGTATAAAGCCATAAAGCCAATCTTGGTGTTACAGATGCAGATTTTATAGTTGTAGTATAAAGCCAGTCTGGTGTTTACAGATTGTGTTTTAGTATAAAAGCCAGTCTGGTGTTAGATACAGATTGTGGTTGTAGTATAAAAGCCAGTCTAAGATTGTGGTTGTTACAGATGCAGATTTTGGTTGTAGTATAAAGCCAGTCTGGTGTTACAGATGCAGATTGTGGTTGTAGTATAAAGCCAGTCTGGTGTTCTAGTGTTAAAGCCAGTCTGGTGTTACAGATGCAGATTGTGGTTGTAGTATAAAGCCAGTCTGGTGTTACAGATGCAGATTGTGGTTGTAGTATAAAGCCAGTCTTGGTGTTACAGATACAGATTGTGGTTGTAGTATAAAGCCAGTCTGGTGTTACAGATGCAGATTGTGGTTAAAGCCAGTCTGGTGTTAGGATAAAAGCCAGTCTGGTGTTACAGATGCAGATTGTGGTTTGTAGTATAAAGCCAGTCTGGTGTTACAGATACAGATTGTGGTTGTAGTATAAAGCCAGTCTGGTGTTACAGATACAGATTGTGTTTGTAGTATAAAGCCAGTCTGGTGTTACAGATGCAGATTGTGGTTGTAGTATAAAGCCAGTCTGGTGTTACAGATGCAGATTGTGTTTGTAGTATAAAGCCAGTCTGGTGTTACAGATGCAGATTGTGGTTGTAGTATAAAGATTGTTTGTAATAGCCAGTCTGGTGTTACAGATGCAGATTGTGGTTGTAGTATAAAGCCAGTCTGGTGTTACAGATGCAGATTGTGGTTGTAGTATAAAGCCAGTCTGGTGTACAGATGCAGATTGTGGTTGTAGTATAAAGCCATTCTGGTGTTACAGATGCAGATTGTGGTTGTAGTAAAGCCAGTCTGGTGTTAGTCTGTAGATTGTTACAGTTTGCAGATTGTGGTCTAGTGTTAAAGCCAGATGTTACAGATGCAGATTGTGGTTGTAGTAAAAAGCCAGTCTGGTGTTAGTATGCCAGATGCAGATTGTGGTTGTAGTATAAAGCCAGTCTGGTGTTACAGATTCAGATGTATAAAGCCAGTCTGGTGTTACAGATGCAGATTGTGGTTGTAGTATAAAAGCCAGTCTGGTGTTACAGATGCAGATTGTGTTGTAGTAAGTATAAAGCCAGTCTGGTGTTACAGATGCAGATTGTGGTTGTAGTATAAAGCCAGTCTGGTGTTACAGATGCAGATTGTGTTTGTAGTGTAGTATAAAGCCAGTCTGGTGTTACAGATGCAGATTGTGGTTGTAGTATAAAGCCAGTCTGGTGTTACAGATGCAGATTGTGGTTGTAGTATAAAGCCAGTCTGGTGTTACAGATGCAGATTGTGGTTGTAGTATGCAGATTGTGGTTGTAGTATAAAGCCAGTCTGGTGTTACAGATGCAGATTGTGGTTGTAGTATAAAGCCAGTCTGGTGTTACAGATGCAGATTGTGGTTGTAGTATAAAGCCAGTCTGGTGTTACAGATGCAGATTAGGGTTGTAGTATTCCAGATACAGATGCAGATTGTTGAAATTACAGACCAGTGTTGTTAGATGCAGATTGTGGTTGTGTATAAAGCCAGTCTGGTGTTACAGATGCAGATTGTGGTTGTAGTATAAAAGCCAGTCTGGTTGTTACAGATGCAGATTGTGGTTGTAGTAAAAAGCCAGTCTGGTGTTACAGATTCAGATTGTGGTTGTAGTATAAAGCCAGTCTGGTCTGGTTGTAGTATAAAGAGCCAGTCTGGTGTTACAGATGCAGATTGGTTGTAGTATAAAGCCAGTCTGGTGTTACAGATAGATTGGGGAGGTTTGTAGTATAAAGCCAGTCTGGTGTTACAGATGCAGATTGTGGTTGTAGTAAAGCCAGTCTGGTGTTACAGATGCAGATTGTGGTTGTAGTATAAAGCCAGTCTGGTGTTACAGATGCAGATTGTGGTTTAGTATAAGCCAGTCTGGTGTTACAGATGCAGATTGTGGTTGTAGTATAAAGCCAGTCTGGTGTTACAGATGCAGATTGTGGTTGTAGTATAAAGCCAGTCTGGTGTTACAGATGCAGATTGTGGTTGTAGTATAAAGCCAGTCTGGTGTTACAGATACAGATTGTGGTTGTAGTATAAAGCCAGTCTGGTGTTACAGATGCAGATTGTGTTTTTTGTTTGAAGCCAGTCTGGTGTTACAGATGCGAATTTTGGTTGTAGTATAAAGCCAGTCTGGTGTTACAGATTGTGGTGGTAGCAGATTGTGGTTGTAGTATAAAGCCAGTCTGGTGTTACAGATGCAGATTGTGGTTGTAGTATAAAAAGCCAGTGTTACAGATACAGATTTTGGAGTATATAAAGCCAGTCTGGTGTTACAGATGCAGATTGTGTTTTTAGTATAAAGCCAGTCTGGTGTTACAGTCTGGTGCAGATTTTGGTTGTAGTATAAAGCCAGTCTGGTGTTACAGATGCAGATTGTGGTTGTAGTATAAAGCCAGTCTGGTGTTACAGATGCAGATTGTGGTTGTAGTATAAAGCCAGTCTGGTGTTACAGATACAGATTGTGGTTGTAGTATAAAGCCAGTCTGGTGTTACAGATGCAGATTGTGGTTGTAGTATAAAAGCCAGTCTGTGTTACAGATCCGCAGATTGTGTTGGATTGTGTTTTGTTGTAGTCTTGTTAAGCCAGATTCTGGTGTATAGCCAGTCAGTGTTACAGATTGTGGTTGTAGTATAAAGCCAGTCTGGTGTTACAGATGCAGATTGTGGTTGTAGTATAAAAGCCAGTCTGGTGTTACAGATGCAGATTGTGGTTGTAGTATAAAGCAGATGCAGATTCTGGTTGTAGTATAAAGCCAGTCTGATGTTACAGATGCAGATTGTGGTTGTAGTATAAAGCCAGTCTGGTGTTTAGATACAGATTGTGGTTGTAGTATAAAGCCAGTCTGGTGTTACAGGTGCGATGCAGTATAAAGCCATTGTGTGTTTGTGGTTGTAGTAAAAGCCAGTCTGGTGTTACAGATACAGATTGTGGTTGTAGTATAAAGCCAGTCTGGTGTTACAGGTACAGATTGTGGTTGTAGTATAAAGCCAGTCTGGTGTTTACATTTTGGTTGATGCAGATTGTGGTTGTAGTATAAAGCCAGTCTGGTGTTACAGATACAGATTGTGGTTGTAGTATAAAGCCAGTCTGGTGTTACAGGTACAGATTGTGGTTGTAGTATAAAGCCAGTCTGGTGTTACAGGTACAGATTGTGGTTGTAGTATAAAGCCAGTCTGATGTTACAGATGCAGATTGTGGTTGTGGTATAAAAGCCAGTCTGGTGTTACAGGTTGATTGTGGTTACAGTATAAAGCCAGTCTGGTGTTACAGATGCAGATTGTGGTTGTAGTATAAAGCCAGTCTGGTGTTACAGATGCAGATTGTGGTTGTAGTATAAAGCCAGTCTGGTGTTACAGATGCAGATTGTGGTTGTAGTAGTCTGTGTGTTACAGATGCAGATTGTTGTTGTAGTATAAAGCCAGTCTGGTGTTAGGTACTGATTGTGGTTGTAGTATAAAGCCAGTCTGGTGTTACAGATGCAGATTGTGGTTGTAAAGCCAGTCTGATCAAGCCTGTAGTATAAAGCCATTCTGATGTTACAGACAGAAATAGCCAGTCTTGTGGTTGTAGTTGTAGTATAAAGCCAGTCTGGTGTTACAGATGCAGATTGTGGTTGTAGTATAAAGCCAGTCTGGTGTTACAGATGCAGATTGTGGTTGTAGTATAAAGCCAGTCTGGTGTGTTGCAATTTATGGTTGTAGATACAGATTGTGGTTGATTGTGGGTTGTAGTATAAAGCCAGTCTGGTGTTACAGATACAGATTGTGGTTGTAGTATAAAGCCAGTCTGGTGTTATAGATGTAGATTGTGGTTGTAGTATAAAGCCAGTCTGGTGTTACAGATACAGATTGTGGTTGTAGTATAAAGGCAGTCTGGTGTTAGATAAGATTGTTGTTGTAGTATAAAGCCAGTCTGGTGTTAGATAAGATTGTGGTTATAGTATAAAGCCAGTCTGGTGTTAGATGCAGATTGTGGTTGTAGTCTTAAGCCAGTTTGGTGTTAAAGATACAGATTGTGGTTGTAGTATAAAGCCAGTCTGGTGTTACAGATGAAGATTGTGTTTGTAGTATAAAGCCAGTCTGGTGTTACAGATACAGATTGTGGTTGTAGTATATAGCCAGTTTGGTGTTACAGATACAGATTGTGGTTGTAGTATAAAGCCTGTCTGATGTTACAGATGCCGATTGTGGTTGTAGTTAGAAGCCAGTCTGGTGTTAGATACAGATTGTGGTTGTAGTATAAAGCCAGTCTGGTGTTAGATACAGATTGTGGTTGTAGTATAAAGCCAGTCTGGTGTTAGATACAGATTGTGGTTGTAGTATAAAGCCAGTCTGATGTTACAGATGCAGATTGTGGTTGTAGTATAAAGCCAGTCTGGTGTTAGATACAGATTGTGGTTGTAGTATAAAGCCAGTCTGGTGTTACAGATACAGATTGTGGTTGTAGTATAAAGCCAGTCTGGTGTTAGATACAGATTGTGGTTGTAGTATAAAGCCAGTCTGATGTTACAGATGCAGATTGTGTTTGTAGTATAAAGCCAGTCTGGTGTTACAGGTACAGATTATGGTTGTAGTTTAAAGCCAGTCTGGTGTTAGATAAAGATTGTGGTTGTAGTATAAAGCCAGTCTGATGTTACAGATGCAGATTGTGGTTGTAGTGTAAAGCCAGTCTGGTGTTACAGATACAGATTGTGGTTGTAGTATAAAGCCCATCTGGTGTTACAGATGCAGATTGTAGTTGTAGTATAAAGCCAGTCTGGTGTTAGATACAGACTGTGGTTGTAGTGTAAAGCCAGTCTGGTGTTAGATACAGATTGTGGTTGTAGTATAAAGTCAGTCTGGTGATAGATACCGATTGTGGTTGTAGTATAAAGCCAGTCTGGTGTTAGATACAGATTGTGGTTGTAGTATAAAGCCAGTCTGGTGTTAGATACAGATTGTGGTTGTAGTATAAAGCCAGTCTGGTGTTAGATAGAGATTGTGGTTGTAGTATAAAGCCAGTCTGGTGTTACAGATGCAGATTGTGGTTGTAGTATAAAGCCAGTCTGGTGTTACAGTTGCAGATTGTGGTTGTAGTATAAAACCAGTCTGGTGTTAGATACAGATTGTGATTGTAGTATAAAGCCAGTCTGGTGTTACAGATGCAGATTGTGGTTGTATTTTAAAGCCACTCTGGTGTTACAGATGCAGATTGTGGTTGTAGTATAAAGCCAGTCTGGTGTTACAAAATAGATACAGATTGTGGTTGTAGTATAAAGCCAGTCTGATGTTACAGATGCAGATTGTGGTTTTAGTATAAAGCCAGTCTGGTGTTAGATACAGATTGTGGTTGTAGTATAAAGCCAGTCTGGTGTTACAGATGCAGATTGTGGTTGTAGTTTCAAGCCAGTCTGGTGTTAGATACAGATTGTGGTTGTAGTATAAAGCCAGTCTGGTGTTACAGATGCAGATTGTGGTTGTAGTATAAAGCCAGTCTGGTTTTACAGATGCAGATTGTGGTTGTAGTATAAAGCCAGTCTGGTGTTACAGATGCAGATTGTGGTTGTAGTATAAAGCCAGTCTGGTGTTACAGATGCAGATTGTGTTTGTAGTATAAAGCCAGTCTGGTGTTAGATACAGATTGTGGTTGTAGTATAAAGCCATTCTGGTGTTAGATACAGATTGTGGTTGTATTATATAGCCAGTCTGGTGTTAGATACAGATTGTGGTTTTACTATATGGGCTGTGTGAAACTAGCACAGTTTCTGACGCATTTGCTTCAGGTTAGATTAGATTACACTCAAAACTGTTCATGAGGACATTTGTTTTCCCAGCCCATGTGGTGCAAATGCTGTAATCAAATGTATATGCAGACGAATACAGGTGTGTATGTGTAATTCAGCATGGGTAATTCACACGCAAATATGTAAGAGATGAATAAATCTGTGAGATATAATGGTTTATAAAGGGGAGACATGTGAGATGATAACTCACTCAGATAATACGGACATGACGCAGCTGGGCTCTCCCTACACTTAGGTGAGAGCGTGGGTTTGATATCAAGGGTGTCGTCAGGGGAGATGGTAGCCGGGGGCCGGTGGGGGGAGGGGTTGGGGTGCTCTATCCCCCCCGCCATAGGCTGTGAATCAGTGCGGTCTCCGCCCGGCCTGACAGCTGGAACGAGAGGCCGTCTGGTCCCCGGCACTTAGCCTGTCACTCACGGCTAACACGCGGAGTCTGGAGACAGATCTGTCTCTGCTCTCGCCGTGGGGAACACAGATAAACGTTCAGCCTGAACCATAACCCTCCCCCCGAATATAATGACACTGTGTGTCAGGGCTGTTTCTCTGTGCGGGACTCAGACATGCTGTGATGTTTTACACCGCCGGAGTAATTGATGCAATAATGGCTAATTAGCCTATCAGTCTTCGCCTCTGTGTTAGCGCAGTGGAAGCTGGTGCTACAAGCCTCATGAATATACTTCATCCCTGTCCTGTCGACCTCTCCATCTGCTACGTAAGACTGGTGGTAATGTCAAGCAGAGTGTGTCTGCATGCGAGAGAGAGTGAGTGTTAGTGTGTGTGTGTGTATGGGAGTGAGAATGTGCGTGTGTGTTTGTGATACTGCGTGTGTGAGTACGAAAGGCTGTGTGAGTGTGTGTGTTTATGTGTGAGTGAGAGAGAGAGAGAGAGAGAGAGAGAGAGAAATGGTGTGTTTTCAATTCCAAACAATTAGTTACATAATTGACCAAGGTCTGATTTAGTTAGTCTGACTGTAGCTCGATGCTGTCCACAGTTAGCCTTACTGTCGCTCTCTGTTATGTTTATTAAACCTGACTGCGGTTAGTCTCAGTGTCATTAGCTTGACTGTAACTCTATGCTGTGTACTTTTAGCTTGACTGTAGCTCTCTGTTGTGTTTATTAAACCTGACTGCAGTTATAGTCTCAGTGTCATTAGCTTGACTGTAGCTCTATGCTGTGTACTTTTAGCTTGACTGTAGCTCTCTGTTGTGTTTATTAAACCTGACTGCAGTTATAGTCTCAGTGTCATTAGCTTGACTGTAGCTCTCTGTTATGTTTATTAAACCTGACTGCAGTTATAGTCTCAGTGTCATTGGCTTGACTGTAGCTCTATGCTGTGTACTTTTTAGCTTGACTGTAGCTCTCTGTTGTGTTTATTAAACCTGACTGCAGTTATAGTCTCAGTGTCAGTTTTTTGACTGTAGCTCTTACTTGGCTTGACTGTAGCTCTATGCTGTGCTGTAGCTCTCTGTTGTGTTAAACCTGACTGCAGTTATAATCTCAGTTTCATTAGCTTGACTGTAGCTTTATGCTGTGTACAGTTAGCTTGACTGTAGCTCTCTGTTGTGTTTATTAAACCTGACTGCAGTTATAGTCTCAGTGTCATTAGCTGACTGACTGTTGTGTTTGTAAACCTGACTGCAGTTATGTCTCAGTGTACTTTTAGCTTGACTGTAGACTAGCTCTGTTGTGTTTATTAAACCTGACTGCAGTTATAGTCTCAGTGTCATTAGCTTGACTGTAGCTCTATGCTGTGTACTTTTAGCTTGACTGTAGCTCTCTGTTGTGTTTATTAAACCTGACTGCAGTTATAGTCTCAGTTTCATTGGCTTGACTGTAACTCTATGCTGTGTACAGTTAGCCTGACTGTCACTCTCTGTTATGTTTATTAAAACTGACTGCAGTTATAGTCTCAGTGTCATTAGCTTGACTGTAGCTCTATGCTGTGTACTTTTAGCTTGACTGTAGCTCTCTGTTGTGCTTGTTAAACCTGACTGCAGTTATAGTCTCAGTGTCATTAGCTTGACTGTAACTCTATGCTGTGTACAGTTAGCTTGACTGTCGCTCTCGGTTGTGCTTATTAAACCTGACTGCAGTTATAGTCTCAGTTTCATTGGCTTGACTGTAGCTCTATGCTGTGTACAGTTAGCCTGACTGTCACTCTCTGTTATGTTTATTAAAACTGACTGCAGTTATAATCTCAGGGTCATTTAGCTTGACTGTAGCTCTATGCTGTGTACAGTTAGCCTGACTGTCACTCTCTGTTGTGCTTATTAAACCTGACTGCAGTTATAGTCTCAGTGTCATTAGCTTGACTGTAGCTCTATGCTGTGTACAGTTAGCTTGACTGTCACTCTCTGTTGTGTTTATTAAACCTGACTGCAGTTATAGTCTCAGTTTCATTGGCTTGACTGTAGCTCTATGCTGTGTACAGTTAGCCTGACTGTCACTCTCTGTTATGTTTATGAAACCTGACTGCAGTTATAGTCTCAGTGTCATTAGCTTGACTGTAGCTCTATGCTGTGTACAGTTAGCTTGACTGTCACTCTCTGTTGTGCTTATTAAACCTGACTGCAGTTATAGTCTCAGTGTCATTAGCTTGACTGTAGCTCTATGCTGTGTACAGTTAGCCTGACTGTCACTCTCTGTTGTGCTTATTAAACCTGACTGCAGTTATAGTCTCAGTGTCATTAGCTTGACTGTAGCTCTATGCTGTGTACAGTTAGCTTGACTGTCACTCTCTGTTGTGTTTATTAAACCTGACTGCAGTTATAGTCTCAGTTTCATTGGCTTGACTGTAGCTCTATGCTGTGTACAGTTAGCCTGACTGTCACTCTCTGTTATGTTTATGAAACCTGACTGCAGTTATAGTCTCAGTGTCATTAGCTTGACAGTAGCTCTATGCTGTGCACAGTTAGCTTGACTGTCACTCTCTGTTGTGCTTATTAAACCTGGCTGCAGTTATAATCTCAGGGTCATTGGCTTGACTGTAGCTCTATGCTGTGTACAGTTAGCCTGACTGTAGCTCTCTGTTGTGTTTATTAAACCTGACTGCAGTTATAGTCTCAGTGTCATTAGCTTGACTGTAGCTCTATGCTGTGTACAGTTAGCCTGACTGTCATTCTCTGTTATGTTTATTAAACCTGACTGAAGTTATAATCTCAGGGTCATTGGCTTGACTGTAACTCTATGCTGTGTACAGTTAGCCTGACTGTCATTCTCTGTTATGTTTATTAAACCTGACTACAGTTATAGTCTCAGTGTCATTAGCTTGACTGTAGCTCTATGCTGTGTACAGTTAGCCTGACTGTCATTCTCTGTTATGTTTATTAAAACTGACTGCAGTTATAGTCTCAGTGTCATTAGCTTGACTGTAGCTCTATGCTGTGTACAGTTAGCTTGACTGTCACTCTCTGTTGTGCTTATTAAACCTGACTGCAGTTATAGTCTCTGTGTCATTAGCTTGACTGTAGCTCTATGCTGTGTACAGTTAGCTTGACTGTCACTCTCTGTTGTGCTTATTAAACCTGGCTGCAGTTATAGTCTCAGTGTCATTAGCTTGACTGTAGCTCTATGCTGTGTACAGTTAGCTTGACTGTCACTCTCTGTTGTGCTTATTAAACCTGACTGCAGTTATAGTCTCAGTGTCATTAGCTTGACTGTAGCTCTATGCTGTGTACAGTTAGCTTGACTGTCACTCTCTGTTGTGCTTATTAAACCTGGCTGCAGTTATAATCTCAGGGTCATTGGCTTGACTGTAGCTCTATGCTGTGTACAGTTAGCCTGACTGTCATTCTCTGTTATGTTTATTAAACCTGGCTGCAGTTATAGTCTCAGTTTCATTGGCTTGACTGTAGCTCTATGCTGTGTACAGTTAGCCTGACTGTCACTCTCTGTTATGTTTATGAAACCTGACTGCAGTTATAATCTCAGGGTCATTAGCTTGACTGTAGCTCTATGCTGTGTACTTCTAGCTTGACTGTCGCTCTCTGTTGTGTTTATTAAACCTGACTGCAGTTATAGTCTCAGTTTCATTGGCTTGACTGTAGCTCTATGCTGTGTACAGTTAGCCTGACTGTCACTCTCTGTTATGTTTCATTAAAACTGACTGCAGTTATAGTCTCAGTTTCATTGGCTTGACTGTAGCTCTATGCTGTGTACAGTTAGCCTGACTGTCACTCTCTGTTATGTTTATTAAAACTGACTGCAGTTATAGTCTCAGTTTCATTGGCTTGACTGTAACTCTATGCTGTGTACAGTTAGCTTGACTGTCGCTCTCTGTTGTGCTTATTAAACCTGGCTGCAGTTATAATCTCGGGGTCATTGGCTTGACTGTAACTCTATGCTGTGTACAGTTAGCCTGACTGTCACTCTCTGTTATGTTTATTAAACCTGACTGCAGTTATAGTCTCAGTGTCATTAGCTTGACTGTAGCTCTATGCTGTGTACTTTTAGCTTGACTGTCGCTCTCTGTTGTGCTTATTAAACCTGACTGCAGTTATAGTCTCAGTGTCATTAGCTTGACTGTAACTCTATGCTGTGTACTTTTAGCTTGACTGTCGCTCTCTGTTGTGTTTATTAAACCTGACTGCAGTTATAGTCTCAGTGTCATTAGCTTGACTGTAGCTCTATGCTGTGTACAGTTAGCTTGACTGTCGCTCTCTGTTGTGCTTATTAAACCTGACTGCAGTTATAGTCTCAGTGTCATTAGCTTGACTGTAACTCTATGCTGTGTACAGTTAGCCTGACTGTCACTCTCTGTTATGTTTATTAAAACTGACTGCAGTTATAGTCTCAGTTTCATTGGCTTGACTGTAGCTCTATGCTGTGTACAGTTAGCCTGAAGGTTTTTCTGTGCTGTGTTCAGTTGCAGTGGCTGCTGGATAACTACGAGACGGCGGACGGCGTTAGCCTGCCACGCAGCTCGCTGTATAACCACTACCTGTGGCACTGCCAGGAGCAGAAGCTGGATCCGGTAAATGCTGCGTCCTTTGGAAAACTCATCCGCTCCGTCTTCATGGGGCTCCGCACTCGCCGGCTGGGAAACAGGTCCGCTCCGCCCACCCGACAGCTCACCTTTCCGTATTCACTGTTCCAGGAGGGAGAGAGGGAGAGAGAGCGAGAGGGAGAGAGAGAGAGAGAGAGGGAGGGAGAGAGAGAGAGAGAGGGAGGGGAGAGAGAGGGAGGGGGGAGAGACCAGGGGGGAGAGAGAGAGAGAGAGAGGAGGGAGGGGGGAGAGAGAGAGAGGGAGAGAGCAGGGAGGGAGAGAGAAAGAGAGAGAGGGGGAGGGGGGGAGGGAGAGAGAGGGAGAGAGAGAGAAGGGAGAGACACACACACACACAAATGCATACGCACAGTAACACACATGCTCACTCACATACACTCACACACATATTTGTACTGTTTAAAAATGTGCATTTACACTATAGCCAAAAGTGTAGGGATACTTTACTGAAACCTCACTGACAAACATAGAAAATGGACTTTTTAAAATCCTGAATATCTGACCTTTTAATTAAATTAGCAATAAATTAGTCAATACAGGCTGAAAGGGTTTCAGATTTCACTGGAGAGTTCTGTCGTACAGCTAATTCTGCCCATGCTAACCCCTTTTCACAAATCTAATGAGTTTCACTGGAGCCCTCCGTTAGGGAGGGGTGAGGAGGTGTACAGACTGCAGCAGAATCCGCACGGTGAAGATGATTTGCATTGAAATGTCCCAAATGGGGGCTGAGTGTGTGTCCTGTCACGCCACACGGACTGACTAATTGCAAAGTCAATGAAACTGTCAGACATTAAGAATTTAAAAATGTCAGTTTTCTGTGTATGTCAGTGACGTTTGAGTGAAGTGTCCACACACTTTTGGCTACATAGTGTAGGTACTGTGTTTGATGAGAGAAGGGGAAGGGGAAGCTAGCACAGAGAGGGCTAAGCCTTTAAAACATACTGTATGCGAGAGAGAGGCGGGGCTGAGAGCTGAGTGTCATAGGCAGGGGGCAGGACTTACTCAGCCTATACTCTGCCGGTCTGTCAGGACTGCGGTGTTTGATTTGGGCTGCCGGCTGTAAACACAGCTGAGCGTTTGCAGCTTAATGCTGGCGTGTGGAGAGGATGAATTTAGATCTCTCCTTCCCTCTCTCTCCTGTGTCACTAAAATACAGATGACAAAGCGCTTCACACAAAAACAAAAAAGTTTTGCAAGGGCTGTGTTTTCCATTAAGTTAATGGAATAATATTCTCCCCCACCCCGCTCTCTCCTGCGCCCCAGAGGAAACTCTAAGTACCATTATTATGGCATCCGACTGAAGCCCGACTCCCCACTGAACCGGCTGCAAGACGACACCCAATACACAGCCATGAGACAACAGCCGGTACACCACAAACAGAGGTAACCCCCAGCCTGTACACCACAAACAGAGGTAACCCCCCAGCCTGTACACCACAAACAGAGGTAACTCCCCCAGCCTGTACACCACAAACAGAGGTAACCCCCCAGCCTGTACACCACAAACAGAGGTAAACCCCCCAGCCTGTACACCACAAACAGAGGTAACCCCCCAGCCTGTACACCACAAACAGAGGTAACCCCCCCAGCCTGTACACCACAAACAGAGGTAACCCCCCCAGCCTGTACACCACAAACAAAGAGGTAACCCCCAGCCTGTACACCACAAACAGAGGTAACCCCCCCAGCCTGTACACCACAAACAGAGGTAACCCCCCAGCCTGTACACCACAAACAGTGGTAACCCCCCCAGCCTGTACACCACAAACAGAGGTAACCCCCCAGCCTGTACACCACAAACAGAGATAACCCCCAGCCTGTACACCCAAACAGCAGCCTGTACACCACAAACAGAGGTAACCCCCCAGCCTGTACACCACAAACAGAGGTAAACCCCCAGCCTGTACACCACAAACAGAGGTAACCCCCCAGCCTGTACACCACAAACAGAGGTAACCCCCCAGCCTGTACACCACAAACAGAGGTAAACCCCCAGCCTGTACACCACAAACAGAGGTAACCCCCCAGCCTGTACACCACAAACAGAGGTAACCCCCCAAACAGAGGTAACCCCCCAGCCTGTACACCACAAACAGAGGTAACCCCCAGCCTGTACACCACAAACAGAGGTAACCCCCCCAGCCTGTACACCACAAACAGAGGTAACCCCCAGCCTGTACACCACAAACAGAGGTAATCCCCCAGCCTGTACACCACAAACAGAGGTAACCCCCCCAGCCTGTACACCACAAACAGACCACAAACAACAGAGTAACCCCCCAGCCTGTACACCACAAACAGAGGTAACCCCCCAGCCTGTACACCACAAACAGAGGTAACCCCCAGCCTGTACACCACAAACAGAGGTAACCCCCCAGCCTGTACACCACAAACAGAACCCCCAGCCTGTACACCCCCCAGCCTGTACACCACAAACAGAGGTAACCCCCAGCCTGTACACCACAAACAGAGGTAACCCCCAGCCTGTACACCACAAACAGAGGTAACCCCAGCCTGTACACCACAAACAGAGGTAATCCCCCCAGCATGTACACCACAAACAGAGGTAACCCCCAGCCTGTACACCACAAACAGAGGTAACCCCCCAGCCTGTACACCACAAACAGAGGTAATCCCCCCAGCCTGTACACCACAAAACAGAGGTAACCCCCAGCCTGTACACAAAACAGAGGTAACCCCCAGCCTGTACACCACAACAAACAGAGGTAACCCCCCCAGCCTGTACACCACAAACAGAGGTAACCCCCAGCCTGTACACCACAAACAGAGGTAACCCCCAGCCTGTACACCACAAACAGAGGTAACCCCCAGCCTGTACACCACAAACAGAGGTAACCCCCCAGCCTGTACACCACAAACAGAGGTAACCCCCAGCCAGCCTGTACACCAGCAAAAAGAGGTAACCCCCCAGCCTGTACACCACAAACAGAGGTAACCCCCCAGCCTGTACACCACAAACAGAGGTAACCCCCAGCCTGTACACACCACAAACAGGTAACCCCCCAGCCTGTACACCACAAACAGAGGTAACCCCCCAGCCTGTACACCACAAACAGAGGTAACCCCCCAGCCTGTACACCACAAACAGAGGTAACCCCCAGCCTGTACACCACAAACAGTACCCCCCCAGCCTGTACACCACAAACAGAGGTAACCCCCAGCCTGTACACCACAAACAGAGGTAACCCCCAGCCTGTACACCACAAACAGAGGTAACCCCCCAGCCTGTACACCACAAACAGAGGTAACCCCCCAGCCTGTACACCACAAACAGAGGTAACCCCCCAGCCTGTACACCACAAACAAAGCCTGAGGTAACCCCCCAGCCTGTACACCACAAACAGAGGTAACCCCCCCCAGCCACAAACAGAGGTACCCCAGCCTGTACCACAAACAGAGGTAACCCCCCAGCCTGTACACCACAAACAGAGGTAACCCCCAGCCTGTACACCACAAACAGAGGTAACCCCCAGCCTGTACACCACAAACAGAGGTAACCCCCCAGCCTGTACACCACAAACAGAGGTAACCCCCCAGCCTGTACACCACAAACAGAGGTAACCCCCCAGCCTGTACACCACAAACAGAGGTAACCCCCCAGCCTGTACACCACAAACAGAGGTAACCCCCCAGCCTGTACACCACAAACAGAGGTAACCCCCCAGCCTGTACACCACAAACAGAGGTAACCCCCAGCCTGTACACCACAAACAGAGGTAACCCCCAGCCTGTACACCACAAACAGAGGTAACCCCCAGCCTGTACACCACAAACAGAGGTAACCCCCAGCCTGTACACCACAAACAGAGGTAACTCCCCAGCCTGTACACCCACAAACAGAGGTAACCCCCCCAGCCTGTACCCCACAAACAGAGGTAACCCCCAGCCTGTACACCACAAACAGAGGTAACCCCCCCAGCCTGTACACCACAAACAGAGGTAACCCCCCAGCCTGTACACCACAAACAGAGGTAACCCCCCCCAGCCTGTACACCACAAACAGAGGTAACACCCCAGCCTGTACACCACAAACAGAGGTAACCCCCCAGCCTGTACACCACAAACAGAGGTAACCCCCCCAGCCTGTAAACCACAGAGGTAACCCCCCAGCCTGTACACCACAAACAGAGGTAAACCCCAGCCTGTACACCACAAACAGAGGTAATCCCCCCAGCCTGTACACCACAAACAGAGGTAACCCCCCAGCCTGTACACCACAAACAGAGGTAACCCCCCAGCCTGTACACCAAACAAACACCCCAGAGGTAACAACCCCCAGCCTGTACACCACCACAAACAGAGGTAACCCCCAGCCTGTACACCACAAACAGAGGTAACCCCCAGCCTGTACACCACAAACAGAGGTAACCCCCAGCCTGTACACCACAAACAGAGGTAACCCCCAGCCTGTACACCACAAACAGAGGTAACCCCCCAGCCTGTACACCACAAACAGAGGTAACCCCCCAGCCTGTACACCACAAACAGAGGTAACCCCCAGCCTGTACACCACAAACAGAGGTAACCCCCAGCCTGTACACCACAAACAGAGGTAACCCCCAGCCTGTACACCACAAACACAGAGGTAACAGCCTGTACCCACAAACAGAGGTAACCCCCCAGCTGTACACCACAAACAGAGGTAACCCCCCAGCCTGTACACCACAAACAGAGGTAACCCCCCAGCCTGTACACCACAAACAGAGGTAACCCCCAGCCCCAGCCTAACCCCCCCAGCCTGTACACCACAAACAGAGGTAATCCCCCAGCCTGTACCCACAAACAGAGTAACCCCCAGCCTGTACACAAACAGAGGTAATCCCCCAAACAGAGGTAACCCCCCAGCCTGTACACCACAAACAGAGGTAACCCCCAGCCTGTACACCACAAACAGAGGTAACCCCCCCAGCCTGTACACCACTGTAACCCCCAGCCTGTACACCACAAACAGAGGTAACCCCCCAGCCTGTACACAGAGGTAACCCCCCCAGCCCCCAAACCTGTACACCACAAACAGAGGTAACCCCCCAGCCAGCCTGTAACCCCCCAGCCTGTACACCACAAACAGAGGTAACCCCCCCCTGTACCCCCTGTAATCCCCCAGCCTGTACACCAAACAGAGGTAACCCCCCAGCCTGTACACCACAAACAACCCCCCAGCCTGTACACCACAAACAGAGGTAACCCCCCCAGCCTGTACACCACAAACAGAGGTAACCCCCCAGCCTGTACCCCCAAACAAACAAACAGAGGTAACCCCCAGCCTGTACACCACAAACAGAGGTAACCCCCAGCCTGTACACCACAAACAGAGGTAACCCCCAGCCTGTACACCACAAACAGAGGTAAACCCCAGCCTGTACACCACAAACAGAGGTAACCCCCAGCCTGTACACCACAAACAGAGGTAACCCCCAGCCTGTACACCACAAACAGAGGTAACCCCCAGCCTGTACACCACAAACAGAGGTAATCCCCCAGCCTGTACACCACAAACAGGTAACCCCCCCAGCCTGTACACCACAAACAGAGGTAAACCCCCAGCCTGTACACCACAAACAGAGGTAACCCCCAGCCTGTACACCACAAACAGAGGTAACCCCCAGCCTGTACACCACAAACAGAGAGCCTGTACACCACAAAACCCCCCAGCCTGTACACCACAAACAGAGGTAACCCCCCAGCCTGTACACCACAAACAGAGGTAACCCCCACAGCCTGTACCCCACAAACAGAGGTAACCCCCAGCCTGTACACCACAAACAGAGGTAAACCCCCAGCCTGTACACCACAAACAGAGGTAACCCCCAGCCTGTACACCACAAACAGAGGTAACCCCCAGCCTGTACACCACAAACAGAGGTACCCCCCAGCCTGTACACCACAAACAGAGGTAACCCCCCAGCCTGTACACCACAAACAGAGGTAACCCCCCCCAGCCTGTACACCACAAACAGAGGTAACCCCCCAGCCTGTACACCACAAACAGAGGTAACCCCCAGCCTGTACACCACAAACAGAGGTAACCCCCAGCCTGTACACCACAAACAGAGGTAATCCCCCAGCCTGTACACCACAAACAGAGGTAACCCCCCAGCCTGTACACCACAAACAGAGGTAACCCCCCAGCCTGTACACCACAAACAGAGGTAACCCCCAGCCTGTACACCACAAACAGAGGTAACCCCCCCAGCCTGTACACCACAAACAGAGGTAACCCCCCAGCCTGTACACCACAAACAGAGGTAACCCCCAGCCTGTACACCACAAACAGAGGTAACCCCCCAGCCTGTACACCACAAACAGAGGTAACCCCCCAGCCTGTACACCACAAACAGAGGTAACCCCCCAGCCTGTACACCACAAACAGAGGTAAACCCCCCAGCCTGTACACCACAAACAGAGGTAACCCCCCAGCCTGTACACCACAAACAGAGGTAACCCCCCAGCCTGTACACCACAAACAGAGGTAATCCCCCCCCAGCCTGTACACCACAAACAGAGGTAACCCCCAGCCTGTACACCACAAACAGAGGTAACCCCCCAGCCTGTACACCACAAACAGAGGTAACCCCCCAGCCTGTACACCACAAACAGAGGTAACCCCCAGCCTGTACACCACAAACAGAGGTAACCCCCAGCCTGTACACCACAAACAGAGGTAACCCCCAGCCTGTACACACCACAAACAGAGGTAACCCCCCAGCCTGTACACCACAAACAGAGGTAACCCCCAGCCTGTACACCACAAACAGAGGTAAACCCCCAGCCTGTACACCACAAACAGAGGTAACCCCCCCCAGCCTGTAACCCCCCCACCACAAACAGAGGTAACCCCCAGCCTGTACACCACAAACAGTGGTAACCCCCAGCCTGTACACCACAAACAGAGGTAACCCCCCAGCCTGTACACCACAAACAGAGGTAACCCCCCAGCCTGTACACCACAAACAGAGTAACCCCCCAGCCTGTACACCACAAACAGAGGTAACCCCCAGCCTGTACACCACAAACAGAGGTAACCCCCAGCCTGTACACCACAAACAGAGGTAACCCCCCAGCCTGTACACCACAAACAGAGGTAACCCCCAGCCTGTACACCACAAACAGAGGTAACCCCCAGCCTGTACACCACAGAGGTAACCTCCCAGCCTGTATACCACAAACATAGATAACCCCCCCCAGCCTGTACACCACAAACAGAGGTAACCCCCCAGCCTGTACACCACAAACAGAGGTAACCCCCAGCCTGTACACCACAAACAGAGGTAACCCCCCAGCCTGTACACCACAAACAGAGAGGTAACCCCCCAGCCTGTACACCACAAACAGAGGTAACCCCCCCAGCCTGTACACCACAAACAGAGGTAACCCCCCAGCCTGTACACCACAAACAGAGGTAACCCCCCAGCCTGTACCCCACAAACAGAGGTAACCCCCCAGCCTGTACACCACAAACAGAGGTAATCCCCCAGCCTGTACACCACAAACAGAGGTAACCCCCCCAGCCTGTACACCACAAACAGAGGGTAACCCCCAGCCTGTACACCACAAACAGCCTGTAACCCCCCAGCCTGTACACCACAAACAGAGGTAACCCCCCAGCCTGTACACCACAAACAGAGGTAACCCCCCAGCCTGTACACCACAAACAGAGGTAACCCCCCAGCCTGTACACCACAAACAGAGGTAAACCCCCAGCCTGTACACACACAAACAGAGTAAACCCCCAGCCTGTACACCACAAACAGAAACCCCCAGCCTGTACACCACAAACAGAGGTAACCCCCAGCCTGTACACCACAAACAGAGGTAACCCCCCAGCCTGTACACCCAAACAGAGGTAACACACCACAAAGGTAATCCCCCCCAGCCTGTACACCACAAACAGAGGTAACCCCCCAGCCTGTACACCACAAACAGAGGTAACCCCCCAGCCTGTACACCACAAACAGAGGTAACCCCCCAGCCTGTACACCACAAACAGAGGTAACCCCCCAGCCTGTACACCACAAACAGAGGTAACCCCCCAGCCTGTACACCACAAACAGAGGTAACCCCCCCAGCCTGTACACCACCAAACAGAGGTAACCCCCCAGCCTGTACACCACAAACAGAGGTAACCCCCCCAGCCTGTACACCACAAACAGAGGTAACCCCCAGCCTGTACACCACAAACAGAGGTAACCCCCCAGCCTGTACACACCACAAACAGAGGTAACCCCCCAGCCTGTACACCACAAACAGAACCCCCAGCCTGTACACCACAAACAGAGGTAACCCCCCAGCCTGTACACCACAAACAGAGGTAACCCCCAGCCTGTACACCACAAACAGAGGTAACCCCCCAGCCTGTACACCACAAACAGAGGTAACCCCCAGCCTGTACACCACAAACAGAGGTAACCCCCCAGCCTGTACACCACAAACAGAGGTAACCCCCCCAGCCTGTACACCACAAACAGAGGTAACCCCCAGCCTGTACACCACAAACAGAGGTAAACCCCCAGCCTGTACACCACAAACAGAGGTAACCCCCCCAGCCTGTACACCACAAACAGAGGTAACCCCCCAGCCTGTACACCACAAACAGAGGTAACCCCCCAGCCTGTACACCACAAACAGAGGTAAACCCCCAGCCTGTACACCACAAACAGAGGTAACCCCCCAGCCTGTACACCACAAACAGAGGTAAACCCCCAGCCTGTACACCACAAACAGAGGTAACCCCCCAGCCTGTACACCACAAACAGAGGTAACCCCCAGCCTGTACACCACAAACAGAGGTAACCCCCCCAGCCTGTACACCACAAACAGAGGTAAACCCCCAGCCAAACAAACAGAGGTAACCCCCCAGCCTGTACCCACAAACAGAGGTAACCCCCAGCCTGTAAACAAACAGGTAACCCCCCAGCCTGTACACCACAAACAGAGGTAATCCCCCAGCCTGTACCCCACAAACAGAGGTAACCCCCCAGCCTGTACACCACAAACAGAGGTAACCCCCCAGCCTGTACACCACAAACAGACCCCCCACAAACAGAGGTAACCCCCCAGCCTATACACCACAAACAGAGGTAACCCCCCAGCCTGTACACCACAAACAGAGGTAACCCCCCAGCCTGTATCCCCCCACTATACACAAACAGAGGTAACCCCCCAGCCTGTACACCACAAACAGAGGTAACCCCCCAGCCTGTACACCACAAACAGAGGTAACCCCCCCAGCCTGTACACCACAAACAGAGGTAACCCCCAGCCTGTACACCACAAACAGAGGTAACCCCCCAGCCACAAACAGAGGTAACCCCCACAAACAAACAGAGGTAACCCCCCCAGCCTGTACACAAACAGAGGTAACCCCCAGCCTGTACACCACAAACAGAGGTAACCCCCCCCCAAAGCCTGTACACCACAAACAGAGGTAACCCCCCAGCCTGTACACCACAAACAGAGGTAACCCCCCAGCCTGTACACCACAAACAGAGGTAACCCCCCAGCCTGTACACCACAAACAGAGGTAACCCCCCCAGCCTGTACACCACAAACAGAGGTAACCCCCCAGCCCCACTGTAACTCCCCCAGCCAAACACAGTGGTAACCCCCCAAGGTCCCCCCAGCCTGTACACCACAAACAGAGGTAACCCCCCAGCCTGTACACCACAAACAGAGGTAACCCCCAGCCTGTACACCACAAACAGAGGTAACCCCCCAGCCTGTACACCACAAACAGAGGTAAACCCCCCAGCCTGTACACCACAAACAGAGGTAACCCCCAGCCTGCCTGTACAAAAACAGAGGTAACCCCCAGCCTGTACACCACAAACAGAGGTAACCCCCCAGCCTGTACACCACAAACAGAGGTAACCCCCAGCCTGTACACCACAAACAGAGGTAACCCCCAGCCTGTAC
Organism: Gymnothorax javanicus; assembly: GCA_029692085.1. NCBI lineage: Eukaryota > Metazoa > Chordata > Actinopteri > Anguilliformes > Muraenidae > Gymnothorax > Gymnothorax javanicus. The sequence goes on from CM056196.1 coordinate 160,622,757, forward strand.
ACCACAAACAGAGGTAACCCCCAGCCTGTACACCACAAACAGAGGTAACCCCCCCAGCCTGTACACCACAAACAGAGGTAACCCCCCCCCCAAACAGAGGTAACCCCCCCTGTACACCACAAACAGAGGTAACCCCCCAGCCTGTACACCACAAACAGAGGTAACCCCCCAGCCTGTACACCACAAACACCCCCAGCAAACCACAAACAGAGGTAACCCCCCAGCCTGTACCCCAGCCTGTACACACACAAACAGAGGTAACCCCCCAGCCTGTACACCACAAACAGAGGTAACCCCCCAGCCTGTACACCCAAACAGAGGTAACCCCCCAGCCTGTACACCACAAACAGAGGTAACCCCCCAGCCTGTACCCCACAAACAGAGGTAACCCAAACAGAGCCTGTAGCCATCACAAACAGAGGTAACCCCCCCAGCCTGTACACCACAAACAGAGGTAACCCCCAGCCTGTACACCCAAACAGAGGTAACCCCCACAGCCTGTACACCACAAACAGAGGTAACCCCCCAGCCTGTACACCACAAACAGAGGTAACCCCCAGCCTGTACACCACAAACAGAGGTAACCCCCAGCCTGTACACCACAAACAGAGGTAACCCCCAGCCTGTACACCACAAACAGAGGCCCCCCAGCCTGTACACCACAAACAGAGGTAACCCCCAGCCTGTACACCACAAACAGAGGTAACCCCCCCAGCCTGTACACCACAAACAGAGGTAACCCCCAGCCTGTACACCACAAACAGAGGTAACCCCCCAGCCTGTACACCACAAACAGAGGTAAACCCCCCCAGCCTGTACACCACAAACAGAGGTAACCCCCCAGCCTGTGTACCACAAACAGAGGTAACCCCCAGCCTGTACACCACAAACAGAGGTAACCCCCCCAGCCTGTACACCACAAACAGAGGTAACCCCCAGCCTGTACACCACAAACAGAGGTAACCCCCCAGCCTGTACACCACAAACAGAGGTAACCCCCAGCCTGTACACCACAAACAGAGATAACCCCCCCAGCCTGTACACCACAAACAGAGGTAACCCCCCAGCCTGTACACCACAAACAGAGGTAATCCCCCCCAGCCTGTACACCACAAACAGAGGTAACCCCCCAGCCTGTACACCACAAACAGAGGTAAACCCCCAGCCTGTACACCACAAACAGAGGTAACCCCCAGCCTGTACACCACAAACAGAGGTAACCCCCCAGCCTGTACACACCACAAACAGAGGTAACCCCCCAGCCTGTACCCCACAAACAGAGGTAACCCCCAGCCTGTACACCACAAACAGAGGTAACCCCCAGCCTGTACACCACAAACAGAGGTAAACCCCAGCCTGTACACCACAAACAGAGGTAACCCCCAGCCTGTACACACAAACAGAGGTAACCCCCAGCCTGTACACCACAAACAGAGGTAACTCCCCAGCCTGTACACCACAAACAGAGGTAACCCCCCAGCCTGTACACCACAAACAGAGGTAACCCCCCAGCCTGTACACACCACAAACAGAGGTAACCCCCAGCCTGTACACCACAAACAGAGGTAACCCCCCAGCCTGTACACCACAAACAGAGGTAATCCCCCAGCCTGTACCACAAACAGAGGTAACCCCCAGCCTGTACACCACAAACAGAGGTAACCCCCCAGCCTGTACACCACAAACAGAGGTAACCCCCAGCCTGTACACCACAAACAGAGGTAAACCCCCCAGCCTGTACACCACAAACAGAGGTAACCCCCAGCCTACACCAAACAGAGGTAACCCCCCAGCCTGTGCACCACCCCCCAAACACCACAAACAGAGGTAACCCCCCAGCCTGTACCTGTAACCCCCACCACAAAAACAGAGGTAACCCCCCCACAGCCTGTACACCACAAACAGAGGTAACCCCCAGCCTGTACACCACAAACAGAGGTAACCCCCAGCCTGTACACCACAAACAGAGGTAAACCCCCCCCCCAGCCTGTACACCACAAACAGAGGTAACCCCCCAGCCTGTACACCACAAACAGAGGTAACCCCCCAGCCTGTACACCACAAACAGAGGTACCCCCCCCCAGCCTGTACACCACAAACAGAGGTAACCCCCAGCCTGTACACCACAAACAGAGGTAACCCCCAGCCTGTACACCACAAACAGAGGTAACCCCCCAGCCTGTACACCACAAACAGAAACCCCCCAGCCTGTACACCACAAACAGAGGTAAACCCCCAGCCTGTACACCACAAACAGAGGTAACCCCCAGCCTGTACACCACAAACAGAGGTAACCCCCAGCCTGTACACCACAAACAGAGGTAACCCCCCCAGCCTGTACACCACAAACAGAGGTAACCCCCAGCCTGTGTACCCCCCCAGCCTGTACACCACAAACAGAGGTAACCCCCAGCCTGTACACCACAAACAGAGGTAACCCCCAGCCTGTACACCACAAACAGAGGTAACCCCCAGCCTGTACACCACAAACAGAGGTAACCCCCAGCCTGTACACCACAAACAGAGGTAACCCCCCAGCCTGTACACCACAAACAGAGGTAACCCCCAGCCTGTACACCACAAACAGAGGTAACCCCCAGCCTGTACACCACAAACAGAGGTAACCCCCAGCCTGTACACCACAAACAGAGGTAATCCCCCCCAGCCTGTACACCACAAACAGAGGTAATCCCCCAGCCTGTACACCACAAACAGAGGTAACCCCCAGCCTGTACACCACAAACAGAGGTAACCCCCCAGCCTGTACACCACAAACAGAGGTAACCCCCAGCCTGTACACCACAAACAGAGGTAACCCCCCAGCCTGTACACCACAAACAGAGGTAACCCCCAGCCTGTACACCACAAACAGAGGTAACCCCCCCCCAGCCTGTACACCCACAAACAGAGGTAACCCCCCAGCCTGTACACCACAAACAGAGGTAACCCCCCAGCCTGTACACCACAAACAGAGGTAACCCCCCAGCCTGTACACCACAAACAGAGGTAACCCCCAGCCTGTACACCACAAACAGAGGTAACCCCCAGCCTGTACACCACAAACAGAGGTAACCCCCCAGCCTGTACACCACAAACAGAGGTAACCCCCCAGCCTGTACACCACAAACAGAGGTAACCCCCAGCCTGTACACCACAAACAGAGGTAATCCCCCAGCCTGTACACCACAAACAGAGGTAAACCCCCAGCCTTAACACCACAAACAGAGGTAACCCCCCAGCCTGTACACCACAAACAACCCCCCCAGCCTGTACACCACAAACAGAGGTAAACCCCCAGCCTGTACACCACAAACAGAGGTAATCCCCCCCAGCCTGTACACCACAAACAGAGGTAACCCCCAGCCTGTACACCACAAACAGAGGTAAACCCCCCAGCCTGTACACCACAAACAGAGGTAACCCCCCAGCCTGTACACCACAAACAGAGGTAACCCCCAGCCTGTACACCACAAACAGAGGTAACCCCCCCAGCCTGTACACCACAAACAGAGGTAACCCCCCAGCCTGTACACCACAAACAGAGGTAACCCCCAGCCTGTACACCACAAACAGAGATAACCCCCAGCCTGTACACCACAAACAGAGGTAACCCCCAGCCTGTACACCACAAACAGAGGTAACCCCCAGCCTGTACACACAAACAGAGGTAACCCCCAGCCTGTACACCACCAAAGATAAACCCCCAGCCTGTACACCACAAACAGAGGTATTCCCCCAGCCTGTACACCACAAACAGAGGTAACCCCCAGCCTGTACACCACAAACAGAGGTAAACCCCCAGCCTGTACACCACAAACAGAGGTAAACCCCCCAGCCTGTACACCACAAACAGAGGTAACCCCCCCTGCAAACTGTACACCTGTACAAACAAACAGAGGTAATTCCCCAGCCTCTACACCACAAACAGAGGTAACCCCCCTGCCTGTACACCACAAACAGAGGTAAACCCCCAACCTGTTCACCACAAACAGAGGTAACTCCCCAGCCTGTACACCACAAACAGAGGTAACCCCCCAGCCTGTACACCACAAACAGGGGTACCCCCCCAGCCTGTACGCCACAGAGGTAAACCCCCAGCCTGTACACCACAAACAGAGGTAACCCCCCAGCCTGTACACCACAAATGGAGGCAACCCCCCCAGCCTGTACCCCACAAACAGAGGTAACTCCCCCAGCCTGTACACCACAAACAGAGGTAAACCCCCCAGCCTGTACACCACAAACAGGTAACCCCCCAGCCTGTACACCACAAACAGAGGTAAACCCCCCAGCCTGTACACCACAAACAGAGGTAACCCCCTGCCTGTACACCACAAACAGAGGCAATCCCCCAGCCTGTACACCACAAACAGAGGTAACCCCCCAGCCTGTACACCACAAACAGAGGTAACCCCTCAGCCTCTACACCACAAACAGAGGTAACCCCCAGCCTGTCCACCACAAACAGAGGTAACCCCCAGCCTGTACACCACAAACAGAGGTAACCCCCAGCCTGTACACTACAAACAGAGGTAACCCCCCTGCCTGTACCCCACAAACAGAGGTAACCCCCAGCCTGTACACCACAAACAGAGGTAATCCCCCCAGCCTGTACATCACAAACAGAGCTAATCCCACCCAGCCTGTACACCACAAACAGAGGCAACCCCCCCAGCCTGTACACCACAAACAGAGGTAACCCCCCAGCCTGTACATCACAAACAGAGCTAATCCCCCCAGCCTGTACACCTCAAACAGAGGTACAGTACATTCCCGTTAAAACCAAAGAAAAGGTTGTTCATCCGCAGTAGAGGGGGCCCCCAGGCTGTCGGTCGGACCGAAATCTCGGCCCTTAGCTGTGCACAAACAGGATAGGGCCCAGCTTGACACAAAAACAAAGAAGACCTCCTGCCCTGTACACCAAACAGAGGTAACCCCAGTTGTGGACGACAAGCCCGTAACCCGGGTGTTTGTTTAATCATAACTGAGGTAACGAGGGCGGTTGGGAGGTGGTGTTGACAGTAGTCCACAAATGTAGATAATGGCACAGCCTTTACACCACAATTTATTTCCTTATATGAATTCATGAGTAACGTTAGCCTACATAAATATTGATTTGCTCCCCCCAGGGGTGACCACAAACAGAAATCATTTCTGCAAACCTTTTTATTTTAGGACTATATAGTTTGCTCAACCTGCGCTACTATTTAAAACTTTACCACAAACAGGTATAACCCCCCAATTGGATGATTAAATAGACAGTGGCTATATCTACAACTCCGTAAACGGTGATTGGGGCTATATTCCCCCAGCCTGTAAGTCGGAGGGCATGTGCGGAGGAGGCGTCTCCTGCAAACCCAAAATGACGGGCCAGATTTAACAGTTGTGGGGAGCAATTTTGATGATTTTGCCACTGAAATTTAGTCAAGAAAATTTTGAGTTTCTTGTGCTGCTATAGCCTGGTAATCCATGTTACTGAGTGATGACACCCAGGGTTGCTAGAGCACACGCAGCATGCATTCGTACATTAATATTCTAATCCCCCCCCTTCTCAATTATATAATCCCCAAAACATATTACCCAATCCCACTGTGGCATGGTACTGAACAACTGTACCTTGTAAAAAAGCAGTCTGAGAGATTGTATTAAAACAACGGTAACCCCCCGTCGACCGCAGTTAAGCATGCTGAGCTTGGAAGCTGCCAACATAAGTGAAGAAGCCTGTCAAACACAAACAGCCGTAAAATATAGCCCCCACAATCACCGTAACGGCCCCCCAGATATAGCCACTTCCTATTACCCCCCTCCTGATATTTTTGGTGAGATTTTTGTTTGTCAGGTATCATTTCTGCAATATTTTATGTTCGGAGAAAATGTATGCTTTTATGTACTATTAGGCCTATTTTACACCCAAGTGCCTGTAATATATTATTGTAACCCCCGCCACACCAAGCGGGGTATAACCCCCAGCCTGCCCGCCCAAACAGAGGTCCCCCCAGCCTTCCGTCAAACCGGGGTCATATCTCAAAAACCGTTGGAAATATTTCGACCAAACTTTGTACAATCGTGAACCATGTCACAAACTACGCATCCAGTCATTTTCAGCTTTCTGGGATGTCAATTTTCTGACGTTTCCATGGAAACGCCACATTTTCTACTTTATTCTATAGTGGACAATGGGGACAAGTTTTCTCGAAACTACTACACCACAGATGAATGAAATTTTGTTTGTAGGTACTCCTGACTGTATACTCTTCAACGAAGTAACTCCGAAACCCAGTTCACAAACTTTTTTTACGGAGTTATTGCCCTTGAATCTTTGATTCCCCTTAGTGTAAAAATCTGCCGGGATGCATCAATGGGGACAAATTTTCCCGGAAACTATTACACCTAGATGAATGAAATTTTCTTTGTAGGTACTCCTGATGATAGTCTTGAACGAGTTGTAAACCCAGTTCCAAACTTTCTTTTTTTACAGAGTTATTGCCCTTGAATCTTTGATTCGACTTAGTGCAAAAATCCCCCAGGATGCATCAATGGGGACAAATTTTTCGGAAACTATTACACCTAGATGAATGAAATTTTGTTTGTAGGTACTCCTGACGATACTCTTCAACGAGTTCAAACCCAGTTCGAAACTTTATTTTTACGGAGTTATTGCCCTTGAATCTTTATTCGACTTAGTGCGTAAAAATTGGCTGGGACGCGTCAAAATTGGAACAAGTTTACTCGTAAATTACTACACCTAGATCAATGACATTTTGCTTGTGGGTACTCCTGAGCCGACACTCCCCAAACGAGTTTCAAAACCCCCAGCCTGAAACTGTATTTTTTATGGAGTTATTGCCCTTGAATCTTAATTCAACTAACCCCCAGACAGGGAGGCATCAATGGAACAAGTTTGTACACTAAATGGACCTTTTTGGTACTTGATTTGAATATGACTGCATATTACATTTCCATAGAAGCATTATTTGCTATTGACATTCATTGAGCGACAAATGGGGAGCGGGGGGTACCGGAGCTTTGCTCGCAAACAGAGGTTTTTCCTGTTGCAAACCTGTAATTTAGTAGCTTATATCCATTCCTATATCAAAGATTACTAACGCCCCCTGTCTCAGTAAAATTCATTTATGGAAAGAACTTGAATGTTTTTCGATTTAGATACTGTTTCGTTTTAAAATGCTAATAGGCAATTTTTAACCAATTTTTCATGACAAAACGTTTTGCATCGCCTGTATTTGTTTTAATGATTTGTCATAACCATTCAGATGTTCAAATATAATGTCCAAAAAGCTTGCCCCCTCAAAAAGAATTGTGTACAATATGAATTTAACCCCAGCCTGTAACGACTCTTGAATGCACTAAAAAAAAAAAAAAAAAAAAAAACAAGCAGAATAAACTATTTGTGGAACCAAACACAGGTTATTTTTAGTAAGCTTATTATATATCAGTCAATATGGAAAACTGTAATTAAAAAAAGATCTGCTCAATATCTTATCTCAAAAAGGACAATAACTAAATGTCCCTTAAAACTGAATGGCTCTTTTCACAAACTGAATTCAGGGAATTAAAAGCGGATTAAATACACCTGGCACTGATTCAATACAGCTCAGTTGGTGTCATCTCTGTTTATTACTCATTGTCACCCTAATAATCCCTTTAAGATCATTGTATTAAAGAATTAATAGCCTGCTCAGCGGCGTGGCAACAGAAATTTTCTATAAAATGCCCAACCATAAACTGACATATCACATTCACAACTATATGGAACCGATCAGAGGTAACGCATTTCCCCACAGTTTAGGTAACCCGAAGATTGACTCCACAAACAGAGACAACCTCACACCTCTGCAGATCCGAAAATGCATAATTATAATGCATAATGGAGTAATCACAGTTCACACTGTCTAAGCTATATCAGAGTTATATTTAAACACATCATCTATAACCAAATTTGTTTATTTTTACTGCTGTTGGCTTTTCAAAACCAATAAATCAATTGCGGCACACTTCGCTGAAGGTCTGCCCACAAACTCTCAGTATCACAGTTTCTGCAATACAAAGACAAATACTGAAAATACCAAAAAAATTTCCTTAAAGAATACAATTGCTTATATTGGCTACACTGTAGAATTTATCATAATATTTTTTTTCTTGTTCATGGTAGGCTTTTTAAACAGAGGAAATGATCAGCCACACGCTTTCCAGAGGGTGCATGAGCTCTCACTTCCACTGCAAGAGAAAATAAAAAGATGTTAAAATATATGACGGCAAACACAAACGTAATTCTAACAGTCAAAATCTATTTATTTATAGTCTATTCTATAACTTACACGCGGTACTACATTCAGTTCCGCGGAGCAACATGTGGTTATTCCTGGCGGTAAATTGTCCTGTGATACAGCTCATTGGTCAGCAGTGTGAAGTACGGCGTTATTGCATGTTAGATTGTGGTTAGAAATGGGTTAGAAGGGCAAAATGTCCGAGGTAACCGGGCGTTAACTAACGCTGTCTCTTCGGTTTTAACGGCAACTGTACTGTACCCCCCCAGCCTGTACACCACAAACAGAGGTAAACCCCCCAGCCTGTACACCACAAACAGAGGTAAACCCCCAGCCTGTAAACCACAGAGGTAACCCCCCAGCCTGTACACTACAAACAGAGGTAACTCACCAGCCTGTACACCACAAACAGAGGTAATCCCCCCAGCCTGTACACCACAAACAGAGGTAACCCCCACAGCCTGTACACCACAGAGGTAACTCCCCCAGCCTGTACAGCACAAACAGAGGTAATCCCCCAGCCTGTACACCACAAACAGAGGTAAACCCCCAGCCTGTACACCACAAACAGAGGTAACCCAACCAGCCTGTACACCACAAACAGAGGTGTACCCCCCAGCCTGTACACCACAAACAGAGGTAACCCAACCAGCCTGTACACCACAAACAGAGGTAAGCCCCCCCCAGCCTGTACAGCACAAACAGAGGTAATCCCCCCAGCCTTTACACCACAAACAGAGGTAATCCCCCAGCCTGTACACCAGAAACAGAGGTAATCCCCCCAGCGTGTACACCACAAACAAACGTAATTTCCTGGCCTGTACACCACAAACAGAGGTAAGCCCCCCCAGCCTGTACACCACAAACAGGTAATCCCCCAGCCTGCACACCACAAACAGAGGTAACCCCTGCAGCCTGTACCCCACAAACAGAGGTAAACCCCCCAGCCTGTACACCACAGAGGTAAGCCCCCAGTTAAGCACTATCTGAAAGTAAACCAGTGTGGTATTGGCTCCTGCTGTAATGTTACTCTATCCCCCTCGGCCCCGTGCTGCAGGTTTAAGCCGCTGCAGAAGATGGACGGGATGGGGGGTGGACTCGCCGGGGGGGCTCAACACTCCTCTGGAACAACCGAGCTCTCCCTGGCAGCTCAGAGCCAGCTGCACCAGCAGTACATCGGTGAGACATACATGCCACTCACTCCCTAACACGTCACCCACACCGTCAGACCTCACACACACCCTTATACCTCACACTTTCACTAACAGCACACTGCCAAGGCCTCCCACACTCCTCTACACCACTCACTCTACTAGTCCCACTCACTATATCTCCACAAACAGGATTGGGCAGCCCTGCTCTAGCTATTGAATGAGATGTGCTTTGTTCAGGTTGGAGTGAAAACCTACAGGATGGTAGATCTCCAGGAACAGGGTTGGGCAGCCCTGCTGTAGCTATTGAATGAGATGTGCTTTGTTCGGGTTGGAGTGAAAATCTACAGGATGGTATATCTCCAGGAACAGGGTTGGGCAGCCCTGCTCTAGCTGTTGAGTGAGGTGAGCTTTGTTAGGGTTGGAGTGAAAACCTACAGGGTGGTAGATCTCCAGGAAGAGGGTTGGGCAGCCCTGCTCTAGCTGTTAAATGAGGTGAGCTTTGTTAGGGTTGGAGTGAAAACCTACTGGATGGTAGATCTTTAGGAACAGGGTTTTGCAGTCTTGTTTTAAAGCAGAGGTTTTAGCATTAAAATCATGTTGTTTGACCCTCCCTCTCTCTCTCTGTACCCCCCCTGCAGATGTGTCCCATGTTCTGCCCCCCTTTCCCTCCCCAGACCTGGGCTCTTGCCCCCTCCCCGAGCGCATCACTCCCAGCGACGTCAAGAAGCTTCAGAGTCTGTATCGCGACCACTGCGAGGTACGGCTGTCAATCACCCACCATCACCTTGCCGACATAAAAACAACACACCCCCTCAGGGGCCTGGCTGCCCATACACACCTGAGCTGCACCAACACTCCTCCTGAGCGACTGCTGTGCTGCAGCACCTGAATTTCAACACGAGGAGAGCAAAATATAGTAAATTCCCAGGGGCTTATGGGGGATTCCCTCTTACCGGTGCGGTTTGGCATGGTATGAACATGACCAATATTTCTTTGTTTTTGCACCACCACTGTCGAGCGAACCGTATTGTGTCAGTAAGATGGAGCTATAAACGCTGAAAATGGCTGATGGCTCAAATGCGCCACTCCAGGGCTGGGCTACGTCGGTCCTATTGGGCAGATCTGTTCTCTTATAATGTTAAGTCTCTCTGAGCTATGCTGCTTCAGTCCTGAGCCAGTCTCTGTACTGTATCCTGCTGTTATGAGATCATAGCCCAGCCGACTGGGCCAGCCTCTGTACTGTATCCTGCTCTTATGAGATCACAGCCCAGCAGACTGGGCCAGCCTCTGTACTGTATCCTGCTGTTATCAAATCATAGCCCAGCAGACTGGGCCAGCCTCTGTACTGTATCCTGCTGGTATGAGATCATAGCCCAGCAGACTGAGCCAGTCTCTGTACTGTATCCTACTGTTATGAGATCATAGCCCAGCCGACTGGGCCAGCCTCTGTACTGTATCCTGCTGTTATCAAATCATAGCCCAGCAGACTGGGCCAGCCTCTGTACTGTATCCTGCTCTTATGAGATCATAGCCCAGCAGACTGGGCCAGTCTCTGTACTGTATCCTGCTGGTATGAGATCATAGCCCAGCAGACTGGGCCAGTCTCTGTACTGTATCCTGCTCTAATCAGATCATAGCCTAGCAGACTGAGCCAGTCTTTGTACTGTATCCTGCTGGTATGAGATCATAGCCCAGCAGACTGGGCCAGTCTCTGTACTGTATCCTGCTGGTATGAGATCATAGCCCAGCAGACTGGGCCAGGTTCTGTACTGTATCCTGCTCTTATGAGATCATAGCCCAGCAGACTGGGCCAGTCTTTGTACTGTATGGTGCTGTCATGAGATCATAGCCCAGCATACTGGGCCAGCCTCTGTACTGTATCCTGCTCTTTTGAGATCATAGCCCAGCAGACTGGGCCAGCCTCTGTACTGTATCCTGCTCTTATGAGATCATAGCCCAGCAGACTGAGCCAGTCTCTTTACTGTATCCTGCTGGTATGAGATCATAGCCGAGCAGACTGAGCCAGCTTCTGTACTGTATCCTGCTGGGATGAGATCATAGCCCAGCAGACTGAGCCAGTCTTTGTACTGTATCCTGCTCTTATGAGATCATAGCCCAGCCGACTGGGCCAGCCTCTGTACTGTATCCTGCTCTTATGAGATCATAGCCCAGCAGACTGTGCCAGTCTCTGTACTGTATCCTGCTGGTATGAGATCATAGCCCAGCAGACTGAGCAAGCCTCTGTGCTGTATCCTGCTCTTTTGAGATCATAGCCCAGCAGACTGGGCCAGTCTCTGTGCTGTATCCTGCTGTTTTGAGATCATAGCCAGCAGACTGGGCCAGCCTCTGTGCTGTATCCTGCTCTTTTGAGATCATAGCCCAGCAGACTGAGCCAGTCTCTGTACTGTATCCTGCTGTCATGAGATCATAGCCAAGCAGACTGGGCCAGTCTCTGTACTGTATCCTGCTGTCATGAGATCATAGCCAAGCAGACTGGGCCAGCCTCTGTACTGTATCCTGCTGTTATGAGATCATAGCCCAGCAGACTGGGCCAGCCTCTGTACTGTATCCTGCTGTTATGAGATCATAGCCCAGCAGACTGGGCCAGCCTCTGTACTGTATCCTGCTCTTATGAGATCATAGCCCAGCAAACTGAGCCAGTCTCTGTACTGTATCCTGCTGGTATGAGATCATAGCCCAGCAGACTGGGCCAGTCTCTGTACTGTATCCTACTCTTATGAGATCATAGCCCAGCAGACTGGGCCAGCCTCTGTACTGTATCCTGCTCTTTTGAGATCATAGCCCAGCAGACTGGGCCAGCCTCTGTGCTGTATCCTGCTCTTTTGAGATCATAGCCCAGCAGACTGAGCCAGTCTCTGTACTGTATCCTGCTGTCATGAGATCATAGCCAAGCAGACTGGGCCAGTCTCTGTACTGTATCCTGCTGTCATGAGATCATAGCCAGCAGACTGGGCCAGCCTCTGTACTGTATCCTGCTCTTATGAGATCATAGCCCAGCAAACTGGCCAGTCTCTGTACTGTATCCTGCTGGTATGAGATCATAGCCCAGCAGACTGGGCCAGTCTCTACTGTATCCTACTCTTTATGAGATCATAGCCCAGCAGACTGGGCCAGCCTCTGTACTGTATCCTGCTCTTTTGAGATCATAGCCCAGCAGACTGGGCCAGCCTCTGTGCTGTATCCTGCTGTCATGAGATCATAGCCCAGCAGACTGGGCCAGCCTCTGTACTGTATCCTGCTCTTTTGAGATCATAGCCCAGCAGACTGGGCCAGCCTCTGTACTGTATCCTGCTCTTATGAGATCATAGCCCAGCAGACTGGGCCAGCCTCTGTGCTGTATCCTGCTCTTCATGAGATCATAGCCCAGCAGACTGGGCCAGCCTCTGTACTGTATCCTGCTCTTTTTGAGATCATAGCCCAGCAGACTGGGCCAGCCTCTGTACTGTATCCTGTTCTTTTGAGATCATAGCCCAGCAGACTGGGCCAGTCTCTGTGCTGTATCCTGCTCTTATGAGATCATAGCCCAGCAGACTGGGCCAGCCTCTGTGCTGTATCCTGCTCTTTTGAGATCATAGCCCAGCAGACTGGGCCAGTCTCTGTGCTGTATCCTGCTCTTTGAGATCATAGCCCAGCAGACTGGGCCAGTCTCTGTGCTGTATCCTGCTCTTTTGAGATCATAGCCCAGCAGACTGGGCCAGCCTCTGTGCTGTATCCTGCTCTTTGAGATCATAGCCCAGCAGACTGGGCCAGTCTCTGTGCTGTATCCTGCTCTTATGAGATCATAGCCCAGCAGACTGGGCCAGTCTCTGTACTGTATCCTGCTCTTATGAGATCATAGCCCAGCAGACTGGGCCAGTCTCTGTACTGTATCCTGCTCTTATGAGATCATAGCCCAGCAGACTGGGCCAGCCTCTGTACTGTATCCTGCTCTTATGAGATCATAGCCCAGCAGACTGGGCCAGTCTCTGTGCTGTATCCTGCTCTTATGAGATCATAGCCCAGCAGACTGGGCCAGCCTCTGTACTGTATCCTGCTGTTTTGAGATCATAGCCCAGCAGACTGGGCCAGCCTCTGTACTGTATCCTGCTCTTATGAGATCATAGCCCAGCAGACTGGGCCAGCCTCTGTGCTGTATCCTGCTCTTTATGAGATCATAGCCCAGCAGACTGGGCCAGCCTCTGTACTGTATCCTGCTGTTTTGAGATCATAGCCCAGCAGACTGGGCCAGCCTCTGTGCTGTATCCTGCTCTTTTGAGATCATAGCCCAGCAGACTGGGCCAGCCTCTGTGCTGTATCCTGCTCTCTTTTGAGATCATAGCCCAGCAGACTGGGCCAGCCTCTGTGCTGTATCCTGCTCTTTTGAGATCATAGCCCAGCAGACTGGGCCAGCCTCTGTGCTGTATCCTGCTCTTTTGAGATCATAGCCCAGCAGACTGGGCCAGCCTCTGTACTGTATCCTGCTCTTATGAGATCATAGCCCAGCAGACTGGGCCAGCCTCTGTGCTGTATCCTGCTCTTTTGAGATCATAGCCCAGCAGACTGGGCCAGCCTCTGTGCTGTATCCTGCTCTTTTGAGATCATAGCCCAGCAGACTGGGCCAGTCTCTGTGCTGTATCCTGTTCTTTTGAGATCATAGCCCAGCAGACTGGGCCATCTCTGTGCTGTATCCTGCTCTTTGAGATCATAGCCCAGCAGACTGGGCCAGCCTCTGTGCTGTATCCTGCTCTTATGAGATCATAGCCCAGCAGACTGGGCCAGCCTCTGTGCTGTATCCTGCTCTTTTGAGATCATAGCCCAGCAGACTGGGCCAGTCTCTGTGCTGTATCCTGCTCTTTTTATGAGATCATAGCCCAGCAGACTGGGCCAGTCTCTGTGCTGTATCCTGCTCTTATGAGATCATAGCCCAGCAGACTGGGCCAGTCTCTGTGCTGTATCCTGCTCTTATGAGATCATAGCCCAGCAGACTGGGCCAGTCTCTGTGCTTTATCCTGCTCTTATGAGATCATAGCCCAGCAGACTGGGCCAGTCTCTGTACTGTATCCTGCTGTTATGAGATCATAGCCCAGCAGACTGGGCCAGCCTCTGTACTGTATCCTGCTCTTATGAGATCATAGCCCAGCAGACTGGGCCAGTCTCTGTACTGTATCCTGCTCTTATGAGATCATAGCCCAGCAGACTGAGCCAGCCCTGTACTGTATCCTGCTGTTATGAGACTGGGCCAGCCTCTGTACTGCTGTGTCCTACTGAGATCATAGCCCAGCAGACTGGGCCAGCCTCTGTACTGTATCCTGCTATGAGATCATAGCCCAGCAGACTGGGCCAGCCTCTGTACTGTATCCTGCCTTTTTGAGATCATAGCCCAGCAGACTGGGCCAGCCTCTGTGCTGTATCCTGCCTTTTTGAGATCATAGCCCAGCAGACTGGGCCAGCCTCTGTGCTGTATCCTGCTCTTTTGAGATCATAGCCCAGCAGAGATCTGTATCCTGCTCTTTTGAGATCATAGCCCAGCAGACTGGGCCAGCCTGTATCCTGCTGAGATCATAGCCCAGCAGACTCCTGTGCTGTATCCTGCTCTTTGAGATCATAGCCCAGCAGACTGGGCCAGCCTTTGTGCTGTATCCTGCTCTTTTGAGATCATAGCCCAGCAGACTGGGCCAGCCTCTGTGCTGTATCCTGCTCTTATGAGATCATAGCCCAGCAGACTGGGCCAGTCTCTGTACTGTATCCTACTGTTATGAGATCATAGCCCAGCAGACTGGGCCAGCCTCTGTACTGTATCCTGCTGTTTCTGAGATCATAGCCCAGCAGACTGGGCCAGTCTCTGTACTGTATCCTGCTCTTATGAGATCATAGCCCAGCAGACTGGGCCAGCCTCTGTGCTGTATCCTGCTCTTTTGAGATCATAGCCCAGCAGACTGGGCCAGTCTCTGTGCTGTATCCTGCTCTTATGAGATCATAGCCCAGCAGACTGGGCCAGCCTCTGTGCTGTATCCTGCTCTTTTGAGATCATAGCCCAGCAGACTGGGCCAGCCTCTGTACTGTATCCTGCTCTTTTGAGATCATAGCCCAGCAGACTGGGCCAGCCTCTGAGACTGTATCCTGCTCTTTTGAGATCATAGCCCAGCAGACTGGGCCAGTCTCTGTGCTGTATCCTGCTCTTATGAGATCATAGCCCAGCAGACTGGGCCAGCTCTCTGTGCTGTATCCTGCTGTTTTGAGATCATAGCCCAGCAGACTGGGCCAGTCTCTGTGCTGTATCCTGCTGTTATGAGATCATAGCCCAGCAGACTGGGCCAGTCTCTGTACTGTATCCTGCTGTTATGAGATCATAGCCCAGCAGACTGGGCCAGTCTCTCTGTACTGTATCCTGCTGTTATGAGATCATAGCCCAGCAGACTGGGCCAGCCTCTGTGCTGTATCCTGCTCTTATGAGATCATAGCCCAGCAGACTGGGCCAGTCTCTGTACTGTATCCTGCTGTTATGAGATCATAGCCCAGCAGACTGGGCCAGCCTCTGTGCTGTATCCTGCTGTTATGAGATCATAGCCCAGCAGACTGGGCCAGCCTCTGTACTGTATCCTGCTGTTATGAGATCATAGGAGATCTGGGCCAGCCTCTGTACTGTATCCTGCTCTTTATGAGATCATAGCCCAGCAGACTGGGCCAGCCTCTGTACTGTATCCTGCTCTTTTGAGATCATAGCCCAGCAGACTGGGCCTCCTGTATCCTGCTCTTTTTGAGATCTAGCCCAGCAGACTGGGCCAGTCTCTGTATCCTGCTCTTTTGAGATCATAGCCCAGCAGACTGTATCCTGCCTTTTGAGATCATAGCCCAGCAGACTGGGTATCTCTGCTGTATCCTGCTCTTTTGAGATCATAGCCCAGCAGACTGGGCCAGCCTCTGTGCTGTATCCTGCTCTTATGAGATCATAGCCCAGCAGACTGGGCCAGCCTCTGTACTGTATCCTGCTCTTTTGAGATCATAGCCCAGCAGACTGGGCCAGTCTCTGTGCTGTATCCTGCTCTTATGAGATCATAGCCCAGATCATAGCCCAGCAGACTGGGCCAGCCTCTGTGCTGTATCCTGCTCTTTTGAGATCATAGCCCAGCAGACTGGGTCAGTCTCTGTGCTTTATCCTGCTCTTATGAGATCATAGCCCAGCAGACTGGGCCAGTCTCTGTACTTTATCCTGCTGTCATGAGATCATAGCCAAGCAGACCTGTACTGTATCCTGCTGTTATGAGATCATCGCTCAGCAGACTGGGCCAGCCTCTGTACTGTATCCTGCTCTTATGAGATCATAGCCCAGCAGACTGAGCCAGTCTCTGTACTGTATCCTGCTGGTATGAGATCATAGCCCAGCAGACTGAGCCAGCCTCTGTGCTGTATCCTGCTCTTTTGAGATCATAGCCCAGCAGCCTAGGCCAGTCTCTGTACTGTGTCCTACTGTTATGAGATCATAGCCCAGCCGACTGGGCCAGCCTCTGTACTGTATCCTACTCTAATGAGATCATAGCCCAGCAGACTGGGCCAGCCTCTGTACTGTATCCTGCTGGTATGAGATCATAGCCCAGCAGACTGGGCCAGCCTCTGTGCTGTATCCTGCTCTTTTGAGATCATAGCCCAGCAGACTGGGCCAGCCTCTGTGCTGTATCCTGCTCTTTTGAGATCATAGCCAGCAGACTGGGCCAGCCTCTGTGCTGTATCCTGCTCTTTTGAGATCATAGCCCAGCAGACTGGGCCAGCCTCTGTGCTGTATCCTGCTCTTTTGAGATCATAGCCCAGCAGACTGGGCCAGCCTCTGTGCTGTATCCTGCTGGTTTTGAGATCATAGCCCAGCAGACTGGGCCAGCCTTTGTGCTGTATCCTGCTCTTTTGAGATCATAGCCCAGCAGACTGGGCCAGCCTCTGTGCTGTATCCTGCTCTTATGAGATCATAGCCCAGCAGACTGGGCCAGCCTCTGTGCTGTATCCTGCTCTTTTGAGATCATAGCCCAGCAGACTGGGCCAGTCTCTGTACTGTATCCTACTGTTATGAGATCATAGCCCAGCAGACTGGGCCAGCCTCTGTACTGTATCCTGCTCTTCTGAGATCATAGCCCAGCAGACTGGGCCAGTCTCTGTACTGTATCCTACTGTTATGAGATCATAGCCCAGCCGACTGGCCAGCCTCTGTGCTGTATCCTGCTCTTCTGAGATCATAGCCCAGCAGTCTGGGCCAGTCTCTGTACTGTATCCTGCTGGTATGAGATCATAGCCCAGCAGTCTGGGCCAGTCTCTGTGCTGTATCCTGCTGGTATGAGATCATAGCCCAGCAGTCTGGGCCAGTCTCTGTACTGTATCCTGCTCTTATGAGATCATAGCCCAGCAGACTAGGCCAGCCTCTGTACTGTATCCTGCTGGTATGAGATCATAGCCCAGCAGTCTGGGCCAGTCTCTGTGCTGTATCCTGCTGGTATGAGATCATAGCCCAGCAGACTGGGCCAGCCTCTGTACTGTATCCTGCTCTTATGAGATCATAGCCCAGCAGATGGGGCCAGCCTCTGTGTTGTATCCTGCTGTTATATGATCATAGCCCAGCAGTCTGAGCCAGTCTCTGTACTGTATCCTACTCTAATGAGATCATAGCCCAGCAGACAGAGCCAGTCTCTGTACTGTATCCTGCCCATTCGGTAAGCGAAACGATCAGTGCAGCGCATTATTCGCCATCTCGCCACGTCCGGCCGCATCGCTTTGTTCACGCCGCCCTTTCATCCCCGTGCGGCTTGCAGGACGTGCCAATTAACCTTTCTGGCCCTGAGACACCGCCTCCTTGGTGCAGCTTTGTGTGAGAGAGAGAATGTGTGTGTGTGTGTGTGTGAGTGAGAGAGAGAGAGAGACAATGTGTTTGTGAGTGTGTGTGTGTGAGAGGGAGACAATGTGTCTGTGTCTGTGTGTTTTTGTCTCTCTCTCACACACTCACAAACACACACACACACACACACACATTGTCTCTCTCTCTCTCACACACACTCACACATTGTCTCTCTCTCTCTCTCTCTCACACACACTCATAATGTGTCTGTGTGTGTGTGTGTGTGTGTGTGAGAGAGAGTGAGAGAGAGAGAATGTTTATGTCAGTGTGTGAGAATGTGTTTGTGAGTGTGAGAGAGAGAATGTGTGTGTGTGAGAGAGATTGAGAATGTGTGTTTGAGTGTGTGTGAGAGAGAATGTATGTGTGTGTGTGAGTGAGAGAGATAGAGAGAATGTGTCTGAGTGTGTGTGTGTGTAGGTGTGTGTGTGTGAGAGGAGAGAATGCATGAGTGAGAATGCGTGCGTGAGTTTGTGAGAGAATGCGTGATTGCGTTTGTGTGTGCGTATGAGAATGCGCGTGAGAGTGTGTGTCTGTAAGTGTGTGAGTTGTTTGTTTTATTGCATGCATATTCAATCATGCTCTCACTGTCAGTCGTTGTGTTGTTATTGTAAATTGGATGAAGGATGAGGTGGTAAATTAATTTTTGATGGGACAGTTTGATCTGTAAAAAGTTCTCACACACACACACACACTGCAGCTCCTGCTTAAACCTTCTCAGTGCTAATGGGGGCTCTGGCCACTCGCTACTGTCGCTAGCATTTCTGTAGCAGCTCTTCTGTATGAAGTTACAAATGACACTGGACTGAATTTGTAACTGCAGGTCGGGCGATGTTCGCTGGTGTCATATCCTGTGTTATCAACACTTTGACCTCTGTGAAACAATTACCTTTGTGTTGGCAGGGATGTACTGTTGTTGTTCAGCTTACTGATCACATGACTGCTGGAGCTGCAGTCAGCAGTGGTTTGTGTTGAAATGTCTCAGGTGAGTAAAGCAGAATCTTAATCCCATTTTAATAAGCACACCGCGACAGATTGGAGACAGAGTGGAGGACTCAGTGGGACAGACCTCAGTAGTTAGTGTGTCCCTGGTGTTTGTGGAGGACTCAGTGGGACAGACCTCAGTAGTTAGTGTGTCCCTGGTGTTTGTGGAGGACTCAGTGGGACAGACCTCAGTAGTTAGTTGTGTGTCCCTGGTGTTTGTGGAGGACTCAGTGGGACAGACCTCAGTAGTTAGTGTGTCCCTGGTGTTTGTGGAGGACTCAGTGGGACAGACCTCAATAGTTAGTGTGTCCCTGGTGTTTGTGGAGGACTCAGTGGGACAGACCTCAGTAGTTAGTGTGTCCCTGGTGTTTGTGGAGGACTCAGTGGGACAGACCTCAGCGGTTAGTGTGTCCCTGGTGTTTGTGGAGGACTCAGTGGGACAGACCTCAGTAGTTAGTGTGTCCCTGGTGTTTGTGGAGGACTCAGTAGGACAGACCTCAGTAGTTAGTGTGTCCCTGGTGTTTGTGGAGGACTCAGTGGGACAGACCTCAGTAGTTAGTGTGTCCCTGGTGTTTGTGGAGGACTCAGTGAGACAGACCTCAGTAGTTAGTGTGTCCCTGGTGTTTGTGGAGGACTCAGTGGGACAGACCTCAGTAGTTAGTGTGTCCCTGGTGTTTGCGGAGGACTCAGTGAGACAGACCTCAGTTAGGTGTGTGTCCCTGGTGTTTGTGGAGGACTCCAGTGGGACAGTAGTTAGTGTGTCCCTGGTGTTTGTGGAGGACTCAGTGGGACAGACCCTCAGTAGTTAGTGTGTCCCTCAGTAGTTAGTGTGTTGGTGTTTGTGGAGGACTCAGTGAGACAGACCTCAGTAGTTAGTGTGTCCCTGGTGTTTGTGGAGGACTCAGTGGGACAGACCTCAGGAGTTAGTGTGTCCCTGGTGTTTGTGGAGGACTCAGTGGGACAGACCTCAGGAGTTAGTGTGTCCCTGGTGTTTGTGGAGGACTCAGTGGGACAGACCTCAGGAGTTAGTGTGTCCCTGGTGTTTGTGGAGGACTCAGTGGGACAGACCTCAGGAGTTAGTGTGTCCCTGGTGTTTGTGGAGGACTCAGTGGGACAGACCTCAGTAGTTAGTGTGTCCCTGGTGTTTGTGGAGGACTCAGTGGGACAGACCTCAGGAGTTAGTGTGTCCCTGGTGTTTGTGGAGGACTCAGTGGGACAGACCTCAGTAGGTTAGTGTGTCCCTGGTGTTTGTGGAGGACTCAGTGGGACAGACCTCAGGAGTTAGTGTGTCCCTGGTGTTTGTGGAGGACTCAGTGGGACAGACCTCAGGAGTTAGTGTGTCCCTGGTGTTTTAGTGTGTCCCTGGTGGTGGGACTCAGTGGGACAGACCTCAGCAGTTAGTGTGTCCCTGGTGTTTGTGGAGGACTCAGTGGGACAGACCACCAGTTAGTGTGTCCCTGGTGTTTTGAAGGACACAGTGGTGTGACCCCTGGTGTTTGTGGAGGACTCAGTGGGACAGACCTCAGGAGTTAATGTGTCCCTGGTGTTTGTGGAGGACTCAGTGGGACAGACCTCAGCAGTTAGTGTGTCCCTGGTGTTTGTGGAGGACTTAGTGGGACAGACCTCAGCAGTTAGTGTGTCCCTGGTGTTTGTGGAGGACTCAGTGGGACAGACCTCAGCGGTTAGTGTGTTCCGGTGTTCGTGGAGGACTCAGTGGGACAGACCTCAGGAGTTAGTATGTCCCTGGTGTTTGTGGAGGACTCAGTGGGACAGACCTCAGGAGTTAGTGTGTCCCTGGTGTTTGTGGAGGACTCAGTGGGACAGACCTCAGTAGTTAGTGTGTCCCTGGTGTTTGTGGAGGACTCAGTGGGACAGACCTCAGTAGTTAGTGTGTCCCTGGTGTTTTGTGGAGGACTCAGTGGGACAGACCTCAGGAGTTAGTATGTCCCTGGTGTTTGTGGAGGACTCAGTGGGACAGACCTCAGGAGTTAGTGTGTCCCTGGTGTTTGTGGAGGACTCAGTGGGACAGACCTCAGGAGTTAGTGTGTCCCTGGTGTTTGTGGAGGACTCAGTGGGACAGACCTCAGTAGTTAGTGTGTCCCTGGTGTTTGTGGAGGACTCAGTGGGACAGACCTCAGTAGTTAGTGTGTCCCTGGTGTTTGTGGAGGACTCAGTGGGACAGACCTCAGGAGTTAATATGTCCCTGGGGTTTGTGGAGGACTCAGTGGGACAGACCTCAGTAGTTAGTGTGTCCCTGGTGTTTGTGGAGGACTCAGTGGGACAGACCTCAGGAGTTAGTGTGTCCCTGGTGTTTGTGGAGGACTCAGTGGGACAGACCTCAGCGGTTAGTGTGTCCCTGGTGTTTGTGGAGGACTCAGTGGGACAGACCTCAGGAGTTAGTGTGTCCCTGGTGTTTGTGGAGGACTCAGTGGGACAGACCTCAGTAGTTAGTGTGTCCCTGGTGTTTGTGGAGGACTCAGTGGGGACCTCAGTTAGCGTGTCCCTGGTGTTTGTGGAGGACTCAGTGGGACAGACCTCAGGAGTTAATATGTCCCTGGTGTTTGTGGAGGACTCAGTGGGACAGACCTCAGCAGTTAGTGTGTCCCTGGTGTTTGTGGAGGACTCAGTGAGACAGGAGGGACTGGTGTCAGTGGGGACAGACCTCAGGAGTTAGTGTGTCCCTGGTGTTTGTGGAGGACTCAGTGGGACAGACCTCAGGAGTTAGTGTGTCCCTGGTGTTTGTGGAGGACTCAGTGGGACAGACCTCAGTAGTTAGTGTGTCCCTGGTGTTTGTGGAGGACTCAGTGGGACAGACCTCAGGAGTTAGTGTGTCCCTGGTGTTTGTGGAGGACTCAGTGGGACAGACCTCAGGAGTTAGTGTGTCCCTGGTGTTTGTGGAGGACTCAGTGGGACAGACCTCAGTGTGTTAGTGTGTCCAGTGGTTAGTGTGTTTGTTTGGAGGACTCAGTGGGACAGACCTCAGGAGTTAGTGTGTCCCCCTGGTGTTTGTGGAGGACTCAGTGGGACAGACCTCAGGAGTTAGTGTGTCCCTGGTGTTTTGTGGAGGACTCAGTGGGACAGACCTCAGTAGTTAGTGTGTCCCTGGTGTTTGTGGAGGACTCAGTGGGACAGACCTCAGTAGTTAGTGTGTCCCTGGTGTTTGTGGAGGACTCAGTGGGACAGACCTCAGGAGTTAGTGTGTCCCTGGTGTTTGTGGAGGACTCAGTGGGACAGACCTCAGTGGTTAGTGTGTCCCTGGTGTTTGTGGAGGACTCAGTGGGACAGACCTCAGTAGTTAGTGTGTCCCTGGTGTTTGTGGAGGACTCAGTGGGACAGACCTCAGTAGTTAGTGTGTCCCTGGTGTTTGTGGAGGACTCAGTGGGACAGACCTCAGTAGTTAGTGTGTCCCTGGTGTTTGTGGAGGACTCAGTGGGACAGACCTCAGTAGTTAGTGTGTCCCTGGTGTTTGTGGAGGACTCAGTGGGACAGACCTCAGTAGTTAGTGTGTCCCTGGTGTTTTTGGAGGAGGACTCAGTGGGACAGACCTCAGTAGTTAGTGTGTCCCTGGTGTTTGTGGAGGACTCAGTGGGACAGACCTCAGGAGTTAGTGTGTCCCTGGTGTTTGTGGAGGACTCAGTGGGACAGACCTCAGGAGTTAGTGTGTCCCTGGTGTTTGTGGAGGACTCAGTGGGACAGTTAGTGTGTCCCCTCAGTGGGACAGACCTCAGTAGTTAGTGTGTCCCTGGTGTTTGTGGAGGGACTCAGTGGGACAGACCTCAGTAGTTAGGTGTCCCTTGTTTGTGGAGGACTCAGTGGGACAGACCTCAGGAGTTAGTGTGTCCCTGGTGTTTCAGTGGGACAGACCTGGAGGTCCCTGGTGTTTGTGGAGGACTCAGTGGGACAGACCTCAGGAGTTAGTGTGTCCCTGGTGTTTGTGGAGGACTCAGTGGGACAGACCTCAGGAGTTAGTGTGTCCCAGGTGTTTGTGGAGGACTCAGTGGACAGACCTCAGTGAGTTAGTGTGTCCCTGGTGTCTGTGGAGGACTCAGTGGGACAGACCTCAGGAGTTAGTGTGTCTCAGGTGTTTGTGGAGGACTCAGTGGGACAGACCTCAGTGGTTAGTGTGTCCCTGGTGTTTGTGGAGGACTCAGTGGGACAGACCTCAGGAGTTAGTGTGTCTCAGGTGTTTGTGGAGGACTCAGTGGGACAGACCTCAGTGGTTAGTGTGTCGCTGGTGTTTGTGGAGGACGCAGTGGGACAGACCTCAGTAGTTAGTGTGTCCCTGGTGTTTGTGGAAGACTCAGTGGGACAGACCTCAGCAGTTAGTGTGTCCCTGGTGTTTGTGGAGGACTCAGTGGGACAGACCTCAGTAGTTAGTGTGTCCCTGGTGTTTGTGGAGGACTCAGTGGGACAGACCTCAGTAGTTAGTGGGTGTCCCTGGTGTTTGTTTGTGGAGGACTCAGTGGGACAGACCTCAGTAGTTAGTGTGTCCCTGGTGTTTGTGGAGGACGTAGTGGGACAAACCTCAGTAGTTAGTGTGTCCCTGGTGTTTGTGGAGGATGTAGTGGGACAGACCTCAGTAGTTAGTGTGTCCCTGGTGTTTGCGGAGGACTCAGTGGGACAGACCTCAGTAGTTAGTGTGTCCCTGGTGTTTGTGGAGGACGTAGTGGGACCGACCTCGGTAGTTAGTGTGTTTGTGGGGGACTCAGTGGGACAGACCTCAGTAGTTAATGTGTCCCTGGTGTTTGTGGAGGACTCAGTGGGACAGACCTCAGTGTGGGTAACACAGGCAGTTGTACGGAGTGGCAGGTCTCTCTCTGAGCCATTTCACCCGACCGCTGCGAAAACAGGAGGTTCACGAGGACAGCGGAATTTTCCTTTGTTTTCGAGTTCGGGTGTTTGAGCAGTTACCAGGGGCAACGGTAAACAGGGTTGCCATGGCGACGCTTGGAAGAGGAAGCAAAAACATATCGTGGGATGGAGGGGAGAATCTGTACAGCCGTGCGGAGCAGGATACGAGATGGAGAGTCTGTACAGCCGTGCGGAGCAGGATACGAGATGAAGAATCTTGCAGCCTTGCGGAGCAGGATACGAGATGGACGGAGGACCTCTGTGTGCGCGGCTTGCTTTGTGATCATACGGAATAGAATACTTATTCGCCTCCTAGGAAGACATTTGACCCTTATAGTTGTGGTTTTTGGGTGCATTCCAAGTCTAGGTTTGTGTGCTAGACTGTTGGTAAAGGTCATCAGTAATGATAGTTACACAAGCTCTACTTTTTAAAATATCTTCTATGGTGTTCAGCCTTGTGTGTTTGTGTGTGTGCGCGCGTTTGTACGTGTGTGAGCGCGTGCTTGTCTGTGTGCGTACATGAGTGCGAGTGTGTGTATGTGTGTACGTCAGTATATGTCTGAGTGCAGGTGTGTGTGTATACATGAGTGTGTGCACACGTGCGTGTGTATATGTGAGTGTGTGTTTATGAGTGGGTGAGGGTTTGTGTGTGTGTATATGTGTTTGTGAGTGGGTGTGTGTTCGTGTTTGTGTGTGTGTGTACGTGTGTTTGTATATGTGTTGGTGAGTCCGTGTGTACACAAGTGAGTGTGTGTGCAAATGCACCTTTTGCCTTAAATTGTCAACACAAAGACAGGACCCAGGAAGTCATGTGACAGAGCCAAAGTCGCACACACATGTACAACGTTTGATTGCGTAATTCCCCCGCTGATTCCTTACACAAGATGGCAGACGTGTCTCACGTTTTCTGGTTGGTTCAGCCAATGACATTGTCCACTCTAGTGTTTTCTTTAGCTCTGTGGTAGATTCCGTCGGTCGACAGAGCTGGGGTCAGGGTGAGGTTTAGAGGATCATAATCAGGGGATTATTTTCATAATCTGTTCTAGGTGAGGCAATCTGTCAAATTTCTGATAAACTCGTGCCATGAGTTGAAATTTATTCAGAAATCTGCTTCAGGCTCGTACGCTTGGCGGATGGAATCTAATGTTGACCAGCTCATGCGCTGGGTTAGTTTACTTTGTGTTCGGAGCACTTCGGTTCCTGTGTGCCTGAGGCCGTAAAATATGAATGTGGGGTTACTCCTTCTGTGCCGTTTCAGTGTAGATGGTGTAAGTTTGGTGCTTTGCGAAGTAATGCTGGTGCTTCTGTACCTCAGTGCACACACTCAGGAGGACTTTTCCTGTAAAAACACGCGAGAGAATGTCCGCTTATTTCTGTCTCCCTCCCTCTCTCTCTCCAGGCCACTCTAGATGTGGTGATGAACCTGCAGTTTCACTACATGGAGAAGCTGTGGCAGACCTTCTGGTGCTCTGCAGCGCCCTCTAGTGACGGACCTCCTGCTGCCTCCAACAGGTGAGAGTGGTGTACTGCAGCCCCGTGATGTGCGCTGGGGAACACAGGCCCTCTCTGTGCAGCACAGTAATACAGACTGCTGTTACCTTGTTCGCCTACTCAAACTGCCTCTGTTCAGGACCATTTTAAACGTAATTTTAATGTGTGTGTGTGTGTGTATCTGTGTTATGTGTGCATGAATGTGTCACGTGTGTGTGTTTTAATTTTATATGTACATGTATGTGAATTTTAATGCATTTATGTTGACTGAGGATTTTTTACCTGTGTGTGTTGTGTATTTTACACGTGTGTATTTTATATACAAGCTTTATATGTGTGTGTGTGTGTTTATGGATTTTCACATAAGTATGTATATTTTGTATGTGTGTGCATTTCATATATTCATATGTTTTGTACACATGCGCGTTTTAGACACGCCTGTTCATTTTATTTTCGAATGTGCTTTCTTATATGTGTTTTTTCATGAAGTTCATCATCCTCAAGCTATGTAGCTACATAAACCTAAATAATGTTCGAAATGGCAACGGAAAACAGTATAGCTGACTAGCTTTGTTAGACTATATTCAGCGTCCAGTCACACTAGATTTACATGGAAAAAAAACAAAAGAAAAAACATGTCAAAGGAAAGGCTCCTTGTTCAGGTCCAGAAGTACCACGTATTGTACGACCCAAAAGAACAGCGGCGAGCCGTAGGAGTGAAGTTAGCTGATACCAGAGCTATAGGGATTCGCTAATGAATTAGCCATGGTTTTCCCATTGAGCGTTTCCCAGCTATGTACAGCGTTCATCTCACCACTGTTCCCTAGCTATGTACAGCGTTCATCTCACCACTGTTCCCCAGCTATGTACAGCGTTCATCTCACCACTGTTCCCCAGCTATGTACAGCGTTCATCTCACCACTGTTCCCCAGCTATGTACAGCGCTCATCTCACCACTGTTCCCCAGCTATGTACAGCGCTCATCTCACCACTGTTCCCCAGCTATGTACAGCTCATCTCACCACTGTTCCCCAGCTATGTACAGCGTTCATCTCGCCACTGTTCCCCAGCTATGTACAGCGTTCATCTCGCCACTGTTCCCCAGCTATGTACAGCGTTCATCTCGCCACTGTTCCCCAGCTATGTACAGCGTTCATCTCACCACTGTTCCCCAGCTATGTACAGCGCTCATCTCACCACTGTTCCCCCAGCTATGTACAGCGTTCATCTCACCAGTTTCCCCAGCTATGCGTTCACACTGTTCCCCAGCTATTCATCTCGCCACTGTTCCCCAGCTATGCAGCGTTCATATGTACAGCGTTCATCTCGCCACTGTTCCCCAGCTATGTACAGCGTTCATCTCGCCACTGTTCCCCAGCTATGTACAGCGTTCATCTCGCCGCCACTGTTCCCCAGCTATGTACAGCGTTCATCTCGCCACTGTTCCCCAGCTATGTACAGCGTTCATCTCGCCACTGTTCCCCAGCTATGTACAGCGTTCATCTCGCCATGTTCCCCAGCTATGTCATCTCATCTCGCCACTGTTCCCCAGCTATGTACAGCGTTCATCTCGCCACTGTTCCCCCTATGTACAGCGCTCATCTCGCCATGTTCCCCAGCTATGTACAGCGTTCATCTCGCCACTGTTCCCCAGCTATGTACAGCGTTCATCTCGCCACCGTTCCCCAGCTATGTACAGCGTTCATCTCGCCACCGTTCCCCAGCTATGTACAGCGTTCATCTCGCCACCGTTCCCCAGCTATGTACAGCGTTCATCTCGCCACCGTTCCCCAGCTATGTACAGCGTTCATCTCGCCACCGTTCCCCGGCTATGTACAGCGTTCATCATCTCGTTCGTTCCCCAGCTATGTACAGCGTTCATCTCGCCGTTCGCCACCTATGTACAGCGCTCATCTCGCCCCCAGCTATGTACAGCGTTCATCTCGCCACCGTTCCCCAGCTATGTACAGCGTTCATCTCGCCACCGTTCCCCGGCTATGTACAGCGCTCATCTCGCCACTGTTCCCCGGCTATGTACACTCAGCCACCGTTTCATCTATGCCAGCGTTCATCTCGCCATGTTCCCGGCTAGCAGCGTTCATCTCGCCACTGTTCCCGGCTATGCACAGCGTTCATCTCGCCACTGTTCCCCGGCTATGCTGGCGTTCATCTCGCCACTGTTCCCCGGCTATGCACAGCGTTCATCTCGCCACTGTTCCCCGGCTATGCACAGCGTTCATCTCGCCACTGTTCCCCGGCTATGTACAGCGTTCATCTCGCCACTGTTCCCCGGCTATGTACAGCGTTCATCTCGCCACTGTTCCCCGGCTATGTACAGCGTTCATCAGCGTTCATCTATGTACAGCGTTCATCTCGCCACTGTTCCCCGGCTATGTACAGCGTTCATCTCGCCACTGTTCCCCGGCTATGTACAGCGTTCATCTCGCCACTGTTCCCCAGCTATGTACAGCGTTCATCTCGCCACTGTTCCCCAGCTATGTACAGCGTTCATCTCGCCACTGTTCCCCAGCTATGTACAGCGTTCATCTCGCCACTGTTCCCCAGCTATGTACGTTCAGCCACTGTTCCATCTATGTACGCGTTCATCTCGCCACTGTTCCCCAGCTATGTACAGCGTTCATCTCGCCACTGTTCCCCAGCTATGTACAGCGTTCATCTCGCCACTGTTCCCCAGCTATGTACAAGCATCATCTCGCCACTGTTCCCCAGCTATGTACAGCGTTCATCTCGCCACTGTTCCCCAGCTATGTACAGCGTTCATCTCGCCACTGTTCCCCAGCTATGTACAGCGTTCATCTCGCCACTGTTCCCCAGCTATGTACAGCGTTCATCTCGCCACTGTTCCCCAGCTATGTACAGCGTTCATCTCGCCACTGTTCCCCAGCTATGTACAGCGTTCAAATCGCCACCGCACACTATTAGCAGGCTTCCTCCCTTAGCTGCTTTCCCGGCCATAGTGAACTATGTAGCATCAAGCTAGGTTAGCATGCTTCACGTAACCAAGCTTCTCTTGGCCCGCCTCAACCCCACCTTTTTGCCCTTATTTTGACTAGCCGGGAGTCGGGCGGAGTCAGGCTATGCTAAGGCGGCAACAGCTGGGAGCCCTGGCGACCACAAACTGAGCTTCATTCTCGGTTTTCAGAGCTCTACGGGTGACTTTACGGAGATTACGTCCATTGCGGTGTAGAGTTTATGGAGTGTATGTGTTTTACCGTGTGTGCGTCTGTGTGCATGCGGGTTGCAGCGAGGAGGATGCGGAGAGCTCGGCGTTGCCGCGAGAGACGCTGGTGTCCCTGTGTAAATATGAGCCGGTGAGAGTGTGGATGCAGAGCTGTGATCACATCCTGTACCAGGCGCTGGTGGAGATCCTCATCCCCAACGTCCTGAGACCTGTACCCAGTGAGTATCTCTCTCTCTATCCTCTCTCCATCCCCCTCTCCATCCCTGTCTCCATCCCCCTCTTCCTCTCATCTCCTTCTCCCTCTCTCCATCCCCCTCTCCCTCTACAGGGTTCCCACACTTTTTTACCAGTGATTTTTCAAAACTTTTCCAAAATCTTTCCATAATATTTTACCTAATTTCCCTGACTTATTTTAAAATGGATGAGGCCTATAATAGTGAACACAGAGCGCCATAATGAACTTCTGCAGTGTGCTAAGCCCTAAGCAGTGTAGCACAAATGTAGCATGGAGAATGGAAGGAAGCTGTGTCTATCTACCACCTATCCTGGGGCATCACACAATGGCATAAGGGCCTATGGCACCATTCTTGTATTTTCTCAATTACATTTAACAAACAAACAAGCAACAATAAATAACCAAGTGCTACATTTAAATGCTCAAGAAGGCAAAAACATTGAAGAGGTAACAAACAAATGGCATTTAATATATTCTGAGACAGATGTTGAACAATTACAAATTATTATTTAGAGTGTATTATCCTTGCTTACATGCATTGTTCGCAGAATCTGGGGGACATTGTCGAGTTAGCTAAGTTTAAATGACACTGACATGAAATGTAACCATTAAAGACTGTATCCGAGGGGGTGCCCCGGTGGCTCATCGGTCTAAGCACGCACACCATAAAGGCTGTGTCCTTACCGCGGCAAACTGGGTTCGATTCCGGCTTGGGTCATTTGCCGCATGTCTTCGCCCATTCTTCTCCCCAACCTTCCTGTCTCTCTCTACACTGCAACTGTCAAATAAAAGGTGAAAATCCCAAAAAAAAAAATCTTTAAAAGACTGTATCCGAGGAAAGGTGTCATAGAAAAGCTAACCGAGGAAAAGTTTCACAGAATAGCTGTCTTGTGTAGGATTTTCTTTTCGTATGAGCGATATGCAAAATTGTCAGCGCATTCGTCTGTAGGAGGCCTCGTGCTTATCGCAGTACAGAAAAATATATGTTTCTTACAAAGCTGCAAACTAATTGTTCTCATTAATGTGCACATACTTTTTGAGAATATTTTCCATTTTATAATATCTGCACATCATACTTGTTCTGATGGAAAAATACTTGAACTGCCCTCAGAAAGTTTCTACGAAGTGACAGTGAAGGATCCAGGTTTTGGCTCACGGCATAACGTACTTTTCTGGTGAACACGGTGATATGGAAGCTTTCAGTGTACATGTAATGAGAAAGTTAAGGTCGACGTCCACCTTTTGACACCACAGTAGCCGCTGAACTTGATATTACTATCGAAGTGACTATTCAAGACTTATTTAAGTCGTCCCAAGCACAAAAATTGATCGAAATTGCGTAGACGACTTATAAGTGTGGCTAAGATGCACATTGCTCCATTGCCCACACTTATTTAAAGTGTGTCCAAAGCAAAATTATTTTTCTTGGCAGAACTTATTTTAAGCGGTACTTTCTAAGCGGCATTGGAATGGTCATCAACTGGCGCACTTATAAGTGTGGCCAAGACAAAAATTCAGCATTGGCCACACGTATGAGTGCGAATAACATCGGCCTATTATTCAGTTGTGTGGGCCGAGTCCTATCAAATTAAGCTATCTGTCAATGACGTATGTTGTATTGCTACATTATATGAAAAGGAAATTTGAAAAAAAAAACGCAAATTGGTGGAGTTAATGAGGTTTTTTTTCCCCCCAAGATCATCAAAATCACTTTGTGAAAGTTTTCTCAAACGTAACAAATGCCACAGTCATGAACCAAAGTGTATATTGTTTAAGATGTCGCGCATGTTCGTATAGAATTACTATTTTGAAATTTTGCGTGATGCGTGAAAAAATTAATTCTGTGTTTTAAGCCAGAATTGGGGTCCTTTCCTTTACTTTTGGTCCCATTTTCTCAGAAAATCAAAAATTGGCGTTTATACAAACATGCATCACAATAATGTCGAAACAGACACGCTTTAAAAATACAGAAAATATGTTATTTGGAATGAGAAAACTTGCAGGAGAATTTCAAAGCAAATAGTGAAAATATTTTTCGTACACTCCGTTCTGCTAGAATCGGGTTTCTTTGCGGTCTAATCAATTTACTTGCATGACGTGTTCATTGACCTGAGAAAATCACTGAGTTTCGCAAGCGAACCTACCTGAGAAATCAAACAAAAAACATGCCAGGATGGAAATGAAATATTTTTGAACAGTGTATAATGCAGGAAAAGGACTTGGAGAGAAACCAATTGGGCCATAGGTGGAGGTCGACCATAAAGTTAAAATAAAGTTGTGTGTTTATATTGAAATCTTATTATATTCACGTTAGTTCATTCATTAGTCTGATTGTCATTGATGCTATTATTACACTAATTTGAAGCAAGGCAGTGGGAAAATTCAACTGGCGTTATTACAAAAACGGTGCCCTTTAAATTCTGGCGAACAGCATACCTAGTAACCACGTGCATAGAGGGTACAAGCCCATGTGCATCAAAAGGTAAACAAAAGCATGTGCTCGATTCTTATTGGCTGTAAGCTAATGAGATAAAGTTGGTATTAAGAAGTCTGGTGGGAAAAAATTTCGCTGCCAGCAAACAAGCTGCATATGTAACCTACTTGTATCACAAACCGTCATGTTAGTTTCAACGGTGTCGCGTTCGATTTTAAATAATAGCATGTAGTTTTGCGGTAAACTCAACATCTTTTGGGGATTTCGTGAACATATTATAAGCATTAGGCAAAACAGTGTATTTTTCCAAACCTTTCCAAAACTGTTAGTTAATTCCATAACTTTTCCAGACTGGAAAACAGGTTTTTCAAATTTCATAACTTTTCCAGGAATTTCATGACCGCGGGAACCCTGCCTCTTCCACTCCCCCTCTCTCTCTCCCTTTGCATCTCCCTGATCCTTTATTTCTCCTCTCGCTCCATTACATCCGATTCTAAATGCTTGTTTGGAGTAACATATTTTCAAACACATGTCATGACCGTATATTTCTGAATACTGTGAAAATAACTGAATGAAAATCGGCCCCTGTGGCCCTCCTGCTCAGGCACTCTGACTCAGGCCATCCGTAACTTTGCCAAGAGTCTGGAGGGCTGGCTCACCGCCGCCATGAGAGACTTCCCCCAGGAGATCGTCCGCACCAAGGTACCAATGAGCCGCGCCTCTGAGAAACCTGCTTTTATTTTCCACACACCTCTAAAGCATGTCGGAGAGCACAGGTCAGGGAGGAAGCACTCAGGGCAACTGACTGATTGGCCAACTCCACTCTGTCATGCACAGGGTTTAGGGGGATGTGCTACATTGCAGATGTGTGCAGGGTGTAGTAGTTCATCTTTTATAACACATAAGTTGATCTTTGTCTTTGCTTTGTATATAGGATTTTGTTCCAGAACTATATATACATTTTTATACATTCAAATTATTCAGGAATAAAACACACCTTACCATGAAACTGCTGAGCATCCAAATACTTTTCATCTTGAAAGAGGAGGATCTCATAAAAATGGAGTAATTCCTAGACCATCCACCCAATTTATGATGCATTAAGCCTCAAACTGGGGGAGATTATCCTCACTTTGAACTTATTTAATTACAGCTGCAAAAATCCATAGTCGACAGCAAAAAAGATAATGATGCTGTCAGTGTTCAAATATTTATGAGCACAACTGTATGTGTTTACGGTATGGTGGGATGTGTATATTATAGCGTGCAGTGGTATGTGTGGAGTATAAGAGTATAGCGTGCAGTGGTATGTGTGGAGGATAAGAGTATAGCGTGCAGTAGTATGTGTGGAGTATAAGAGTATAGTGTGCAGTAGGATGTGTGGGTATAAAGAGTATAGGATGTTGTGCAGTAGGATGTGTGGAGTATAAGAGTATAGCGTGCAGTAGGATGTGTGGAGTATAAGAGTATAGCGTGCAGTAGGATGTGTGGAGTATAAGAGGATAGCGTGCAGTAGGATGTGTGGAGTATAAGAGTATATAGCGTGCAGTAGGATGTGTGGAGTATAGCATGCAGTATAGTGTAAGTATAGGATGTGTGGAGTATAAGCCTATAACGTGCAGTAGGATGTGTGGAGTATAAGCCTATAGCGTGCAGTAGGATGTGTGGAGTATAAGAGTATAGCGTGCAGTAGGATGTGTGGAGTATAAGAGTATAGCGTGCAGTAGGATGTGTGGAGTATAAGCCTATAACGTGCAGTAGGATGTGTGGAGTATAAGCCTATAGCGTGCAGTAGGATGTGTGGAGTATAAGAGTATAGCGTGCAGTAGGATGTGTGGAGTATAAAGTATAGCGTGCAGTAGTATGTGTGGAGTATAAGAGTATAGCGTGCAGTAGGATGTTTGGAGTATAAGAGTATAGCGTGCAGTAGGATGTGTGGAGTATAAGTATAGCGTGCAGTAGTATGTGTGAGTATAAGAGTATAGCGTGCAGTAGGATGTTTGGAGTATAAGAGTATAGCGTGCAGTAGTATGTGTGGAGTATAAGTATAGCGTGCAGTAGTATGTGTGGAGTATAAGAGTATAGCGTGCAGTAGGATGTTTGGAGTATAAGAGTATAGCGTGCAGTAGGATGTGTGGAGTATAAGAGTATAGCGTGCAGTAGGATGATGTATAAAGTATAGCGTGCAGTAGGATGTGTGGAGTATAAGAATATAGCGTGCAGTAGGATGTGTGGAGTATAAAAAGTATAGCGTGCAGTAGGATGTGTGGAGTATAAAGTATAGCGTGCAGTAGTATGTGTGGAGTATAAGTATAGCGTGCAGTAGGATGTGTGGAGTATAAGAGTATATTGTGCAGTAGGATGTGTGGAGTATAAGAGTATAACGTGCAGTAGGATGTGTGGAGTATAAGAGTATAGCGTGCAGTAGGATGTGTGGAGTATAAGCCTATAACGTGCAGTAGGATGTGTGGAGTATAAGAGTATAGCGTGCAGTAGGATGTGTAGGATGTATAAGAGTATAAGCGTGCAGTAGGATGTGTGGAGTATAAAGTATATAGCGTGCAGTAGGATGTGTGGAGTATATAAGAGTATAGCGTGCAGTAGGATGTGTGGAGTATAAGAGTATAGCGTGCAGTAGGATGTGTGGAGTATAAGAGTATAGCGTGCAGTAGGATGTGTGGAGTATAAGAGTATAGCGTGCAGTAGGATGTGTGGAGTATAAGAGTATAGCGTGCAGTAGGATGTGTGGAGTATAAGAGTATAGCGTGCAGTAGGATGTGTGGAGTATAAGAGTATAGCGTGCAGTAGGATGTGTGGAGTAGTATAGCGTGCAGTAGGATGTGTGGAGTATAAGAGTATAGCGTGCAGTAGGATGTGTGGAGTATAAGAGTATAGCGTGCAGTAGGATGTGTGGAGTATAAGAGAATAGCGTGCAGTAGGATGTGTGGAGTATGTATAGCGTGCAGTAGGATGTGTGGAGTATAAGCCTATAACGTGCAGTAGGATGTGTGGAGTATAAGAGTATAGCGTGCAGTAGGATGTGTGGAGTATAAGAGAATTGCGTGCAGTAGGATGTGTGGAGTATAAGAGTATAGCGTGCAGTAGGATGTGTGGAGTATAAGCCTATAACGTGCAGTAGGATGTGTGGAGTATAAGCCTATAACGTGCAGTAGGATGTGTGGAGTATAAGCCTATAGCGTGCAGTAGGATGTGTGGAGTATAAGAGTATAGCGTGCAGTAGGATGTGTGCAGAGGTATAAGTATATAGCGTGCAGTAGGATGTGTGGAGTATAAGAGTATAGCGTGCAGTAGGATGTGTGGAGTATAAGAGTATAGCGTGCAGTAGGATGTGTGGAGTATAAGTATAAGCGTGCAGTAGGATGTGTGGAGTATAAGAGTATAGCGTGCAGTAGGATGTGTGGAGTATAAGCCTATAACGTGCAGTAGGATGTGTGGAGTATAAGCCTATAGCGTGCAGTAGGATGTGTGGAGTATAAGAGTATAGCGTGCAGTAGGATGTGTGGAGTATAAGAGTATAGCGTGCAGTAGGATGTGTGGAGTATAAGAGTATAGCGTGCAGTAGGATGTGTGGAGTATAAGCCTATAGCGTGCAGTAGGATGTGTGGAGTATAAGAGAATTGTGGCGTATGCAGTAGGATGTGTGGAGTATAAGCCTATAACGTGCAGTAGGATGTGTGGAGTATAAGAGTATAGCGTGCAGTAGGATGTGTGGAGTATAAAGTATAGCGTGCAGTAGGATGTGTGGAGTATAAGAGTATAGCGTGCAGTAGGATGTGTGGAGTATAAGAGTATAGCGTGCAGTAGGATGTGTGGAGTATAAGAGTATAGCGTGCAGTAGGATGTGTGGAGTATAAGAGTATAGCGTGCAGTAGGATGTGTGGAGTATAAGAGTATAGCGTGCAGTAGGATGTGTGGAGTATAAGAGTATAGCGTGCAGTGGGATGTGTGGAGGATGTATGGAGTATAAGCGTGCAGTAGGATGTGTGGAGTATAAGAGTATAGCGTGCAGTAGGATGTGTGGAGTATAAGCCTATAGCGTGCAGTAGGATGTGTGGAGTATAAGAGTATAGCGTGCAGTAGGATGTGTGGAGTATAAGCCTATAGCGTGCAGTAGGATGTGTGGAGTATAAGCCTATAGCGTGCAGTAGGATGTGTGGAGTATAAGAGTATAGCGTGCAGTAGGATGTGTGGAGGATATAAGAGTATAGCGTGCAGTAGGATGTGTGGAGTATAAGAGTATAGCGTGCAGTAGGATGTGTGGAGTATAAGTATAACGTGCAGTAGGATGTGTGGAGTATAAGCGTATAGCGTGCAGTAGGATGTGTGGAGTATAAGCCTATAACGTGCAGTAGGATGTGTGGAGTATAAGAGTATAGCGTGCAGTAGGATGTGTGGAGTATAAGCCTATAACGTGCAGTAGGATGTGTGGAGTATAAGCGCAGGATAGGATGTGTAGGAGTGTGGCAGTAGGATGTGTGGAGTATAAGAGTATAGCGTGCAGTAGGATGTGTGGAGTATAAGCCTATAGCGTGCAGTAGGATGTGTGGAGTATAAGAGTATAGCGTGCAGTAGGATGTGTGGAGTATAAGCCTATAGCGTGCAGTAGGATGTGTGGAGTATAAGAGTATAGCGTGCAGTAGGATGTGTGGAGTATAAGAGTATAGCGTGCAGTAGGATGTGTGGAGTATAAGAGTATAGCGTGCAGTAGGATGTGTGGAGTATAAGAGTATAGCGTGCAGTAGGATGTGTGGAGTATAAGAGTATAGCGTGCAGTAGTATGTGTGGAGTATAAGAGTATAGCGTGCAGTAGGATGTGTGGAGTATAAGAGTATAGCGTGCAGTAGTATGTGTGGAGTATAAGAGTATAGCGTGCAGTAGTATGTGTGGAGTATAAGAGTATAGCGTGCAGTAGGATGTGTGGAGTATAAGCGTATAACGTGCAGTAGGATGTGTGGAGTATAAGAGTATAGCGTGCAGTAGGATGTGTGGAGTATAAGAGTATAGCGTGCAGTAGGATGTGTGGAGTATAAGAGTATAGCGTGCAGTAGGATGTGTGGAGTATAAGAGTATAGCGTGCAGTAGGATGTGTGTTGTACATGTATCAGGCTTTTCATTAGACACCCAAGTAACAGGCAGAGTGTCAGAAGTAAGAGTTGTCTGGTCTCAAAAGGCCCACCACGACAACATAAGCTGTCAGGGGGAGAGTACGGGTGAGTGAGCCCCGTTTTTCTTTAACGTCAATAAATATGATTAGTTTTGCTGATGCGTGTTATGTATCAATGATGATTTGTTAGCACTGAAATATTATCTATTCAGTAATGCTATCTCCAGATGTTACTTCGTAAACCTGCTAAAAGCACCATCACCGCACTACACCCCACCACTGAACACTGCTGAAATAATTCTGTCAAACTGAATTCAATCTGTGTTATTAACACTGGAGTGTTTCAAGACAATCACAGAATGAATCAAATTGACACAGAGCACTAGTTATACAGTCTAAATATCTATGTTGTATTAATATAAGTATAAATATAAATCTATAAACATCCAATGTGGATTCTGAAACCAGTTCGATGAGCCATTTGATTGAATTACTATGTACAACAATATGATTGGCTTAAAGGTGTTCACCCGTCCAAATACTACTCTACTTGATAAAGCAGTCGGCTCATGCCATGCCATCTGTAAGCTGTGCGTATAAACTGAAGTTTATCAATTACTATTGACTTGCTACTATAATGAAACCGGTTGCTTGTTATCGCTACATCGAATGGGAAATCTGAAACCGGTTCCATGACGCTTTTCGAATAACATGAACATCTTCCACAGTACGATTGGCTGAAAAGTTTCCATCCATCCAAATGCTATTCTACTCGATCAAGCAGTCATCAGCTGCCAGATTTTATTTCTTTTGCTTGTACAATGCAATGTTTGGCCATGTCGCGCGTTTGTCCAATCTGAGCATTTTACCAAACCCGCTGCGCTATTGATCAGTTGGATATGAGCGCGGCAATTGGTATATCGACAAAACACATTTTACTGCGTGAAAATAATTTCACAATGTATACTGCTCTGAGACCGCCGAAATGAGGAAAAACTTCCTTTTGTAGAGGCTGTCTAATTCGTCCCATCACCTGAAAATAACATTGTTGTGCTGGCTGCGCATGGATGGATATAAGATCAGAGCGAGTGACCATTTGCAGATTAGATAAAATGCATGACAGCCGCACGACACCGTCTCACAGCTGATTTGTGGCAGTTTTGATCAAATTTAAATTGAATAAATGACGATATGAGGGAGTGAGACAGGTGAAACTTTCAATATAAGTGCGTTGAAAGAGAATCTGCCGTTTCACCCACTGTAGACGACTAAACTTGTACCAATTGTAAACAAGAATATCAGGATTAAGCAAAAATCCCGACCGGTGTCTCAGCTCGTATACGTGTTGTTTGAAACATATTTTCTTTTAGTTATCTCAAAATCAGTAAGATATACATTGGATTTTAAGTTGCCACTTACTGGACCTGTTTCTTTGGTGAAGGAAACATAAATCAGAGAAAGATTCCTTGCTTGATTCGTCACTTTGCTTCCACATTCCCTCTTCATTGTTCCAATTGTCTGGCTATGCGGTCCAATCACTCAGAATGGCTCGCTGACCTTGTTATGTGGTCAATGGTGCTGCTTCCGAAGTTACCCGAACGATTCCATTCAACGGTTCGGATTGGTTCCATGTCAAAGGCGCAAGTGCATGACAAAGAACCAGAAGCGTTTTGCCGAGACGTTTGTGGTTTATTGCGACGAGTTTGGATGTTCATTGTCAATTAAATTCACGGATTTGTATTTTTATGACGTCTTATTCTTGCAGCAATAAAGATAACCGGTGCTGCACTCACAGTAAGTGGCAATTTGCGCCGGGCACCAGTTTCTAATGAAAAGCCTGTGTATATAGGGTGTAGTCTGATGTGTATTGTCTGTATGTACAAGGTATAGCAGGATGTGTGTGGTACGTATAGACTGCAGTAAGATGTGTGCAGTATTGGTATAGGGTGCCTGTGTGACCCCTCCCTGCCTGCAGGTGGCGGTGGTGAGCGCATTTGCACAGACGCTGCGCAGGTACACCTCCCTGAATCACCTGGCCCAGGCAGCCCGCGCCGTGCTGCAGAACACCTCTCAGATCAACCAGATGCTCAGCGACCTCAATCGCGTCGACTTCGCCAACGTGCAGGTACCTCCCTCCTGCCGGCGCTCTCTGATGATGTCACCGATGCAGGTTTCCCCAGAAAATAAATGCATGACATGGTGTGCTCTGGTGGTGCATGTTGATTCTCACCATGTTTTCGTGTGTGTGTGTGCGCGGCGCAGGAGCAGGCCTCGTGGGTGTGTCAGTGTGACGAGGCCGTGGTGCAGCGGCTGGAGCAGGACTTTAAGGCCACGCTGCAGCAGCAGAGCTCTCTGGACCAGTGGGCAGCCTGGCTCGATAACGTGGTTAATCAGGTGCTGAAACCGCACGAGGGCAGCGCCAGCTTCCCCAGAGCCGCCCGCCAGTTCCTGCTCAAGTGGTCCTTCTACAGGTAACGCCGTCTCCAGCCGGCACCGCCGTTATTTAGCGTCCCTCCGAGCAGACAGGTCTTACGATGCTTTCAGTCTCTGCTCCAGTGTTAATTTCCAGCTGCGATGGTCTCTTCAGCATTTGGAGTGTTCAGATAAGAATGCTCTCATCGCACATTTATCACTTTGAAGGGTTAAACGGAGAGGGGTGTCTCTCCCCTGAGACTCATTTCACCTGACAGGGTTAATTATTTAGCAGGAATACTTCTTACCCCCCCGGCACATAATGCGGAGGGATGTTGCTATTGCTCTATGTCTGTATGTCCATCGGTAAACACTTTTTTCCCGGAGCATGATCTGAAAACTGTTTGATATAGTCCCATAAAACTTGGCACATACATCTACCATGTGCTGGAGTTGTGCCTACTGCCATTTAGTAATTTATATATTACCTGACCACTAGGTGGCAGTATAAGAAATGTAATGTTTTTGCTGATAACTTCTTAACTGCGGGTCTGAGAAAAGAAATTTTCTGTGGGTCCACAGAAATCTATCCATTTAAGCCACGCCCATTCTGTAAGAGTAAATGTTCTGTCATTTGCGATTTTTGCTTAACATTGAAACTCAACACCATCCTGCAGGGTGCAACCACTTCCAGAGAACTACAGCTGAGTTTAAGCCTCCTGTGCTGAGTCTGGTGTTACTGTGCTGCAGGGTCTCTCTCTCTCCCTCTCTCTGCAGCTCCATGGTGATCAGAGACCTCACCCTCCGCAGTGCAGCCAGTTTCGGTTCCTTCCATCTGATCCGTCTGCTGTATGATGAGTACATGTTCTACCTGGTGGAGCATCGCGTCGCCCAGGCAACCGGAGAGACCCCCATCGCCGTCATGGGAGAGGTAAAGGAGCCTCGCCCACTTCTAATTCCTGATGATTTTAGCGGTTACTGATTGCAGCACAGTTAGTAATGATTTTAGCTGTTACCGGTGGGGATTTCAACACACTTAGGGATGATTATAGCTGTTAGTTAGTGATGATTTCATTGGCTTTATTGAAGATGTGATTTCTGGAGTTTGCTCATGTGGGATCCCCCCACAGCCCGTGCACATGCAGGTCAGGCTCACTGCAGGCTCTATACTCCCCCCTGAAATGAGGCGCTGAGAGAACAGGGCATGCTTTGATTCCTCTATGTGTTCAGAAGCGTTTGACTGATGAAAGGATGCAGCCCTAAAGTCATGAGGTAAAAGTGTTTTAAACCATAGATAGATGGAGGGATAAAGATCCAAAATGGCGGCCGTGGTTGAGCCGCTCCGTCTCTCTCTCTCTCTCTCTCTCTCCACAGTTCAGTGACCTCAGCTCCATGGTCCCCATGCTGATGGAGAAAGGTGAGACTCCTCTCGTACACCTATATTACACTTACCGCTCCAGCACACGCGCGGTTAACTCTGGGTGCGCTCAGATTCACCCCTGAAGTACCCCGCACTGGACAGGGCACTAATGCTAAACTGCTGATAATCCCGTGTTTAAAGCCATATCTAAATCATTCCCAGTACACCTAATGGAACAGAACGGTGATGTAACTGGGAGCATTAGGACAATCCTGATGTACAGATGGTCCTAATGTACAGACGGTCCTGATGTACAGACAGTCCTAACGTACAGACGGTCCTGATATACAGACAGTCCTAATGTACAGACAGTCCTGATGTACAGACAGGCCTAACATACAGACAGTCCTAATGTACAGACGGCTCCAGATCTACAGCAGAACCTCACCTGCTCACTGATGCTGTGCTCCCGTTCACAGACTCCTCCTTCTCCGATGACATGAGCGACCTGGGCAGCGACGGAGACGTGTCCCGGGTGCCCAATGAGCCGGCCGTAAAACGGGAGCGCATCGAGATCAACCAATCACTGCAGGAGATCTGAGGAGGTCCCGCCCACACCACATTAACCACGCCCACAGACCCCTGCCCTCCGCCGGGAGTGTTTACCATTCAGACGGAGAGAGAGAGAGGGGAATTCTCCTCGCCCTCTCCCATGTGAAAATTAGCCTCCGGTCTCAGGTGGGACAGACAGCAGAGGTGTAGAGTCCCAGGGTTAGAATGTAAGAGTCCTGCCGCCACTAAACTCACTCATGAGCGCCCCTCACTGGCTCAAGCCTTTCAGCGAATCCAGGCTCAGCTCGGAGGAGAGCTTTCACCTTCCGAGCCTGGGCTTTACACCTCTGTGGGATGGAGGGTCAGTCTTTGGGGGGGACTGAATTCCTATGGGAAATTGTGACATTACTGGAGAGTTTGGGTGTACCTCTTATAATCTTTAGCTGTATCACAACAAAAACAAAGGATTTATTTTTTTCCGTCTGGCGCTCAATGTGTTCATCGCTCTGCCCTTGAGCGCTGCATCTCTAGCGATGCCGTGGTCTGTTACTGCAGTGCCTTAGATGTGGGGGGATAGTTGTAACACGGAGCTCTGCCTCCATCTCTGACCTGTGCCACGCCTCTCCGGATCTCGCTGCGACAGGATGGATGTATCAGATCCTCACAAAGCACCTTGTTTATAGTCTTAGATGCAGGCGTTAGCCCAAAGGCTACAACCCTACACCCACTTGGTAACCGTGCTTAGCAATGCAGCCTTTTTCTGCGGGATTGTTAGCAGCAGGTTCTGCATTTCGTAATGGACTGGCAAGTAGTCTGTATCTCCATTCCTGTGGGAAGGGCAAACCCACTCTCTGCCCCCTGAAGGCCACCTCTTTACCGTGTGAAACGGCTGTTACCTCATTCCTACACCCCACCACCGCCACTCGCCCCATTGTGAAGGGATGTTTTTTTCCCATTTCTGGGTATTTAAATAAGTCAGGGGCTCCCTCCCTTCCCCCAGGGAGCTGCACTGTTAGCACGTTAGCAGTGTCCGCCAACCCCCAGGGAGCTGCACTGTTAGCACGTTAGCGGTGTCCGCCAACCCTCAGGACGCTGCACTGTTAGCACGTTAGCGCTGTCCGCCAACCCTCAGGACGCTGCACTGTTAGCACGTTAGCGCTGTCTGCCAACCCCCAGGGAGCTAAACTGTTAGCACGTTAGCACTCTGCCCCATTTCCCGAGGGACGCTGCACTGTTAACACGTTAGCGCTGTCCGCCAACCCCCAGGGAGCTAAACTGTTAGCGCGATAGTGCTCTGCCCCATCCCCCCAGGCACGCTGCACTGTTAGCACATTAGCGCTGTCTGCCAACCCCCAGGGAGCCAAACTGTTAACATGTTAGCGCTCTGCCCCATCCCCCCAGGGACACTGATATGTTAGCACGTTAGCGCTGTCCCCTGTCCCCCTAAGGCACTGAACTGTTAGCTTGTTAGCATTTTGCCCAATCCCCCTGGGGTGCTGAAATGTTAGCACGTTAGCACTATCCCCTGTCCCCCCAGGGCATGGAACTGTTAGCCTGTTAGCACTATCCCCCATTCCCCCAGGGCGCCGAACTGTTATCACGTTACCGCCGTCACCAGCCTAAGCTGAGCCAACTGGCACTCCAGCTACTAGTAAAAACTGAGGTGGCGTTCACCTGAATGTGCAACGGCATTAGCTTAGGCCGAAAACCAACAGAATCCCAGCTCCTGTCAGCTATACGTACGCTATCAGACAGAGAAAGTTCCATTTTGATCTCTCTCTGCCGTTGTTCCCGGCGTTTAGGAGCCGTTTAAAAAACCAAGCTCTGCTCACACAGCTACATTTTCACAGTGAAAGGTGGGAAAGGCTGCGCCTGCAGTTGTTTTGTGTTTGTTATACACGACTGTGTAATAGATTAACTCCTTGTACTATAGAAAATGATTTATAAAGCCAAATTGTAAAACATATCTAGTTTCTTGAGCTGTAGCAGAAAAAGAAAGGTATTCATCTATGGCATCTAGAGGTCTTCTCCCTATATATTGAAATTAATGCCTCGATGTAGCCACATTGCACCTAAACTGAGCGACGTCGCTTAGCCTGTTATGATCTGGAAAAATAGAGATGTTAAAATCTAATTGCTGGTATTCTGAAGACTATGCTGAACTCTGTCTGTGACTTCTCTCTCTTGTGAATGTATTTTGCTTTTTTATTCTTTTTTAGAAAACTGTCATTTTTGAAAAATCTACTTTTCCCCTCTCGAGAAATGTTTCTATAATTGGATTAATCTTTATTTAAATTGTTAGAATTGTGTAATGTTGGGCACGAGTCAATGAAATTTGTGTTTTAGTTGTCTGTCACACTTGCTTCGTTTTGTGATCTGGGAATATCATTTATAGACAAAGATTAGTCTCAGTATCATTGATAAATGCAAGCATTTTGATCCACAAATTTCACTGTTTGAGTGGGTTACATGCTTTGATATAAGCATACATATTAACGATAATCCGTTCACATACTTTTAAAAAGCAAGTTGCTTCTTTGTTGATCAGTGAACATTAGATCTTATTTGTGGCCTGGATGAAGCGTTTGTGATTGATGCGAAGACTAATCTTTCTCCATACTCATCTCCTTTGATGTAATGTGTCTGTGGTTTTTGTAATGTTCTTTAGGCCGAGGGGTTGTTTTTTATTGGTCTAGTTCTGGTTCTTATTAAAGATATACTGAACCTTTATCTCCAAGTATTTTTAAACCTGTTTTTGACTACACTTTACCGGGCCGGAATCCAGGCTCCGGTCTGTAACACACTGCGTACTTATATTGTATTTTGTACTGGGCAGAATGTCTAATAAATGGGTGTAAAAGTTTTACTTTGTGGAATGTGAGAACATCTTACTGCATCACCTGCAATGCTAGTCCGCACTTTTGGGATCACTTTCAGTCATCGAGTGTCGCGGGCAGCGTGAACCTGGTGTTCAGACAATATCTATTAAAGAATGATTGGATTTGAATGTAAATTGCGTAGGAAAGTTTATTTTGGGACAGATTCCCACATATTTAATGAGGCTCCTGCCTTGTGATTGGTTTATGGTTTCCAGACAATAAATATTTAAAGAAAAATTTAATTTGAATGATACTTATTCAGCCAACTTACTATCAAGGTCTCAGTCAAGTTTGATTTGGGGACCGATCTCTAGCATTTTAAATGAGGCCTTTGTGATTGGTTGATGGTTTTCAAACCATAAGTATTGAAAGAATGATCAGATTTGAATGAAACTTACTATGCAGACGTATTATCAAGGTCACTCGGTCCAGTTTGATTTGAGGAAAGATCCATGCATATTTAGTAAGGCTGCTGTATTTTTATCACATTTTTCTCCTTGTAATATCTACTTGTACACCACATTAACACACATCTGTTAAACTCAACTTCCTCCCTAACTTGCTCAGTGTGCTTTCCCAAGCGTACACCTGCTTACATAATATGGGGAGATGTGCTATTTTCACAAATTTGTTCAAGGTAAAATTTATCATAAAATATCTGTTAGTGCAACTTTTATCAGAAGCCTGCAGTCGGGCAGCTGATTGACTGGAAAAGCAGAGACAAATCTTTCTGCCTCAGTAAAGACAGAATACAACCCCAGAAGGTAAGCCTATCATGTCTAAAATAGCAAAACATATAACTAATTTCACGTTACCACACCATAACAAGTGTTGCCATGTCAAAACAAACCTCACCTGCCAGCACTTATTTTAGTGCTTTAAATACTGACTCCGTTTTACAAGTGTGACGTCAACCGTTTTCCACTTATAGTCCTTTGAAAATCTGACCTTCAGTTTGACCTTTCAAGGTCACTCAAGGTCAAAGCCATGGTGTCAAATACAAC
The DNA here is from genome assembly GCA_029692085.1 of Gymnothorax javanicus. Taxonomy (NCBI): domain Eukaryota; kingdom Metazoa; phylum Chordata; class Actinopteri; order Anguilliformes; family Muraenidae; genus Gymnothorax; species Gymnothorax javanicus. Next base: position 160,667,597 of record CM056196.1, read on the forward strand.
CCCAATTCCGAAATAGTTGGGACAAAGTGTACATTGTGAATAAAATCAAAACGCAATGACTTTCAGATCACACCAGCCAGTATTTCATTCATAATAGAACAGAGATAACATAGCAAATGTTGAAACTGAGAAATTTTACAATTTTATCCACAAAATGAGCTCATTTCAAATTTGATGGCCGCTAAAGGTCTCAAAAAAAGTTGGGACAGGGGCCTGCTTACCATAGTGTAGCATCCCCTCTTCTTTTTAACACAGAGTGGAGGCGTCTGGGCATTGAGGAGACAAGTTTCTTGAGTTTAGCCATTGGAATTTGATCCCATTCTTGTTTAATACAGTCTTCCAGCTGCTGGAGAGTTTTGGGTCTTCTTTGACAGACTTTTCGTTTAATTATGCCCCACATGTTCTCAATCGGTGAAAGATCAGGACTGCAGGCAGGCCAGTTCAGCACACGGACTCTTCTACTACAAAGCCATGCTGTTGTAATAGCTGTAGTATGTGGTTTTGCATTGTCCTGCTGAAATACACAAGGCCATCCCTGGAATAGATGTCATCTGGAGGGGAGCATATGTTGCTCTAAAACCTTTATATACCTTTCAGCATTCATGGTGCTTTTTAAAACATGCAAGTGTCCCACACCATATGCCCTAATGTATCCCCATACCATCAGAGATGCTGGCTTTTGAACTGAACGCTGATAAGAGGAGGGGTGGTCTTTTTCCTCTTTAGCCCAGAGGACACGACGCCCGTGATTTCCAACAAGAATGTCAAATTTGGACTCGTCTGACCACAGGACACTTTGCCACTTTGCTACAGTCCATTTTAAATGAGCCTTGGCCCACAGAACACGGCGACGCTTCTGGATCATGCTCAACAATGGCTTCCTTTTTGCATGATAGAGTTTTAGGTGGCATCCGTGGATGGCACGGCAGACTGTGTTTACAAACAGTGGTTTCTTCAAGTATTCCTGGGCCCATTTAGTAATGTCAATGACAGAATCAGTGAGTGATGCAGTGGCGTCTGAGGGCCCGAAGATCACGGGCATCCAGGAAACGTCTTTGGCCTTGTCCCTTACGCACAGAGATTTTTCCAGTTTCTCTGAATCTTTTGATGATGTTATGCACTGTCGATGATGAGACCTGCAAAGCCTTTGCAATTTGACGTTAACGAACATTGTTTTTAAAGTATTCCACAATTTTTTTACGCAAGCCTTCACAGGTTGGAGAGCCTCTGGCCATCTCTACTTCTGAGAGACTCAGCCTCTCTAAGACATCCCTTTTATAGCCAATCATGTTTCACACCTGATGCCAGTGAACTTAATTACTTGCTAAATGTTCTTTCAGCTGATTCTCTTATATATTAATTGCTTTTTAAGCCCTTTTTTGGCCTGTGTCCCAACTTTTTTGAGACCTGTTGCAGCCAGAAAATTTGAAATAAGCTGATTTTGTGGATAAAAATGTGAAATGTCTCAGTTCCAACATTTGAAATGTCATCTATGTTCTATTGTAAATAACATATTGGCTCATGTGATCTGAAAGCCATTGCATTTTGATTTTATTCACAATTTACACCTCGTCCCAACTATTTCGGAATTGAGGATGTCCGAGTCAATATAGGAGTTCCTAAATGGTCATAATAATAAACATCTGTCCATCTGCAACCGTTGTTGAGTTATAATGGAAAATATATTATTTTCACCGATGACCTTGAGCCCCCAGCCATTTAACCCCCAACCACTATGGAGACTATCGAAGGTACCCCATCATGCAGCATGTGTTTGGAAGCAGAATTGAAAGAGGCACATTTTGGTTTTGGTTTGAAGTTAATGTGATGAATTTGGGGAAAGTTATCGGGGAAATAAAATTATTTTGTCATTTCCGATGACCTCGACCAGATCACCCCTAAAATTGAATCAGGTAATCTACGGACCATTGCCCATCTACTTCGTTTGAAATCAATCAGTGCGACCGTGTAGATGCGACTGCAGATTGTTGACACAGACTCACAAACAGAAAAACAAACGGCACTAATTACAATACCTGGCCCTCGCCCACACGCACTCCGTCGCAGGCGAGATAATAGCAGTGTTTCCCATATATTGACGAGACTATGGCGGCCCTCCACAGTCTAATTTCCCCCGCCATAGTCTCAATACGCGCAATTGCCACGTGTTGATCATATATGCGGACGTATCCAAAAAAAAAAAAAAAAAAAAAAAAAAAAAAAAGGAAAGGAAAAATTGAAAGGTACACCCCCCACCCCCCCCCGGAATTCAAAAATTCCACCCCCAATCCCCCCCCCCTGCTCAACAAAATGACAATCATCTACCCCCCTGCTCAACAAAATGACAATCATCTACCCCCCTGCTCAACAAAATGACAATCACCCCCCCAGACATCGGTCTGCCACCACACATGTGCCCCCATATTCTCCAAAAATTCTGTGGGAAACACTGTAATAATGTAATTTCAAAACACTTTAATGTCAGCCCAGGTGACACATCTACTTCTGAGGAACTCTTATTATTAATACATGTAGTCATTAAATGGAAGTTTCTCCATGTTTAGGAAAATGTGGAAGTTTAATAAACCAACTTGGTGAGCCCAAACAGGCTCCAGGTTACAGATTATGATAAATGTAACAGATTCATATCCAGCACAGAAATGTGTACAGCAAGATTCAGTTCTCCATTCCAGATATACAGGAGGGCTGAAGACTCGTTCCCTTCAGTCGAATTCTTACATCTCGAGCTACAGACTATTCACATCATCGATAACACAAACAGAAGACACTACAAATGAAGCCAATCACCCCCCCTGCCCCCTGTACTAATGAGTATGGAACTATTGACTGGTATAAAGAGGAGTTCTTGTATTTGATTGGTGGATGCTTTGTTCTGAAGTGTCAGGTGACCAGAGCACACTCCCAGGTAAGTGCACGAGCTGAGGCTGACGGATCCGTATGAGTGAGGTCTGTGTATCACAGCGATCCCAATGCTCCTCTGCAGGCCTGAAAGGGATGCTGGGAGTTGGAGTCAGAGGGGAGGAGTTACCATTGTGAGCTGTCAGTCACCCTCTCCCGGTGAGCCAATCAGAAAACTGCTCTTCGGGGGAGTTTCAGCTGCTCGCTGAGGGGTTTGTATCAGCGAGTCTCCCGCGGGACGATGGCGCTGCCCCATCTGAGGTTCACTGCGATCAATTAATATATCTTGCCAACTTCGACGCTCCTCGTCGTTTCAAAGTGCAACACGAGTGCTTCCGGAACATTCCAGCGAGGCACCGAGGTTCCTTACAACGAACAGCTGACCATGTACTTTCCTGCAGAGGAACAAACAAACACACACACACACACAGGTCCGTCAGTACCCATAATGCCAGTCCTACACCAGCTGTGGCTCAGACTGTGTAAAGCCTGTGCTCTCAGAAACAGCATCTAACCCAACGAGTGAATCCTGCTCCCCTCACTGTACTACAGCAACCCAACCTGCTCCTGAGGTACACCTGACCTGCTCATTAACCCACCCCTGCTCCTGAGGTACCCCTGACCTGCTCATTAACCCAACCCTACTCCTGAGGTACCCCTGACCTGCTCATTAACCCAGCCCTGCCCTTACGGAAGCTCTGGCCTGCTCATTAACCCAACTGAGCTCCTGAGGTACCTCTGCCCTGCTCATTAACCCAATCCTACTCCTGAGGTACACCTGACCTGCTCATAAACCCAACCCTGCTCCAGAGGTACCCATGACCTGCATATTAACCCAACCATGCTCCTGAGGCACCTCTGCCCTGCTCATTAACCCAATCCTACTCCTGAGGTACTTCTGCCCTGCTCATTAACCCAACCCTGCTACTGGGGAACCTCTGTCCTCCTCATTAACCCAGCCTGCTCCAGAGATACCTCTGTCCTGCTCATTAACCCAATCCTGCTACTGAGTTACCTCTGCCCTGTTCATTAACCCAACCCTGCTACTGAGTTACCTCTGCCCTCCTCATTAACCCAACCCTGGTGCTGAGTTACCTCTGCCCTGCTCATTAACCCAACCCTGTTCCTGAGGTACCCCTGCCCTGCTCATTAACCCAACCCTGCTCCTGAGATACCTCTGCCCTGCTGGTTAACCCAATCCTACTCCTGAGGTACTTCTGCCATGCTCATTAACCCAACCCTGCTATTGAGTTACCTCTGCCCTGCTCATTAACCCAACCCTGCTACTGAGTTACCTCTGACCTCCTCATAAACCCAACCCTGCTACTGAGTTACCTCTACCTTTCTTATTAACACAACCCTGTTCCTGAGGTACCCCTGCGCTGCTCATTAACCCAACCCTGCTCCGGAGGTACCTCTGCCCTGCTGATTAACCCAACCCTACTACTGAGGTACTTTTGCCCTGCTGATTAACCCAACCCTGCTCCTGAGGTACCTGTGCCCTGCTGATTAACCCAACCCTACTCCTGAGGTACACCTGACCAGCTCATTATCCCACCCCTGCTCTTGGGGAAGCTCTGGCCTGCTCATTACCCCAATCCTACCCCTGAGGTACACCTGACCTGCTCATTAACCCAACCCTGCTACTGGGGAACCTCTGTCCTCCTCTTTAACCCAGTCCTGCTCCTGAGATACCTCTGCCCTGCTCATTAACCCAGTCCTGCTCTTGGGGAAGCTCTCGCCGGCTCATTCCCCAAATCCTACTCCTGAGGTACACCTGACCAACTCATTAACCCACCCCTGCTCTTGGGGAAGCTCTGGCCTGCTCATTACCCCAATCCTACCCCTGAGGTACACCTGACCTGCTCATTAACCCAACCCTGCTACTGGGGAACCTCTGTCCTCCTCATTAACCCAGTCCTGCTCCTGAGATACCTCTGCCCTGCTCATTAACCCAACCCTGCTACTGGGGAACCTCTGTCCTCCTCATTAACCCAGCCCTGCTCCTGAGATACCTCTGTCCTGCTCATTAACCCAATCCTGTGACTGAGTTACCTCTGCCCTGTTCATTAACCCAACCTTGCTACTGAGTTACCTCTGCCCTGCTCATTAACCCAACCCTGCTACTTGGGAACCTCTGTCCTCCTCATTAACCCAATCCTGTGACTGAGTTACCTCTGACCTGCTCATTAACTCAACCCTGCTACTGAGTTACCTCTGCCCTGCTCATTAACCCAACCCTGCTACTGAGTTACCTCTGCCCTGCTCATTAACCCAGCCCTGCTCTTGGGGAAGCTCTCGCCCGCTCATTCCCCCAGTCCTACTCCTGAGGTACACCTGACCTGCTCATTAACCCATCCCTGCTCCCGAGGTACCCCTCACCTGCTCATAAACCCAACCCTGCTCCTGAGATACCTCTGCCCTGCTCATTAACCCAGTCCTGCTCTTGGGGAAGCTCTGGCCCACTCATTACCCCAATCCTACCCTTGAGGTACACCTGACCTGCTCATTAACCCACCCCTGCTCTTGGGGAAGCTCTGGCCCGCTCATTACCCCAATCCTACTCCTGAGGTACACCTGACCTGCTCATTAACCCACCCCTGCTCCTGAGGTACCCCTCACCTGCTCATTAACCCAACCCTGCTCCTGAGGTACCCCTGACCTGCTCACTAACCCAGCCCTGCTATTGGGGAAGCTCAGGCCTGCACATTAACCCAACTGAGCTCCTGAGGTACCTCTGCCCTGCTCATTAACCCAGCCCTACTCCTGAGGTACACCTGACCTGCTCATTAACCCAACCCTGCTCTTGGGGAAGCTCTGGCCCGCTCATTACCCCAATCCTACTCCTGAGGTACACCTGACCTGCTCATTAACCCACCCCTGCTCCTGAGTTACCTCTGCCCTGCTCATTAACCCAACCCTGCTCCGGAGGTACCTCTGCCCTGCTGATTATCCCAACCCTACTACTGAGGTACTTTTGCCCTGCTGATTAACCCAACCCTGCTCCTGAGGTACCTGTGCCCTGCTGATTAACCCAACCCTACTCCTGAGGTACTTCTGCCCTGCTCATTAACCCAGTCCTGCTCCTGAGGTACCCATGACTTGCACATCAACCCAACCATGCTCCTGAGGCACCTCTGCCCTGCTCATTAACCCAACCCTGCTACTGAGGTACCTCTGCCCTGCTCATTAACCCAACCCTGCTACTGAGGAACCTCTGCCCTGCTCATTAACCCAACCCTGCTCCTGAGGTACCCCTAACCTGCTCATAAACCCAACCCTGCTCCTGAGTTACCTCTGCCCTGCTCATTAACCCAGCCCTGCTCTTACGGAAGCTCTGGCCTGCTCATTAACCCAACTGAGCTCCTGAGGTACCTCTGCCCTGCTCATTAACCCAATCCTATTCCTGAGGTACACCTGCCCTGCTCATTAACCCAACCCTGCTACTGAGTTACCTCTGCCCTGCTAATTAACCCAACCCTGTTCCTGAGGTACACCTGACCAGCTCATTATCCCACCCCTGCTCTTGGGGAAGCTCTGGCCTGCTCATTACCCCAATCCTACCCCTGAGGTACACCTGACCTGCTCATTAACCCACCCCTGCTCTTGGGGAAGCTCTGGCCCGCTCATTACCCCAATCCTAATCCTGAGGTACACCTGACCTGCTCATTAACCCAACCCTGCTACTGGGGAACCTCTGTCCTCCTCTTTAACCCAGTCCTGCTCCTGAGATACCTCTGCCCTGCTCATTAACCCAGTCCTGCTCTTGGGGAAGCTCAGGCTGCTCATTCCCCAAATCCTACTCCTGAGGTACACCTGACCAACTCATTAACCCACCCCTGCTCTTGGGGAAGCTCTGGCCTGCTCATTACCCCAATCTTACCCCTGAGGTACACCTGACCTGCTCATTAACCCAACCCTGCTACTGGGGAACCTCTGTCCTCCTCATTAACCCAGTCCTGCTCCTGAGATACCTCTGCCCTGCTCATTAACCCAGCCCTGCTCTTGGGGAAGCTCTCGCCCGCTCATTCCCCAAATCCTACTCCTGAGGTACACCTGACCTGCACATTAACCCACCCCTGCTCTTGGGGAAGCTCTGGCCCGCTCATTACCCCAAACCTACTCCTGAGGTACACCTGACCTGCTCATTAACCCACCCCTGCTCTTGGGGAAGCTCTGGCCTGCTCATTACCCCAATCCTACCCCTGAGGTACACCTGACCTGCTCATAAACCCACCCCTGCTCTTGGGGAAGCTCTGGCCTGCTCATTACCCCCATCCTACTCCTGAGGTACACCTGACCTGCTCATGAACCCAACCCTGCTACTGGGGAACCTCTGTCCTCCTCATTAACCCAGCCCTGCTCCTGAGATACCTCTGCCTGCTCATAAACCCAGTCCTGCTCTTGGGGAAGCTCTGGCCCACTCATTACCCCAATCCTACCCTGAGGTACACCTGACCTGCTCATTAACCCCCCCTGCTCCTGGGGAAGCTCTGGCCTGCCATTACCCTCCATTACCTGACCTGCCATTAACCCACCCCTGCTCCTGGGGAAGCTCTGGCCTGCCCCCTCAATTACCCCTGAGGTAACCCCTGCTCATTAACCCACTGAGGAACCTCTGGCCTGCTCATTACCCCAATCCTGCTCCTGAGGTACACCTGACCTGCTCATTAAACCCTGCTCCTGAGGTACCCCCCTGCTCATTAACCCAACCCTGCTCCTGAGGTACCCCTGACCTGCTCACTAAACCCCTGCTATTGGGGAAGCTCAGGCCTGCACATTAAATCCAACTGAGCTCCTGATTAACCTCTGCCCTGCTCATTAACCCAGCCCTGCTCCTGAGGTACTCTTGCCCTGCTCATTAACCCAACCCTGCTACACCTGACCTGCTCATTAACCCCTGCTCCCTGTACTGATTGCTCATTAACCCCCCTGCTCCTGAGGTACCTCTGCCCTGCTCATTAACCCAACCCCTGAGTTACTTCTACCCTGCTGATTAACCCAACCCTGCTCCTGAGGTACCCAACCCTGCTCCTGAGGACTGCTGATTAACCCAACCCTACATTAACACATTAACCCCAACCATGCTCCTGAGGCACCTCTGCCCTGCTCATTAACCCAACCCTGCCTGAGCTCATTAACCCCAACCCTGCTACTGAGGTACCCCTCTGCCCTGCTCAGTAACCCAACCCTGCTACTGAGGAACCTCTGCCCTGCTCATTAACCCAGTCTTGCTCCTGAGATACCTCTGCCCTGCTCATTAACCCAACCCTGCTCCTGAGGTACCCCTAACCTGCTCATAAACCCAATCCTGCTCCTGAGTTACCTCTGCCCTGCTCATTAACCCAGCCCTGCTCTTGGGAAGCTCTGGCCTGCTCATTAACCCAACTGAGCTCCTGAGGTACCCTGCCCTGCTCATTAACCCAATCCTATTCCTGAGGTACACCTGCCCTGCTCATTAACCCAACCCTGCTACTGAGTTACCTCTGCCCTGCTAATTAACCCAACCCTGTTCCTGAGGTACACCTGACCAGCTCATTATCCCACCCCTGCTCTTGGGGAAGCTCTGGCCTGCTCATTACCCCAATCCTACCCCTGAGGTACACCTGACCTGCTCATTAACCCAACCCTGCTCTTGGGGAAGCTCTGGCCCCCATTACCCCCAATCCTACTCCTGAGGTACACCTGACCTGCTCATTAACCCAACCCTGCTACTGGGGGAACCTCTGTCCTCCTCTTTAACCCAGTCCTGCTCCTGAGATACCTCTGCCCTGCTCATTAACCCAGTCCTGCTCTTGGGGAAGCTCTCCCCCATTCCCCCAAATCCTACTCCTGAGGTACACCTGACTAACTCATTAACCCACCCCTGCTCTTGGGGAAGCTCTGGCCTGCTCATTACCCCAATCCCTACCCCTGAGGTACACCTGACCTGCTCATTAACCCAACCCCTGCTACTGGGGAACCTCTGTCCTCCCCTTCTTTAACCCAGTCCTGCTCCTGAGATACCTCTGCCCTGCTCATTAACCCAGCCCTGCCTGGGGAAGCTCTCGCCTGCTCATTCCCCAAATCCTACTCCTGAGGTACACCTGACCAACTCACTAACCCAGGTCTGCTCTTGGGGGAAGCTCTGGGCTGCTCATTACCCCCAATCCTACCCCTGAGGTACACCTGACCTGCTCATTAACCCAACCCTGCTATTGGGGAACCTCTGTCCTCCCTCATTAACCCAGTCCTGCTCCTGAGATACCTCTGCCCTGCTCATTAACCCAGTTCCCCTGCTCTTGGGGTTACCTCATTCCCCAAATCCTACTCATGAAGTACACCTGACCTGCACATTAACCCAACCTTACTCCTGAGGTACTTCTGCCCTGCTCATTAACCCAACCCTGCTCCTGAGGTACCCATGCCCTGCTTATTAACCCAACCCTGCTACTGAGGTACCTCTGCCCTGCTCATTAACCCAACCCTGCTACTGGGGAACCTCTGTCCTCCTCATTAACCCAGCCCTGCTCGTGAGATACCTCTGTCCCACTCATTAACCCAACCCTGCTACTGAGGTACCTCTGCCCTGCTCATTAACCCAACCCTACTCCTGAGGTACACCTGACCTGCTCTTAAACCCAACCCTGCTCCAGAGGTACCTCTGCCCTGCTCATTAACCCATCTTACTCCTGAGGTACTTCTGCCTTGCTCATTAACCCAACCATGCTCCTGAGGCACCTCTGCTCTGCTCATTAACCCAACCCTGCTACTGAGCTACCTCTGTCCTGCTCATTAACCCAACCCTGCTACTGGGGAACCTCTGTCCTCCTCATTAACCCAGCCCTGCTCCTGAGATACCTCTGTCCTGCTCAATAACCCAATCCTGCTACTGAGTTACCTCTGCCCTGTTCATTAACCCAACCCTGCTACTGAGTTACGTCTGCCCTGCTCATTAACCCAACCCTGCTACTGAGTTACCTCTGACCTGCTCATTAACCCAACCCTGCTACTGAGTTACCTCTGCCCTGCTCATTAACCCAACCCTGCTACTGAGTTACCTCTGCCCTGCTCATTAACCCAACCCTGCTCCTGAGGTACCCCTGACCTGCTCATTAACCCAACCCTGCTCCTGAGGTACCTTTGCCCTGCTGATTAACCCAACCCTACTCCTGAGGTACTTCTGCCCTGCTCATTAACCCAGCCCTGCTCTTGAGGTACCCATGACCTACACATTAACCCAACCATGCTTCTGAGGCACCTCTGCCCAGCTCATTAACCCAACCCTGCTCCTGAGATACCTCTGCCCTGGTCATTAACCCAACCCTGCTACTGAGTTCCCTCTGCCCTGCTCATTAACCCAACCCTGCTACTGAGTTACCTCTGCCCAGCTCATTAACCCAACCCTGCCACTGAGTTACCTCTGCCCAGCTCATTAACCCAACTGCCACTGAGTTACCTCTGACCTGCTCATTAACCCAACCCTGCTACTGAGTTACCTCTGCCCAGCTCATTAACCCAACCCTGCTACTGGGGAACCTTTGCCCTGCTCATTAATCCAACCCTGCTCCTGAGGTACCCCTGCCCTGCAGAACTCAGGGGCTACCTTCATGATGATGATTGGGATGATGATGGGGATGAAGATAATGAGGTGGTGTTTCCTTGCTGCTGTAACATTACCTGTGGCGAACCTCTTCTTCACCAGCGACATGCGATAGCGCCCTCCCACCAGCTCCACCCCCAGGCCTGACAGAGCCACCCCTGAGCCCGTCAACTGCTAAGGCCAGGCTGGGGGGTGGGCCCCTGGGAGCCCCAGAACATTGCCAACTGGCACAGAGGGCCCCTGAACCCGGGGGAAGAGAGAGGGAGGGGGGGGGTGATGCTTGTATCAGCACAGTCAGATATCATTTACAGTAACAGTACTTGTACTGGATGCTTATCATCATGGTTACAGATATCGTTTACAGTTACAGTTCTTATTCTAAACGCCTATCCACCTTATTCCCACGTCCCATGATCCCTTGTGCGAATAGTGGGCGTAACTTCCGCTGCATCCTGTCACTGAACTGTTTACCATGGTAGCGGCTCACGCGAATCCTCTTTTTTTAAGCGATTGGAAAATAATATATGAGGGAACATCACCTTTTAGCCCTCAGACGGGATAAAGTTACGGTACCACTGCCTTCTGCTATCGAAGAATGGGAGATCGACCTGAAGCAGTGGCCACACTAGCGCATTTGGCTACATTATCGACTCCGTTGTTACAGACTGCGGTTATGAACAATCTACAAAGCTCGAAGCGTATGCAGTACTTCCACAGCAACAAGGTCAGTCGCATTTTGTTAAAGGAGGTAGTATACGACCTTATTTACCTTAAAACAGAAATACAAGTACTTTCTGAGAATATTTATGAAGGAAACACTATGTTTCAGCGGTAAATATTGCTCTACACATGAAACGAATGGATTGTTATACAGAGTAAATTAAGCCATCCGACAGCACGAAAGTCAAATTAGCTCTACTCCAGCCAACTACATTATACGGTATTAAGTTGCTTGCTAATCCAATACTATAACATGTAAAACACAGTGAGTCCATTTTTCCCATACTTTTTAATTTTAGTGAAATGAGGTTTGGAGTGCGAGACTATTGTTTTGAACAGAGTAGGCTATTTTCAAATTGTAGTAGACTATTGCTACTTCTACAGCCTCATCTTAAACTGTACAGGATGAAACGCGTTGTTACACTAACTGGCATTACCGATCTAAAACAACAATTTTTCTGTCCTCCCTACACGTGAAATCATACATTGTGCTCTCCTGGTACTGCTGTCAAAAATGCTTCTGAGGACCCAGTCTCCTCTGCGGCGGTCGGTCTGTCTGAGCCTAGCCATAAAGTAGGAATCGTTGTCAAACAGTCACATAATGAAATGAGCACCTAATGTTTTCGGGGTCTTTTTCAAATTCAGGTTTTCAGCCAAATTTCTGGCTTCCTCTTCTGTAGGTAGGCGATGGAAACCGTTTTCGCTGAACACAAGGACAATCCCCTATGTTCTGGGTGCGTGTTCAAAACACTGTTGATCAAACCACAAATTTAGCTTCCTCTGGTTGTTAGTTCAGCCTCGAACAGCACAATCGGTGCCGGAGCTCTGAACGGACATTTTAAGAAAAGCAAGTTAATTTGTTAAAAAAAAAAACGAGCTGCAATCGCTAAGGTAACTGAAAGAAACGCCGCTGTTCTTGACTAGCCACTTGCTAAAAACTACTTCCGCCGGAAGTTGCACCCATTGTCAAATCTACAGTAGCGCCCTCAGGAATAAGGTGGATATCCTCATCACAGTTACACCTACCCTATCATTTACATTTACAGTTCTTGTGAAGGACACGTATGTCATCACAGTCACAGTTACTGCAGTAACAGTTCGTATTATAGACTATCATCATGCTCACAGTTATCATAAACAGTTACATTTCTTGGTGCAGACAGTCACACAGAGGAAGAGGAACAGTCTTTCAGACAGTCACACAGAGGAAGAGGAACAGTCTTTCAGACAGTCACACAGAGGAAGAGGAACAGTCTTTCAGACAGTCAAACAGGGAAGAGGAACAGTCTTTCAGACATTCACACAGAGGAAGAGGAACAGTCTTTCAAACAGTCACACAGAGGAAGAGGAACAGTCTTTCAAACAGTCACACAGAGGAAGAGGAACAGTCTTTCAAACAGTCACACAGAGGAAGAGGAACAGTCTTTCAAACAGTCACACAGAGGAAGAGAAACAGTCTTTTAAACAGTCACACAGAGGAAGAGGAACATTCTTTCAAACAGTCATACAGAGGAAGAGGAACAGTCTTTCAGACAGTCACACAGAGGAAGAGGAACAGTCTTTCAAACAGTTACACAGAGGAAGAGAAACAGTCTTTCAAACAATTACACAGAAGAAGCGGAACAGTCTTTCAAACAGTCACACAGAGGAAGAGGAACGGTCTTTCAAACAGCACTAATTCACTCCTCTTCTCTGGACTCAGGTGCCCATGTAACCTGTCGCTGCCATTTTAAAAGCTATAAAGGAAAAATACCACCTGTACGTCAGTGACTCCAGTTTCCATGACAGTGTCTTTCTGAAGAGCAGCGAAGCAATTAAGGTAATTAAGCAAGAGGACGCTAGATGAAAGCGTCTGTCCCGAATCTCAAACGTAAAGAGGGTTAAATCTGAGATACTAATCTAACGATCACCCAACACCCACATCACCCCCACCTGCCCACTCATTTCTCCAACCCCCTGTCATTTATATGCTAATCGCGCTCTTTAAGATAATGACTGCAGGAGAGGGCGTGTTCATGTACATCTCAGCTGAAAGGCATGATGGGTAGATACTCTGACGGCCTGACAGGAAGCTGACCTTTGCCCTTACCAGTGGGCGAGAGGTTGGGTAGTTTCCATAGCAACCGACCTTCCTCAGAATTCCTGCAGAGAGAGACCGCGAGAGAGAAGTGAGCCTGGCGAATATAACCATAGCCCACACATATTTACATTACTACACACACATTTAACATATACAGAAATCTAAATAATATACAGTCGTCAGCAGTGATGATTACACACTTAACAGAATGAAGAGAAAGTACTTGGTTTCTGATTGAAGTATTTATTTTATATAATCTTGGATCATATGGATGAAAATAAGTAAACGAATAACAATATATAATTTTAAAAAAAGTGTTTTTGAGAGAAAAAGTCACTGTCTAATGTGGCCGAGCTTTGCTTCGATTACATATGCATTTAATCTTACATAGTCACTCGCTATCCCATTCCATATGGATTGAAGTTCATTCCAAAGAGATTCTTTTTATGTTACGACAGATTTGCTCAATCAGATTAAGGTCTGGACTCCGAGCTGGTCAAGTCATAACTTTTATTTCACCTTTCAACTGTTATTAAAAATTGATGTTTACCTCCGCTAACGAAGTTGGGGCGGAGGTTATGTTTTCGCCCGTCTGTCTGTCTGTCTGTCTGTCTGTGAAGAACATAACTCAAAAAGTCATGCACGGATTTGTCTGAAATTTTGTGGGTGGATTGCCATTACATCAAGGATGGACCCTTTGATTTTCAGCGCCATCAGTGAAACAATATGGCCGCCAGGGCAGCCATCTTGAAATCCTATGACACGCGATAACTCAACTTTGCTCCCGCTCATGAGGATTTGGATTGTGCTGCCTTGGCGAAGGACTGCACTCTACGAGTGCCTCTAGTTTCAGTGTGTTTTCAGTGTTTTTGTTTATTAACCATATTTTTAATATACTTGTGGTAATGATTTATTTTATTCTTACTGCCTACAATATTATTTTACAATACATTTTCACTAAAAAAATTATAGAGAAGCAATATATTAGGACCCCTTTTAGATGAAAGTGGCGGTGTATAATCATCACTGCACACTGCTGTATTTAGAGATATAGTCTCACAATTAAAAGACTAAAAATCACACATAAATGAAGCATATGAGGGATCTCAGACCGTATCTCCATACCTCATGAATCCTAAATGAGCAGCAACCAAACTCCAGAGGTCAAAAAATGCCTTTTCAGCAACACTGGTGCCCTCCCGCACCATTAGCATGTTAATTAATACAGAGTTAAGAAGAAACCTCATCTTTTACCTGCTATTACTCTAAACCAGTTTGTTAATCAAAGGTACAACCCCACTTCCAAAAAAGTTGGGTCATCATGTAAAATGTAAATGAAATCAGAATGCAATGACTTTCAAATCATTTGAACTTCATACTAGTACAAAGACAATATAGCAGATGTTGAAACAGATAATTTATTGTTTTTCAAAAAATGTGTGCTCATTTTGAACTCGATACCAGCAACACGTTTCAAAAAAGATGGCACAGGGGCATGTTTACCACTGTGTTGCATCACGTCCTCCTCCATCAACAGTCTAAGTGTTTGGGAACTAAGGAGACCTCCTGCTGTCGTTTTTAAAGCAAAATGTTTGCCCATTCTTGCTTTATGCAGGATTTCAGCAGCTCAATACTTTGCAGCCTCCTGTGCCATGTTTTTTGTTTCATAATGTGCCAAATATTTTCAGTGGATGACAGGTCTGGACTGCAGGCAGACCACTTTAGCACCCAGACTCTTACTACAGAGCCATATAGTTGTAATACATGCAGAGTATTGGCATGGTGCTGTTGAAACGAACAAGGCCCTTCTCTAAAAAAGGCATCAGGATGGCAGTAAGTGTTGCACAAAATCCTGTATATATCGTTCACCATTAATGGTGCCTTCATGGATGTGCGAATTACCCATGCCATGTGGACTAATGCACCCCCATACTATCATGGATGCTGGATTTTGAATTGTTTGCTGATAACAAGCAGGATGCCCCCCCCCCCTTCAGCCCGGAGGACATGACATTCATGATTTCCAAAAAGACTTTCAAATTTTGACAAATTGAACTACAGGGAAGTTTTCCACTTTGCTTCAGTACATTTGAAATGAGCTTGTGCCCAGAGAAGACAGCAGTGTTTCTGGATCTTGTTTAAATATGGTTTAATCTCAACATGGCAGAATATTAACTTTCACTAGTAAATGCAGGGACAAACTGTGTTTACTGACAGTGATTTACAGAGGTGTTCCTGAGTCCACGCAGCGATTTCCAGGACAGAATCCTGTCTGTGTTTAATGGAGAGCTGCTTGAGGACCTGAAAATCACAGCCATTCATATTTGGATTTTGGAATTGTCCTGTGCGTACAGAGATTTTTCTGGATGCTTGAAATCTTATAATGATATTATGTACCATAGAGGATAAAATCCAAATTCTTGGCCCCGCACTGTAACAGCACCCCCTCATGGCCCCACACCGTAATAAGACTCACCAGCTCGCGGGGGGCTGGCACTGGGGGTCAGTGGCGGAGCGGTCGAGCGGCAGCAGGACCTGCATGCTGCTTAGCTCCGCCCCCATGGCTGGCAGGGCGGGGTTCCAGCGGTAATCCAGCGAAATGCGCGACACTGTACCGCTACGCAGGCACTCAGCAGAGAGGAGCACCGGAGCACAGCTGGGGTCCTCAGAGGAGAGCTGGGGGGGAGAGAGAGCGGGGGGAGAGAGAGATGGAAGGGGAGAGAGAGGTAACTCAAATTTAATTCACATGAACATAATAGAAAAACATAGAACGCAATTTAAATACCCTTTCATAAGATGGCAACATCTGTTTTAATGTATGATGTAACACAATGTGTTTAATACTTTCTGGCTTGAGAGAAGTTTCAAGAGTCAAAAGGAAGACAGAGGTAATTGTCCAATTTCATCTAGGACCTGGCAGGTTATATGGAAAGTGTGGAACAGGACAGCTGGGACTTTACATCGTTTGGCATTCAGAATATGAAGTCTGACATGATGCGCAGTCATCAAAATTCAGTGTTATGTTGAAGGTGACTGAACAGTTTGGTTGATAATGTTGCTACATTGAATTGTTATTAGAAGGTATTTAAAGTAGGTGAAGGCCATGTATCTTCCATGTCCTCCAGCTTGATTATCCAGTGAGCACACCTTATGAATTTGACAGAGCTACACCAAAAAATGTCATGGTAGTGCAAAGGCGTAATGAAAGTAACACTGTTCAGAAACAATGTGACCTTTTGACCCCATTAACCAGGTGAAGGTCATCCACCTTTAACGTTCTACAAGCTGATTATCCAGAACATACACGCTGTAAATTTTACGCGGCTACAACAAAAATAGTGGAAACATTTAATTTAATCAAGGAAACAGTGTTTACAAAGAATGTGACCTTTTGACCCCTTAAAGTAGGTCAAGGTTACCCATCTTCGAACTTGTCCAAGCTTTATGTCCCAAGAAAAGTCCCTGTGAATTTCATTACCCTGACATTAAAAGGAAAGGAGTTACTGTCTACACAGACGGACAGACGGACGCAAGGTCTTCGCAATACCCGATGACCATATTTTGGCCTCGGGTAACAATAAGAGTACTAACAAATAGCAGATGCTTTGTGAAGAGTTATCAAAAGAACACTGATAGTGTTGCACTCACCTGGTATTTGAACACGCTGTTACGACCAGCCCACTGACTAATCGCAACAGGAAATGGTTACAACATTGTTGTAAAAAAAAAAAAAAAAATAGGATTTAATTTCTAAAAACACTTTATCTGAAGAAACAGCTGGCCCAAAAATGAAGAGAGCTGGCCAGGGCAACGAGGCTGCTGGAGAACAGGCTGGCAGTTGAGAGCCTCTTTGCACAACACTAAACTCTTCTTATACGGTGTTGCCAGGTGCCACCAATCCTGCAATTAAACACTTAAGACACACACAAAAAAAAGGTCCTCCCACCACAAGGGGCAGCATAAATGTACTGGGTCGTAACACGCCCTCCCTTAAATGGTGACTCCAGTCACCAAACAGTAGTCCAAGGGGACCGAAGAGGGACACAGGGTGCTCCCAGGCAGAGAGGACAATAAAAATTAACCAAAAGTGTGAAATACTCACGACAAAATGAACTTAAAGCCCCAGATTTAACGATACACAGCTAACCCACGAGGCTAGCGAACGAATTCCGGATCCCCGGACACACACAAAGCTAGACCACGTGGCTAGTGAACGAATTCCAGATGCCCGGACACACAAAGCTGGCCCACATGGCTAGCGAACGAATTCCGGATCCCCGGACACACTAAACTAGTCCACGTGGTTAGTGAACGAATTCCGGATCCCCGGACACACACAAAAGCTAGCCCACGTGGCTAGTGAACGAATTCCGGATCCCCGGACACACACCAAAGCTAGCCCACGTGGCTAGTGAACGAATTCCGGATCCCCGGACACACACCAAAGCTAGCCCACGTGGCTAGAGAATGAATTCCGGGTCCCAGATAACAAAGGCACACAAAGGACCCTCCTGGGCAGTGCCATACACCAAAGACGGCCCTGCAGAATCCAACACCAAAGACACATGGCGTATTTGCCATAGCACACAACAGTACATACACATCTCCAGGTCTCTCTAGAAAAGGCAGGAAATTAGCACCAGTAAATATTGCCAAACATTTGAAAATCACACGGCCAGTTAAGCAAACCTAGCGAAATCACATGCCAAAAATTACTCCAAACACCGCCAGATAAATTGTCACTCAATTGAACCAACACAAGAAGAAACTCCAAAAAATGTAGCACCTGTTTGTTCCACATAAGCTCAAGGCAAATGTCACAAGAACCATCAGTGCTCAAATTCTCCCATGACACAAGGAAGTTAGCAAAGCCACTCCCCTCCATCAGGAAACTTCAGGTACAATCAATTAATCTGATGACAAAACGGAAAAGGGTCCGTAAACCAAAATGCAATCCACAACTGAGGGAGCTGGAACATTCCTTTGTGCAAACATGTAACGACCAACAAAATACGCATTAGCAATAAGCAACAATGAACCAGAGTTAACTTCACCTCAAATCAACCCAATCAGCAAACTCCAAAACAGGCAATAGTCATTACACTGCTCTGGAATGTTCCATGAGCAATCAAAGGCTTCCCCAGATCCTGACTAACTGCACAGTTCCATCTGCTTATCTATGACCTGTGCTATTCTTCAGTGTTTCTTCCGGGCTCGAGCCAACTTTGAGCGCTGAACTCGTGAGCATGGTTAGAAAACTAATTGACAAGTCAACCAACTGTGCTCCGAAGCATACCTCCACCCAGAATTTCCACCAAAAACAAAAAGGCAAAATAACAAATTGACAAGCCCCACAGGACCTGCCCGACGACTGACTAACTGGGGAAAGGCACCGTAATGCTCAAAACAATGTCCACATGGACCAACTCACCTCGTATATACCAGAGCAAAGAAGCAAAACTGTCTAGGGTTTAACTTAACTAGATTGTATCACCCGGACGAGCGCCCAATCTGTTAACACCAGCCCACTGACTGATCGCAACATGAGATGGGAGAACAGCATGGTAGTTAGAAAAAAAAAAAATAGGATTTAATTTCTAAAAACACTTCATCTGAAGAAACAGCTGGCCCAAAAATGAGGAGAGCTGGCCAGGGCAACGAGGCTGCTGGAGAACAGGCTGGCAGTTGAGAGCCTCTTTGCACAACACTAAACTCTTCTTATAGGGTATTACCAGGTGCCACCAACACTGCAATTAAACACTTAAGACACACACAAAAAAAAAGGTCCTCCTACCACAAGGGGCAGCATAAATATACTGGGTCATAACACACGCTCAAACTGTACTCACCTGGTATTTGAGCACGCTCAAACTGTGCGCACCTGGTATTTGAGCACACTCACACTGTGACTCACCTGGTATTTGAGCACACACTGTACTCTCCTGGTATTTGAGCGTACTCACACTGTACGCACCTGGTATTTGAGCACGCTCACACTGTACTCTCCTGGTATTTGAGCACACTCACACTGTACTCTCCTGGTATTTGAGCACACTCACACTGTACTCTCCTGGTATTTGAGCACACTCACACTGTACTCTCCTGGTATTTGAGCACACTCACACTGTACTCTCCTGATATTTGAGCACGCTCACACTGTACTCTCCTGGTATTTTAGCGTACTCACACTGTACTCACCTGGTATTTGAGCACACTCACACTGTACTCTCCTGGTATTTTAGCGTACTCACACTGTACTCACCTGGTATTTGAGCACACTCACACTGTACTCTCCTGGTATTTGAGCACACTCACACTGTACTCTCCTGATATGTGAGCACGCTCACACTGTACTCTCCTGGTGTTTGAGTACGCTCACACTGTACTCTCCTGGTATTTGAGCACACCACTCACACTGGTCACCTGGTTTGAGCACACTCACACTGTACTCTCCTGGTATTTTTAGCACACTCACACTGTACTCACCTGGTATTTGAGCACACTCACACTGTACTCTCCTGGAATTTGAGCACGCTCACACTGTACTCTCCTGGTATTTTAGCGTACTCACACTGTACTCACCTGGTATTTGAGCACACTCACACTGTACTCTCCTGGTATTTGAGCACACTCACACTGTACTCTCCTGGTATTTGAGCACGCTCACACTGTACTCTCCTGGTATTTTCACACTGTACTCTCCTGGTATTTGAGCACACTCACTCTCCTGGTATTTGAGCTCACACTGTACTCTCCTGGTATTTTAGCGTACTCACACTGTACTCACCTGGTATTTGAGCACACTCACACTGTACTCTCCTGGTATTTTAGCGTACTCACACTGTACTCACCTGGTATTTGAGCACGCTCACACTGTACTCTCCTGGTATTTGAGTACGCTCACACTGTACTCTCCTGGTATTTGAGCACGCTCACACTGTACTCTCCTGGTATTTGAGCACACTCACACTGTACTCTCCTGATATGTGAGCACGCTCACACTGTACTCTCCTGGTATTTGAGTACGCTCACACTGTACTCTCCTGGTATTTTAGCGTACTCACACTGTACTCTCCTGGTATTTGAGCACACTCACACTGTACTCTCCTGATATGTGAGCACGCTCACACTGTACTCTCCTGGTATTTGAGCGTACTCACACTGTACTCTCCTGGTGTTTGAGCACACTCACACTGTACTCTCCTGGTATTTGGGCACGCTCAAACTATACACAACTGGTATTTGAGCACGCTCACACTGTACTCACCTGGTATTTGAGCACGCTCACGCTGTACTCACCTGGTATTTGAGCACGCTCACACTGTACTCACCTGGTATTTTAGGACGCTCACATTGTAGTAGGAGGCTTTAGGATTAAGCTGAGTCTCTTTCTGTAGGTGGCAGGTGAGAGCGTTCATGTTGAACCAGAAATCTCTGCTTTTCGGATCATTCTGAGATGGGTCACTGCAGATCGACACACATGCAGTTATGGTCACATCACACAGGGGGGCGCTGTTACACTATTATATTACACAGGGGTGCTGTGTGAAGCCTCTCTCATAACCAGCGTATTTCTCACATTTCAATCTGACGTGACAATTCGTCATATGTCCAAACGTATGCAGACACATGCTCACCAACATGAGTATTAACATGGAGCTTTTTCACACTTTATAAGTCAGACCACAGGACAGTTTTCCACTTTGCATCAGTCCATCTTAAATGAGCTCAGGCCCAGAAAAGACCGCAGCATTTCTAGACATTGTTTATATCAGGTATTGCCTTAACATGGCAGAGCTTTAACTAGCATTCTGGATGCAGTGACAAACTGTTTTCACTGACAGTGGTTTACAGCAGCGCTCCTGAACCCATCAGGGATGTCCACTTCTGAACACCAACTGTTTATAAAACCATGCTGCCCGAGGGCCGTTCCGTGCTGGTTTTCAGCCTCGTCCCTTGTGAACAGAGATTTCTCTGAATTCTCCAAATCTTTTGATGATTTTGTGTTCCGTCGATGATAAGATCCACTAATTCTTTGCAGTTTTACCCTGAGAAACATTATTCTTACATTGTTGAACTGTTTGCCCAGGCAGTCTTTAACAGAGTGGTGAAGCCCTCACTGTCTTTACATCTGAGACACGCTGCCTCTCTAGAATGCTCTTTTTTATACCCAATCATGTTACTGACCTGTTGAAAATGAACCCTAATAAGCGGTGAAATGTTCCACCAGGTGAAATTTTTTCAAATCATACAACTTTTCCGGTATTTTTTTTTTTTGCCCCGGTCCAACTTTTTTGAACGCATTGCTGGCATCAAATTCAAAATGACGAGATATTTTTTCAGAAAACATAAAAATTTCTCAGTTTCAACATTCAAAATGTTGTCTGAACCATTTACAATGAAACATAGGGTTAAAATAACGGCCAAATCATTAAATGCCGTTTTCAAAAACATTTGACACAGCATTCCAACTTTTCTGGAAATGGGGTTGCAATACATATTATGTAAACATATCAATATAATCCATATATTATAATTCTGATTAATATCAGAATCAACTTTCACACGAGCTGTGTTTAACATTCTTTAGTAGCTGCAACCGTATTGATTTGAACAAATCACCATTAGCAACTTCCCTGCCGAAATGTTACTGATGGCCTGTAACGTCAGTCGCATATGTGACCTGACCTCCCCATTGATCGTATTCAGGGAGTAATTTCAGAGATTTTCATTCACCGTGTCCTGAAAACCACCAGTAATGGTGGACGATTCCAGCTGATCCCAGTGGAGATTGAGATCAGGGCTCTGTGGAAACCAATCCAGTTCAGCTCTACACCTATCTCAAATCATGTATGGACCTCGCTCTGTCAGTAGTACACAGTTCTGGCCATGCTGTGCATTGTGTGAACAGTGACGCTTCAGAGGGTTTTAAAATACCGATGGTGTATACCTGTGGCCTGTGAAGGCCAGGAGCTCGCCTACTGTGGGGGAAAGAGACGGGCGGCCATTTTGTGAGAGGCAGGGCTGATGTCTCTTCTGCAAACTATTGAGTTCCTCATAGTCTTGTGTTTTCTGAGTAAATATACATTTCAAAAGGCTCTGTATCAATTTAGCTGCATGTGGCTGGCCTACCTGAACAACAGTTTCTGATTGGGCAGGAACTGGTCGACTCGAGCTGTGTTAACCAATCGAAAGCTGAGGACGGGGGTGTTGGGCGTGGCAGTGAAGATGCGGGTGATGCCGGCGGGGAAGGAGACTGTGAGATCACCTGTGATCTTGACCAGGCAGCTGGAGCAAAGACCAGAGCCAATCAGAGGGCAGCATGAGAACGAGCCATAAGCGGAACATGAGCACAGCAGTACAAGGTACAATGCTAACATAACTGCACAGTGAATGCAACGCTCTCAAGCTCAGTACTAACAGCTAATGCCAATACCATTACCAGCGCTTGGGGAATGCTAATCATCATGGATGGTGAATGCTAATGCACTGACTGGTTAATGATAGTGCCAGTGTTGGGGAATGCGTAGAGTAGCGGTTGATGGATGCTAATGGCAGTGACTAGTTCATGCTAATAGCAGTACTTGGGGAATGCTAAAAGTAGTGGTTTGTGAATGCTACTGCCAGAGGCAGGATCATGCTTATAGCAGTGCATGGTGAATGCTAATAGCAAAGGTTGGTGAATGCTACTGTCAGAGACAGATTAATGCTAACAGCAGTGTGGTGAATGCTAATGGCAGTCACTGGTTCATTTTAATGGCAGTGCGGGGCAAATATGAACAGCAGTGGTTGGTGAATGCTAATAGCAGTGATTGCTTCATGCTTAGTGCTTAGAGAATGCTAATAGTAGTGGTTGGAAATTGCTAATAGCAGTACTTGGGGAATGGTAGTAGAGAAGGTGGGTGAATGCTACTGGTAATGACAAGTTTATGCCAATTGGCTATGTGCACAAGATGGCGCTGACTACACTCTGAAAAAGCACTGGTTTGCTTCAGTTGCTTATCCGTCTGCATCAGATGCTGAGCAGATGACAGGTATATCATCCCGGAAATGTGATTCTAGCCATAGCCGATATTCTCAAGATTTGGCTCAATTAACTGTGAATAATGTTCACAAGATTTGTCTCGATGACCTGTTACTGATGTTTGTTCGTTGGCACTCTTAATGGGACATTAGCTGCTCCAGCGAGAAACGAGAGGGTTTCAGACGAGCAACACATTTCCAGCCGTTCACTCTGGTGACTGTCCTGAACTGGCTTTAAGCGACAGACAACAAATGTGAGAATATCTGATAATTAAAAGCGTAAAGATTCCATAACAATTTCGAAATGTCATTTCATAAATTTGACATTTGATCTAAGCATATTTTAATATTATCGATATTTTGTTTTCCTTCCCACTCGGCGTCAGTTGCACTCTCAAGACCATCACTTCTGGAGCTATGGTTAGCTGAGCACATTTAAGAAAACCATAACGATGTACTAGCTAGCTGCATCAGAAAATGTAAAAGTAAATTCAATATAAAAACGAAACAGAAAATCTGGCCCTGTTTGTAACAGCCAGCTAATAGCAAGCTTTTTTTTTTTTTTTTTTTTTTTTTAATTGTGCACAAAAAGTAATTACAAATAAGGAGCAAACAAACAAACATAAACAACCAGTTACACAGGAAATGAACAGAAAACATACAGAAATACAATTACAAAGTAGGTGAACAGAATATATACCTGACTAAGTACAAATACTGGGAGCACAAAAGAGATGCAAGATTAGGGGTGTCAAAAACCTGGGGAATGAAGGAAAGAAAGGAAACGAGAGGTCTATGTGTGTATGAGCGTGTGTGTGTGTGTAGGTGTGTGAGAAAGTGTGTGCATACATATTGAGACCAATATGAAGGTAGTAGGCCTATGTGGTGAGATATTTAACAGATATCTTTAATTTGAGTAATTTGTATACATCATAAACCCATGCAGTAACATATCGGAGGTGTGGGAGGAGGACAGAGTGAATGATGCTGATAGTGGAGTGAAAATCATAACATTCTTTTCCTTCTTCCCTTTCTCCCTCCCCTCTTAAGGCAATACTTTGATGCTGAATAAATAAATAAAGTAAAAAGAAAAGAAAAAAAGAGAAAAATTTCTAAACAGAAGCCATAATAGTAATAATGGTTAGAGAAAAGAGAGAAAAAAAATCATTGATTTATAGATGAATGTGTGTGTGTGTGTGGGTGCGTGTGAGTAAGAATGCGTGTGTGAGTGTGTATCAGAGGGAACAGGAGTTGGGGGGGGCAGGGGGAGGGGGATGATGCAGTGAGACTCAGTGGTTCTCCATCACCACAGAGCAGCGAAGATCTCACCTTCCCGGGGTGTATCTTGATTTCCCATTTCAGGGCCCTGGTTACGCTCACAACCACAACCATTTCGCCAGACTGTAGTGGGCACTGCCTCCACCCTCCGGTGGGGCCTTATCCCTCAAGTCAGCTAGGATGATGAAACGATGTTGTGTGTGAGATGGAAGGATCAGTATCCAACCATTAACACCACCTCCAGGGAATTGGCTGATACCAACCAGATCTGCTGCATAACACTGCTTTGGAGGAGCAGGGGTTGGGGTTAGGTGGGGGGGGGGGTTGGGGTTAGGTGGGGATGGGGGGTTGAGTTGAGGGGAGGGTAATGCATTTTTATGCGTGCGAATGTGTGTGCATGTATGTTTTGTCGTAAAAAAAAAATAAAAATAAAATAAAAATAAAAATAAAAAATAAAAAATAATAATAATAATAAAATAAAAATAAAAATGAATAAAAAGGGAAAAGAAAAAAAGAAATTATACATACATAAAAGAAGAAAGTTAAAAAGAAAAAGAAAAAAAGGAATACATTTTTAAAAAGATATAACACACAAGAACTGTAATCATAATGGTGTTGAATGATATCAGTGGGTCATGTAGAGGGTAGTAATCCAGACGGAGAGGGGAGAAGAGAAAGCAGAAGAGAAATATGGAAAATATGTTTGAGGAAGCGCAGACAGTGAAAGTGGATGAGGAAAAAAAGGGGGGGGGCAAACTGAATAAGAATAAATGATAAATAAATGGTAGATGTGGGATGGGGGCTGTGAATGTATAGTGAGTGGCAATTATATTTATCCAGGTTGGTTCACAGGCCAGAGGCAGTGAGTGAAGTAGTGGGTGTTAAGAGTTAACTGTGTGAATGAATGGAATCCAGGTTGAATCAAAATCGGCAGAATTATTTTTAAGAGAAGCTGATAATTTTTCCATTGATATATATTCAGTCAGTAGATTTTTCCAGTGTGAGATGGTTATTTTTTTCCTTGATTTCCAGTTCATGAGGATAGTTTTCTTGGCGATTATTAGGGATACCAAGAGTATTCTGTTAGACATGTTGGTTGAGTTGATGTTTGATGTGTCACCGAGTAAACAGAGGGAAGGGGAGAGAGGGATGTGGCAGCCAAGACGTTGGGTGAGGAGGTTGGTGATGTCCTGCCAAAATTGTTTGATAGGTGTGCAGTCCCATGTGGCATGCAAATAACTATCTGTGGTGTTCTGTGTACAGTGCGAACAAATTTCTGTGTCTGCAAAACCCATTTTAAACATTCTTTTCCCAGTGTAGTGTACTCTGTGGATGATTTTGTATTGAATGAGTTGTATGTTTGAGTTGGTTGTAGTGGAGAGGATGTTTCTACAGATTTGGGTCCAGAAGTCGGCACTGGGGGTGATCTGTAGGTCATGTTCCCATTTTGTTGAGAAAAGGATATTGTTTGGTCTTATGTAGTAATTAATTTGTATATATTTGATAGCAATTTTTTTCTGGAAGGGATGTTTAATATGTTTGATATTAGTGGGGGAGGATCTAAATCATGTGCTTTGATATTGATTTTGGACGCAATACAAGATTTTATCTGAATAAATTCAAAGAAGTGATTCTCCCCAATGCCGTACTTCTGGACCAAATCACTGAATGAGGTAACATTGTTATTGTGAAAAATATGTTGACGGTGTGTAATTCCTTTGAGAATCCATGATGCAAAGTAGAGTGGTTTTTTGTTCATTAAGAAATCAGGATTATTCCATATGAGAGTATGTTTGTTAGGCAACATTGTGGAGTTGGTTATTTCATGAAATTTCCACCAGGCTGTCAGAGTCGTAGCAATGGCTGGGTTTTTGAAACATGGATGATGTGTGATGGAACGGCTTATGAATGGCAGGTCTGAGATATGGATATCTTTGCAAAATGTCTGTTCTATATCTGCCCAGGTATTGTCGGATTGATCGGGATTTCTCCATTTGTGGATATATTGGAGTTGATGAGCAATGAAATAAAGGTGGAAATTTGGTGCTTCCAGTCCTCCTTGCGTTTTGGGCTTTTGTAATCTTGCTAGCTTGATTCTAAGGGTTTTTTTTTTCAAGTAGAATTTTGAGATGATTGAGTTTAGGGATTTAAACCAGGAGGGTGGGGGCTTGCTTGGGATCATTGAGAAAAAGTAATTTATTATTGGTAATATGGACATCTTGATTGTTGCTATTCTGCCTATTAGGGATATTGGTAGGTTCATTCAACGTTGAAGGTTGTCCTCTACCGTTTTGAGAAGTGGGTTGAAGTTAAGATTGGTTAAGTCTGACAGCCTGGGGGAGATATTGATTCCTAAATATGTGATATTACCAGTGCACAGTGAGAGGGGGAGGTGTGGGCTGCCACGTCCCAGCAGTTGGGGGTGAGTGGGAGGATGGTGGATTTTGACCAGTTAATGGTGTAATCAGAGATTCTAGAAAATGTGTTTATCAGGGAAATTGTTTCACGCAAGGAAGAGGAAGGGGTTTGTAAATACAATAGAACATCATCTGCATAAAGGCTGATTTTTTATGGTGTATATTTTTTTGATTGAATTCCTGTGATCAGTGTATTTTTGGCGTATGGCGGCCATAAGTGGTTCTATGAATATGGAAAATAAGGGTGGGGGAGAGAGGCGTCCTTGCCTAGTACCCCTGTGCAAAGTGAAGCGTTGTGATGTTAATCCATTGGTGTTGATGGTGGCCATTGGTGCAGTGTACAAAATCCTCACCCAGTGTAGAAATGATTCACCGAAACCAAATTTTTTAAGTGTGGAAAATAAAAATTCCCAATTCGCTTTATCAAAAGCTTTTTCTGCATCTAATGAAACGATGGCCGTGGGTGTGTTTGTGAGAGATGAGCAATGAATTAAGTTAATGAGTCTGCGTAAATTGTTAGAAGAGTGTCTACCTTTAATAAATCCAGTTTGATCAGGGTGGATAATGTATGGGATGACGGTTTCTACTCTGGATGTTAATGCTTTACTGATGATTTTGGTGTCTGTGTTGATAAGTGATAGTGGGCGATAGCTTGACATGGATGTGGGATCTTTATTAGGTTTAAGTAACAGTATTATTGTGGTAGTGTTCATGTCTGCGGGAAGTTTGGATTTTTGTTTGATTTCAGCAGTCAATCTAAAGAAGATGGGTGATAGGATATTCCAAAAATGCTTGTAGAACTCAGCAGGGAAGCCGTCAGGACCGGGTGATTTATTGTTAGGCATGAGCTGAAGCACTTTGTAGAGTTCTGTTATTGTAAGTGGCTGTTCAAGTGCATATGCTTGGTTTTCAGTGAGGAGCGGTAAATCAATATTGCTAAGGAATCTATCAATGTCTTCTTAGGATGGTTTATGTGAAGATGAGTATAAGTTAGTATAGAAATCTTTGAATGTGTTATTAATTTCTTTGGGAATCTGAACAATCTTCCCTGCTGAGTTGATTATTGTCGAGATCATTGTTTTTTCTTTATTTCGTTTGATTTGGTTGGCTAAATATTTTCCAGGTTTGTTACTGTGTTGAAAGTTTTCCTGTCTCAGTCTTTGTAGGAGGAATTGAGTTTTCTTGTTCATATATTCATTAAGTTGTAATTTAAGTTTCCGTAAATTATTTTGAATTTGTGCAGTGGGATTATTTGTATTGGTATTTTCCAGTTCTTTAATCTTCTGTTCTAAATACATTTCCTGTTTGTTGTCTGTTTCTTTTCTTGTGAGTGGAGTATGAAATTATTTTACCTCTTAATACTGCTTTGCCTGTTTCCCAAAGTAGTGACGGAGCTATTTCTGGTGAATCCTTTATTTCTAGGAAGGATGCCCACTCTCTTTTGATGAAAGTGTCAAAGTCAGAGTCATTTAGTAAAGAAGTGTTGAATCGCCATCTGTAGGAGGGTATATGGGGTTGATTAATATCAAAGGTAAAGGGAGACAGGTGCATGATCGCTGATGGTAATGGGGGTGTATTTGCGTATCTGAGATTTGTGAAATAATTGAGTTGCTGGTTAAAAGAAGTCAATACGGGAGTAGGAGTGATGAGCTGATGAGAAGAATGAAAACTTTTTATCGGTTGGGTATTTTAATCGCCAAACATCGCCAAGACCAAAATCACTCATGAACTGTTTTATTGTTTCTGTTGATTGGTGGTTACGTGTGGTTTTTAGATTGTTGGATCTGTCCATGGATGGGTTCATGACTGTATTAAAATCCCCTCCGATGATTATTGGGGTGTTGGAGAAATTGTCGAGAGCGGCAAAAAAAATTGCAGAAAAAAGGATGGGTCATCGTTATTTGGACCGTAAATGCATGCTACTGTGATTGGGTTATTATGTATTATGATATTTATAATAAGAAATCGTCCTTCAGAGTCAGTGATGGAGTTGTTGAGAGTAAATGAAATGTTTTTGTGAATCAGGATGGCTACCCCTCTCTGTCTGTGATTGAAATGAGAAAAAAAGGTGTGGTTGAATTGTGCTGTTTTTAATTTATACTGGTCAGATTTGGTTAGGTGAGTTTCTTGAAGAAGATATATATCTGCATGTAGTTTGCTTATTTGGTTGATTACCTTAAGTCTTTTTGCCTGCGAACCAACTCCACGGATGTTCCAGGTGAGAAATCTGAGTGGTTTCATGTTGAACAGACGTTAGGGTCTGTTGTGTTTCTGTGTTTTGGATTCAGTGTTTGCCTATGTGTGTGCGTGTACGAGAATGTGTGTATATATGTGTATTTGGGCATGTGTGTTTTGGGTATAGTGCGCGTGCTTGTGCGTGCGTATGTAGGAAATAGAAAAGGTGGGCAGAGTTACCTCTATGAATGTGGTACATGGGTCTGTGTTTTGAGGGGGATCTGGGGTCAGGTATGAAAAGTGTGACAGACTGAGAAAGGGCAAGCTTAATTAATTGCTAGCTCTCTAGCAAGCCTTGCGAGCAACTTAACTTTTGCTACTATTCGATGAAAAAACGAAAGCTAGCTCTAGATATTAATCTAATAAGGAAATTTGGGTCATGCAACGCCGGTTGTTTGTCGCTTAAAGCCAGTTCAGGACAGTCACCGGAGCGAACGGCTGGAAATGTGTTGCTCGTCTGAAACCCTCTCGTTTCTCGCTGGAGCAGCTAATGTCCCATTAAGAGTGCCAACGAACAAACATCAGTAACAGGTCATCGAGACCAATCTTGCGAACATCATTCACGGTTAATTAAGCCAAATCTTGGGAATACGGCTATGGCTAGAATCACATTTCCAGGATGATATACCTGTCATCTGCTCAGCATCTGATGCAGACGGATAAGTAGCAGAAGCAAACCAGTGTATTTCAGAGTGTAGTCGGAGCCGTCTTGTGCACATAGCCAATAGCAGTGCTTGGAGAATGCTAACAGGAGTGGTAGTTAATACCCGCTGTGAATGCAAAACCTCTGGACTTGATGAATGCTAGCGGCGGTACTGACCGGTTTCCTTCCCCGCCCTTGAAGTAGGCGTTGACGTACTCGGTGAGTGCCGCAGCCACAGGCCACGCCTCCTGCACACTGAGAGAGAGGGGACTGGGCCCACGAGACAATCCTATTGGAGGAAGAGAGACGAGGCTGACCAATGAGGACGAAACAGGCGCAGCTGATGAATTGGAACAGGAGGTGATACAGAGAGAGTGACTTAAGATGGGCTAATTCAGTGGCTTATCTTTACCTCCTCAGTTAACTCCTTTCCTCATGACCACCTTAACCCACTGGAAGAAGGAAAGGGTGTCAGGATGTGATAAAGGGTCGGAGAAATCAAGAAAATGTGTTCAGGAAACAAAATGTCCACGCTTGATCAACCAGTACGTGAAATCAGGCCAATTATGGACAAACTGATAGAGCTGAATCCTGAAGTGCATCATCTATAGGTCATCAGCAGTTTCCACAGTCAAGAATCTTTTGGGATAGAGAGTCACAGAGTGACGTCAATTTGTATGTGGCTTGGTGAGAATTATTGTGACTCAAACTCCTCCTTACCACCAGAGGGAATGGCTGGCAAATAGCAAGGTCCACAAAGATGGCGGAGCTCACTCGGTATCAGGGTTATTAGGAAAGGAGATGAGGAAGGACAGAAGATGCGATTGGAATTAGCTCGCAGTGATGATGAGCAAGGAGATACCCACCCCGGGCGGGGCTACTGGAGCGAGGGGTGGGAGTGGAGAGCCCCGCCCACTCACTGGGACTGGAGGAGGACGAGGAGGAGGCGGTAAAACCAGGACCGGAGTCAGGATATGGAGAGGAGCACACAGACCAGGGCTACAACACAGGGAGAGGACAAACTGTTACAAACACAGACCAGGGCTACAACACAGGGAGAGGACACACTGTTACAAACACAGACCAGGGCAACAACACAGGGAGAGGACACACTGTTACAAACACAGACTAGGGCTACAACACAGGGAGAGGACACACTGTTACAAACAGAGACCAGGGCTACAACACAGGGAGAGGACACAACGTAACAAACACAGACCTGGGCTACAACACAGGAAGAGGACACACTGTTACAAACACAGACCTGGGCTACAACACAGGAAGAGGACACACTGTTACAAACACAGACCTGGGCTACAACACAGGAAGAGGACACACTGTTACAAACACAGACCAGGGCTAAAACACAGGGAGAGCGACACACCATCACAAACACAGACCAGGGCTACAACACAGGGAGAGAACACACCATTACACACACAGACCAGAGCTACAATACAGGGAGAGGACACACCGTAACAAACACAGACCAGGGCTACAACACAGGGAGAGGACACACAGTTACAAACACAGACCAGGGCTACAACACAGGGAGAGAACACACTGTTACAAACACAGACCAGGGCTACAACACAGGGAGAGGACACACAGTTACAAACACAGACCAGGGCTACAACACAGGGAGAGAACACACTGTTACAAACACAGATCAGAGCTATAACACAGGGAGAGGACACACTATTCCAAACACAGGCCAGGGCAACAACACAGGGAGAGGACACACAGTTACAAACACAGACCAGGGCTACAACACAGGGAGAGGACACACTGTTGCAATTACAGACCACGGCTACAACACAAGGAGAGGACACACTGTTCCAAACACAGACCAGAGCTACAACACAGGGAGAGGACACACTGTTCCAAACACAGACCAGGGCTACAACACAGGGAGAGGACACTCTGTTACAAACACAGACCAGGGCTACAACACAGGGAGAAGACACACTGTTACAAACACAGACCAGGGCTACAACACAGGGAGAGGACACACTGTTACAAACACAGACCAGGGCTACAACAAGGGGAGAGGACACTGTTACAAACACAGACCAGGGCTACAACACAGGGAGAGGACACTGTTACAAACACAGACCAGGGCTACAACACAGGGAGAGGACACACTGTTACAAACACAGACCAGGGCTGTAACAAAGGGAGAGGACACACTGTTACAAACACAGACCAGGGCTACAACACAGGGAGAGGACACACTGTTACAAACACAGACCAGGGCTACAACACAGGAAGAGGACACACTGTTACAAACACAGACCAGGGCTGTAACACAGGCAGTGCCTGGAGGGACTACTGTAGTACAATGTGTCTGACGGGCCGACTGAAGTGCAGTCTTTCTGAAGGCCTTCTGTAGTGCAGTGTGTCTGATGGAAAAACTGTAGTGCAGTATGTTTGAGCGGACTACTGTAGTGCAGTGTGATTGTGGGGCCAGCTGTAGTGCTGTACGTCTGAGGAAACTACTGTACTACAGTGTATCTGAGTGACCTACTGTCGCACAGCGTGCCTGAGGGGAAAACTGTAGTGCAGTGTGTCTGAACCGATTTACTGTAGTGCAGTGTGTCCGAAGGGCCTATTGTAGTGCAACGTGTCCGAGGGGTCAACTGTAGTGCAGTGTGTCTGAGGGAAATACTGTAATGCAGTGCGTCTGAAGGGCCAACTATAGTGCATTGTGTTCGAGGGGACTGCAGTAGTGCAGTGTGTCTGAGGACTAGGGGTGTAACGATTCTGAATCGATTCTGAATCGATGTTTTTTAAGGCATTGGACCGCCATGGGGCGAACATCCAAGCTTTCCCTTTTCCTTATTAAACCCGACGCAGTCTTGAACGAAAGTGCCAAACATCAAAGGGCATAAGAAATGCTTCCGGAAAAAAACTTGACTGATTAGTATTTTTCGGCGACATGCTGCACGGAGCCAAGTAAAGGACAACAGAATCATCTCCTTATAACCAATTAGGCTATTCTTACTTTGCTCAATTAGCAATCAAACAGGGGATTCGCTTATTTACTTTGCTGAATGAGTAGAGCTGTTTATTACGACAGCATGTTTGATTGCTGCATTCCTAAAGTTAAATGGCCATAGATTTGCAAGAACGCGTATTTGGCCATTTCGTGTGATTGTGATAATTTATAGCTCACATTCATGTTTCATCCGCTTTAATGTTTTTCACCTCGTGTATTTTTGAAATCCTGGGCGATCTGAAAATAAATCTCTTTATTTTTATTTTATCATTATAGATCTCCTAAAAAATACTACAATGAGAGATGAAATGCTGAGTTGGGATGTGGCGATGTTGAACGAGGATTTTTTTTTTTTTTTTTTTTTTTAAGTGTGATGAGACAACTTGCCGTCATGGGGTGTGAAGGCAGTCGCGTGTGATGTCTTGAAATATACACACCTGAAGTGGCTTAAAACGATTTAAAATGCCGTCGGGAAGAAGCCCGAGTTTAGATTTCGCTAATTGCAGGTGCTCCGCCCTTCCTTAAATCTGCTACCGTGTGCTTGGCCTAAATAACAATCAAGAAATTTAGCCAGTAGCCTATAACGATTAAGATGTGATGGTGAAAAGCAGACAAACCTAACTGGCCTACGGTGTTAGATTGAAAGAATGCCAATTTGAATAATTAGAAAAAATCTTCCTCTGAATTACATCTCTGATTGTAGCATTTTAGGACATTATTCAAGATTAATTTAAAACAGATTTGTTATAAGATCGCCCTGGAGTTTAAAAGCATCTAAAAAAACATTCTGAAAAGCGGATGAAACGTGAATGTGAGACATAAATTATCACAGTCGCATGAATTGGCGTGGCAATGGCAATCATGTTCATGCAAATCTGTGCTGTTCTATGGCCATTTAAATTTCAAAATACAGCAATCAAACATGTTGTCTTAATGAACAACTCTACTCATTCAACTTAAAGAGTAAACGAATCCACCATTTGATTGCTAATCAAGCAAAGTAAATGGGAACAGGTTTACTTTTCTTAGAGTTGCCTAATTAGTTAATAGGAGACGATTTTGTTTTCATTTGCTTGGCTCTTTTCAGCACGTAGCTGAAAAATGCTGATGTCAGTCAAGTTTTTCGGAAGCATTTCCCATGCCCTTTGATGTTAGGCACTTTTCGTTCAGGACAGCACGGGGGTTAATAAAGGAAAAGGGAAAGCTCGGATGTTCGCCCCATGGTAGCAGGTGGTGTTACTACGCTTTAAAAAAACAGTGATTCAGAATCGTTACACCTCTACTGAGGACCCTACTGTAGTGTCTGAGGGGCCGACTGTAATGCAGTGTCTCTGAGGGGAATACTGTAATGCAGTGCGTCTGAGGGGCCAAATGTAGTGCAGTGTGTCTGAGGGCCCTACTGTATTGCAGTGTGTCCGAGGGACTGCTGTAGTGTCTGAGGGGTAGACTGTAATACAGTGTGTTTGAGGGGTCAACTGTAGTGAAGAGTATCTGAGGGCCCTACTGTAGTGCAGTGTGTCTGAGGGGCCTTCTGTAGTGCAGTATGTCTGATGGACAAACTGTAGTGCAATGTGTTTAAGGGGCCTACTGTAGTGCAGTGTGATTGAGGGGCCAGGCGTAGTGCTGTACGTCTGAGGGATCAACTGTACTACAGTGTATCTGAGTGACCTACTGTCGCACAGCGTGCCTGAGGGGAAAACTGCAGTGCAGTGTGTTTTAGCCGATTTACTGTAGTGCAGTGTGTCTGAGGGGATTTACTGTAGTGCAGTGTGTATGAGGGACCTACTGCAGCGCAGTGTTTCTGTGGAGCATACTGTAGTGCAGTGTGTCTGAGGGGAAAACTGCTGTACAGTGTGTTTGAGCCGATTTACTGTAGTGTAGTGTGACTGAGGGAATTTACTGTAGTGCAACATGTCTGAGGGGCCTCCTGTAGTGCAGTGTGTATGAGAGACCTACTGCAGCACAATGTGTCTGAGGGAAATGCAGTAATGCAGTGCGTCTGAGGGGACCACTGTAGTGCATTGTGTCCGAGAGGCCTGCTGTAGTGCAGTGTGTCTGAGGGACCTACTGTAGTGCAGTGGGCCTGAGAGCCTGCTGTAGCGTCTGAGGGCCTGACTGTAATGCAGTGTGTCTGAAGGGGCAACTTTAGTGCAGTGTGTCTGAGGGGACTATTGGAGGGCAGTGTGTCTAAGGGGCCAACTTCACAGCAGTGTCTCTGCAGGGATTTACGGAAGTTCAGTGTGTCTGAAGGGCTGACTGTAGTGCAGTGTGTCTAAAGGGACTACTGTAGTGCAGTGTGCCTGAGAGGCCTACTTTAGCGCAGTATGCCTGAGGGTCCGACTGTCGTGCAGTGTGTCTGAAGGGCCCACTGTAGTGCAGTGTGTCTGATGAGACTACTGTAGTGCAGCATGCCTGAGGGGCCTACTGTAGAGCAGTGTGTCTGAGCAGCCTACTGTAGTGCAGTGCGTCTGAGGGGCCTACTGTAGGGCAGTGCGTCTGAGGGGCCTACTGTAGTGCAGTTTTGCTGAGGACCCTATTGTAGTGCAGTGTGTCTGATGGGAGGAATGTAGTTCAGTGTGTCTGGGAGGCAGAATGTAGTGCAGTGTGTCTGAGAGGCCGACTGTAGTGCAGTGTGTCTGAGAGGCCGACTGCAGTGCAGTTTTGCTGAGGAGCTTACTGTAGTGCAGTGTGTCTGATGGGAGGACACTAGCTCAGTGCGTCTGAGGGGATGACTGTAGTGCAGTGTGTCTGAGAGGCCGATTGTAGAGCAGTGTGTCTGATGGGAGGACTGCAGTTCAGTGTGTCTGAGGGGCATACTGTAGCGCAGTGTGTCTGAGAGGCCGACTGTAATGCAGTGTGTCTGAGAGGCTGACTGTAGTGCAGTGTGCCTGAGAGGACGACTGTAGTGCAGTGTGTCTGAGAGGCCGACTGTAGTGCAGTGTGTCAGAGAGGCCGACTGTAGTGCAGCGTGTCAGAGAGGCCGACTGTAGTGCAGTGTCTGAGAGGACGACTGTAGTGCAGTGTGTCTAAGGGGCGGACTGTAGTTCAGCATGTCTGAGAGGCCGACTGTAGTGCAGTGTGTCTGAGAGGCCGACTGTAGTTCAGTGTGTCTGAGGGGCCGACTGTAGTGCAGTGTGTCTGAGAGGCAGACTGTAGTTCAGTGTGTCTGAGGGGCCGACTGTAGTGCAGTATGTTTGAGGGGACAACTTTACCGCAGTGTTTCTGAGGGGATTTACAGTAATGCACTGTGTCTGAAGGGCTTACTGTAGTGCAGTGTGGCTGAGAGGCCGACTGTAGTGCAGTGTGTCTGAGAGGCCTGGTGCAGTGGAGTGTCCGCAGGGCTTACCCTCTCAGTGCCGTTCTGGGCCCCCGAGTTCGGGGCAGCTCTGTGCAGGCGGGGTCCGGCTGGATCCAGTAGCTCTGAGCTGCAGCTCTGTGAGCGCAGGGGGGTCACTGCATACAGCAGGCAGAGCTGGAGTTAGTTACAGAACTGTGACATCACAAACACATCAGAATGCTCTCAGCACAACACTCTTGCTGATGTCATAATCTCTATGGTACATGACGGCAGTAGAGAGCTGGAACTTAGAACACAGCTATAAACTCACACAGCTATACACAGAAGGAATTATGTAATAAATATACAACAACATTCCAGCCATTATTCAAAAATAATTGCACACCTAAGTGGTTTAATACCATTGTTTAACATTTAGGTGGGCAATATTTCCATATAATGACCTTCATAGAGTCATATATTGTACTCACATGTATGTGCACACACACACATAGCTTAAAACATAATATCTATATTTTTCGTTCATATACAGACTATTTGCCCCTGCCACTCCTCACTATTGTTGCTTCAATGCAGCCAAAACTTTTGCTGGTGT
Source organism: Gymnothorax javanicus (assembly GCA_029692085.1). NCBI lineage: Eukaryota > Metazoa > Chordata > Actinopteri > Anguilliformes > Muraenidae > Gymnothorax > Gymnothorax javanicus. The sequence goes on from CM056196.1 coordinate 160,704,385, forward strand.
GTGTGAGTATGTGTGTGCATCTTACCTCTGTCCTCTGCACCTGTGTGTGTGTGTGTCCATATGATACCGCTGTCCTGTGCCCCAGTGTGTGAGTGTGTGTGTGTGTATATATATCTTACCTCTGTCCTGTGTCCCTGCACTATCACTGCTCTCCCCTCCTAGCTCCTCCTGCAGATCAAGGCTGAGTGTGATGGGCACACCGTCTGGGCGTGGCTCCTCGTTTGCACCGCCCCCATCCCGCACCTCTGGAGCCCCTCCCGCTGGACTGAAGGGGTTCCGCTCAGACCCCCGAAACGCCAGCTCCTTTCTGGGCTGGTGGGCGGAGCCAGGGGTGGGGACGCTCCTGCTGCTGCCGCCTGATTGGGCAGCCTGGTGGGTGGGGCTGCCAATGATGGTGATGGAGAAGGGGTCTTCAGGAGACTCCAGAGCCAGCGCCCCAGGGTCTCTGTCTGAGGGCGGGGCCGAGGAGGAGGAGGAGGATAAGGAGGAGGGGTGGGCTTCTCTGCCCCGCGACCTGCAGGGAGGGGCCCAGGGGCCGGGAGGGGGCGGGGCTTCTGAGAGGGCGGTCCTCTCGAAAGCGGCCAGGAAGGGGTCCCCGTGGGGTATGTGTCGGCAGGTCCACACAGCAGGGTCCAGGCCTTGGCCAAATGAGGGGACCCCAAACCCGGGGTCCGAAGGCGGGGCCCAAGGACATGCTGGGTCGCTCCGCCTGGTGCGGGCGCGGGAGGGGTCTGGTGGCCTTCCTGAGCTCTTGCTCTGTGGTGCCGCCACTGGCCACGCCACCCAGCCAACCGGCTCCGGGGAGGGGCCAAGAGAGGGCCCCAGGGGCTGATGGGAAGGCGAGTCCAGACCCGAGTCCTCTACATTCTCTGGGGAGGAGGAGTCAGAGGAGAAGGCGGGGTCTGTGGAGGGAGGGGGAAAAAGAGGCGGAGTCAATAACTTAGTCCTTTATCTCAACTCTATAGATACAGTCGGCAACAACGGGAACGCCCACAAACGTCACATCTGGTTAGAGCCGAGGGGGAAAACAATCCTTCCCCCCAGTCCGCCGTACTGTAAAAACGCGGAATTTAAACTTGCTAACGCTAAGAAGTTGTCATGACGTACTTTGAGTCGCTATTGCCCGCTAACAAGGATCGATATATTAAAAAAATTAAACATACTAAGGTTGGACTGGGCGAATGATCGGACTCAGCGGCCTGCAGACATACACGTTCTGTTGTGGGGTCCCGCCGTAATCTGCCAAACTCGTCCTCTCTTCTGATAGCTTGAAGCCATTTTGTGGTTCCATTTTATTATTTGGTAAAATGTAAAACTTTAACTGGTGATTTTTTTGTTTATTTGCGGTGCAAAAGGGCACACAGCAACTCTTCGGCATTATGGCTAATGGCAGAGACCAGTTCGTTTTCCCCCTCGGCTCTACTTTTGTGGGCGTTCCCTTTGTTGCTGACTGTATCTATACCATCAGGGCCAGAACTGGCAACCCTGCTCAATATCAAGACGCAAATCAGAAAAGTTATGCCCGTCAGGGGCCCATGACACACGTACGGCAGCACAGCCCTGGACCTCCCCGCCGCCCTTGCAACCCATTTTCAGTTCCCCACCCAGTTTAACAAGCGCTGTCGCACAGTTTCCCCTCTCGAGTAAAAATAACACAGAATTTAAAATCCTTTCATGACCCCTCCCGCTGCCCTGTTTCTGGGCTCATAAATCAAGGCCACAGCGTTTGTGACACTTTTAGCTCAACAGAAATGGGTTCCTCCCCAAACACTGCGAGTTCGCTCTTTACCAGTCGAGGCACAAAGGTCAAAGGCCATCTCCAGAGGGGGTCCGAACAGGGCCTCCGAGCCCGCCGACACCGTGGAGCTCAGCCTGGAAAAGGGAGGGGGGTACAGGGATCCAAACACGGGATGGGCCGTGAGTACTGGGACAGGGACACATAAAGGGCTCAAAACAGTTCAGATGATACAGATCTTAACAGCCTGCACATTAAACCTGAGACGATCACTGAAGTTTGGAGCTCAGCCTTCACAGACAGGTGTACAGGGCTTTCCACAGGACCAGCAGCAGTGCCCTCATTAAATACATGATTTACCTCCCCAAAATAATCCCAGGACATTAAACTTCAGTCACTGACAGTGAGAAAACCACAGACACAACAGGCATCATTCAATTCATCATCAGCACTAATTAAATTTAAAGCAACATGCATCCCTGGCTAGAATAACCTGAGCAGTGTTGGGCTGGTTGTGTGTTGGTGGTGTTCAGGGTTCGACTCCTCTCTGGAATAACCTGAGCAGTGTTGGGCTGGTTGCGTGTTGGTGGTGTTCAGGGTTCGACTCCTTACTGGAATAACCTGAGCAGTGTTGGGCTGGTTGCGTGTTGGTGGTGTTCAGGGTTCGACTCCTCTCTGGAATAACCTGAGCAGTGTTGGGCTGGTTGTGTGTTGGTGGTGTTCAGGGTTCGACTCTCTCTGGAATAACCTGAGCAGTGTTGGGCTGGTTGTGTGTTGGTGGTGTTCAGGGTTCGACTCCTCTCTGGAATAACCTGAGCAGTGTTGGGCTGTGTTGGTGGTGTTCAGGGTGGTGTGAGCAGTGTTGGGCTGGTTGTGTGTTGGTGCGGGGGTTCAGGGGTTCGACTCTTCTCTCTGGAATAACCTGAGCAGTGTTGGAGCAGTGTGGTGGTGTTCAGGGCTGGTTGAGCAGTGTTGGCTGGTGTTGGTGGGTTCAGGGTTCGACTCTGGAATAACCTCTCTGGAATAACCTGAGCAGTGTTGGGCTGGTTGTGTGTTGGTGGTGTTGTTCAGGGTTCGACTCCTCTCTGGAATAACCTGAGCAGTGTTGGGCTGGTTGTGTGTTGGTGGTGTTCAGGGTTCGACTCCTCTCTGGAATAACCTGAGCAGTGTTGGTGTTGGTTGGTGGTGTTGTTGGTGCAGTGTTGGGCTGGGGTGTTGGTGGTGTTCAGGGTTCGACTCCTCTCTGGAATCCTCTGTGGAATAACCCAGTGAGCTGGTGTTGTGGCTGGTTTCTCTGGAATAACCTGAGCAGTGTGTTGGTTGGTGTTCAGGGGTTGGAATAACCTGACAGTGTTGGGCTGGTTGTGTGTCTCTGGAATAACCTGGAATAACCTGAGCAGTGTGTTGGGCTGGTTGGTGGTTGGTGGTGTTCAGGTGTTGGTGGTGTTCCTCGACTCCTCTGGAATAACCTGAGCAGTGTTCAGGGGGCTGGAATAACCTGAGCAGTGTTTGCTGGTTGTGTGTTTGGTGGTGTTCTGGAATAACCTGAGCAGTGTTGTGCTGGTTGTGTGTTGGTGGTGTTCAGGGTTCGACTCCTCTCTGGAATAACCTGAGGGGCTTGTGTGTTGGTGGTGTTCAGGGTTCGACTCCTCTCTGGAATAACCTGAGCAGTGTTGGGCTGGTTGTGTGTTGGTGGTGTTGGAATAACCTGAGCAGTGTTGGGCTGGTTGAGCAGTGTTGGGCTGGTTGGTGGTGTTCAGGGTTCGACTCTCTCTGGAATAACCTGAGCAGTGTTGGGCTGGTTGTGTGTTGGTGGTGTTCAGGGGACTCTCTCTGGAATAACCTCAGTGTTGGGCTGGTGTGTGTTGGTGGTGTTCAGCAGTTGGTGGTGTTCTGACTCCTCTCTGAAATAGCAGTGTTGGGCCTGGAATAGCAGTGTTGGGCTGGTTGTGTGTTGGTGGTGTTGGGCTGGTTGTGTGTTGGTGGTGTTCAGGGTTCGTGGTGTTCAGGGTTCGACTCCTCTCTGGAATAACCTGAGCAGTGTTGGTGTTCAGGGTTGTGTGAGCAGTTGGTGGTGTTGGTGGGTTCGGGGTTCGACTCCTCTCTGGAATAACCTGAGCAGTGTTGGGCTGGTTGTGTGTTGGTGGTGGTTGTTCTGAGCAGGTTGGGCTGGTTGCGTGTTGGTGGTGTTCAGGGTTCGACTCCTCTCTGGAATAACCTGAGCAGTGTTGGGTTGGTGGTGTTCAGGGTTGACTCCTCTCTGGAATGTTGGGCTGGTTGGAATAACCTGAGCAGTGTTCTGGTTGTGTGTTGGTGGTGTTCAGGGGTTCGACTCCTCTCTGGAATAACCTGAGCAGTGTTGGGCTGGTTGTGTGTTGGTGGTGTTCAGGGTTCGACTCCTCTCTGGAATAACCTGAGCAGTGTTGGGCTGGTTGTGTGTTGGTGGTGTTCAGGGGACTCCTCTCTGGAATAACCTGAGCAGTGTTGGGCTGGTTGTGTGTTGGTGGTGTTCAGGGGTTCGACTCCTCTCTGGAATAACCTGAGCAGTGTTGGGCTGGTTGTGTGTTGGTGGTGTTCAGGGTTCTGGACCTGAGCCTCTCTGGAATAACCTGAGCAGTGTTGGGCTGGTTGTGTGTTGGTGGTGTTCAGGGTTCGACTCCTCTCTGGAATAACCTGAGCAGTGTTGGGCTGGTTTGTGTTGTGGTGGTGGTGTTCAGGGTTCAGGGGTTCGACTCCTCTCTGGAATAACCTGAGCAGTGTTGGGCTGGTTGCGTGTTGGTGGTGTTCAGGGTTCGACTCCTCTCTGGAATAACCTGAGCAGTGTTGGGCTGGTAGACTCCTCTGTGTTGGTGGTGTTCAGGGTTCAGGGTTCCTCTCTGGAATAACCTGAGCAGTGTTGGGCTGGTTGTGTGTTGGTGGTGTTCAGGGTTCGACTCCTCTCTGGAATAACCTGAGCAGTGTTGGGCTGGTTGTGTGTTGGTGGTGTTCAGGGTTCGACTCCTCTCTGGAATAACCTGAGCAGTGTTGGGCAGTGTTGTGCTGGTTGAGCAGTGTGTTGGTGGTGTTCAGGGTTCGACTCCTCTCTGGAATAACCTGAGCAGTGTTGGGCTGGTTGTGTGTTGGTGGTGTTCAGGGTTCGACTCCTCTCTGGAATAACCTGAGCAGTGTTGGGCTGGTTGTGTGTTGGTGGTGTTCAGGGTTCGACTCCTCTCTGGAATAACCTGAGCAGTGTTGGGCTGGTTGTGTGTTGGTGGTGTTCAGGGTTCGACTCCTTACTGGAATAACCTGAGCAGTGTTGGGCTGGTTGGGCGTGTTGGTGGTGTTCAGGGGTTCGACTCCTCTCTGGAATAACCTTGAGCAGTGTTGGGCTGGTTGTGTGTTGGTGGTGTTCAGGGTTCGACTCCTCTCTGGAATAACCTGAGCAGTGTTGGTGCTGGTTGTGTGTTGGTGGTGTTCAGGGTTCGACTCCTCTCTGGAATAACCTGAGCAGTGTTGTGCTGGTTGTGTGTTGGTGGTGTTCAGGGTTCGACTCCTCTCTGGAATAACCTGAGCAGTGTTGGGCTGGTTGTGTGTTGGTGGTGTTCAGGGTTCGACTCCTCTCTGGAATAACCTGAGCAGTGTTGGGCTGGTTGTGTGTTGGTGGTGTTCAGCGTTCAGCTCCTCTCTGAGCCCTTACCTGCTGCGCTCAGGGCTACTGGTGGACCCTCGAGCTCCGCCCTGTCCTCTCACTGCTGGAGAGAGAAACAATCACACCTGAGCATCAATCATCACCGTGGCATCAAGCTCTGTTCAGACTGTCCCAGGATAATTTCGACACAGGGCCATGGCCACCTAATCACAGCACATTACTTTCCAAGAACAGTGACACAGGTCAATGTTTTTTCTGGACCGAGAACCATTTCCTGCTTGTTTGAAACAAGCCACGAAGCACGCACCCACTCACAAACTCACACACAACACGCGCGCACAAAAATCGATTCCATTAAATCAGGAATAAAAACTCAAGCATGAGGTGAATTTAGATTATCCTGACACTGGGAAATTTTATAGCCGCCAAGGTCTCCATGACAGCGGTACGCGTTAATTTCCAGCACAGAGATTACGCTGCCAATCTCAAGGCTGTTTGAGCGGAGCGCTTTGGATGGAGATCAATCACCTCTTAGAGCAAGACCTCCGTACAGCAGTAGGAACTGAAAAAACATCACTGCAGGACAGAGCTGCTGCTTGGGGCTGGGACAAAAAAAACCAAAAAAATTAAACCTCCTCCAGAGTCATGCAGTGAAACCAGGAGAGAGAAGTACCCAGAATACCCGGGTCTCACAGGCAGGGTGTTGCTGCCACAGCTGGGTTTGTGTTCAGTCATCTCCCTTCCCCTTATCCAGGTGTTACTGAATAAATAACAGTCTAAACCTCAGGTGTGGCATATATAAAGCACACACACGTTCCATATTCAGCCTTGGGTCACTCTAATAAACTGCCACCGATGTGTCACCTGTACCCTTCCACATTGTTTAAGCTCTTTCATCACAGGAATGACACTTAAGTGCCTATAACAGTCTTTTCAAGGGTGGCCAGTAAGCAAGCTCAAATGCTGTTTTTTTTTTTTTTAATTACTTTTAATTCTATACATTGGCTGTGCATGATCAATGTGATGAAGGGTTCTTTGGCTGCTCAGGTCCCTTAGCAAAACGTCTAAATACCGAAGGTTCCTGAATCCCCAGAGACCAACAAACTCCGTAATAATCCTTTTAAAGTGCGAGGTTACAGAATCTTCTCCACTGAGCATTCTAATGCTGATGTAAAGTGTGAGGTCACAGAATCTTCTCCACTGAGCATTCTAATGCTGATGTAAAGTGTGAGGTCACAGAATCTTCTCCACTGAGCATTCTAATGCTGATGTAAAGTGTGAGGTCACAGAATCTTCTCCACTGAGCATTCTAATGCTGATGTAAAATGTGAGGTCACAGAATCTTCTCCACTGAGCATTCTAATGTGGGCAGTGGAGTTTTTGAGCTGGGAATAAGTGATCATTGTCCTATAGCTTGTGTGAGAAATGCCAGATTGAAAAAAACAAATTCACAAATAGTTTTAAAGAGAAATTTTAGGCTCTTTAATGAGCAACATTTTTTGGACAATGTAGCAAATGACTTCATTAACTTTACAGTAGAGATCTCTGATGTTCAGCTGGCCCTGCAATTCTTTACAGATATTTTTATCTCATGTATTGATAAACATGCCCCTTTTAAAAGGCTCCGAATTAAGGACAGAACCGTTCCCTGGTTCTCAAACGAGCTGACAACTTTGTTCAATGATAGAAATAAGGCCTGGAGTCGTGCTAGACGTTCAGGAGACCCCCAACACTGGCTCTCCTTCAGACAACTTTGGAATAAATGCACCTCAGCTGTAAGAAAAGCCAAATCTGAATATTTCTTATCTTTAACCACTAGCTCCTACTCAAACCCAGCTATGTTCTGGAAAGCAGTGAACTTAGAAAAAAGGAAGACCTCGAATGCACTGCCCACTAGTATAAGAACTGATGACTGTGTGATTTCTAATAGGTCAGACATTTTCCATGCCTTTAATAAGCACTTTGCAGATGCTGCATATTTATTTGAAAAAGAATATCCTGGCCTTCCGTCAGTTGATGTTAGTTGTTTGAATGCTGGGAGCCACACTTCTTGTTTTTCCTTCCGCCCCTTCTATTATGCTGATGTTCTGAATGCGCTGCAAGCCTTAGACCCCAGGAGTTCCACTGGGGAAGACCAATTGGATTCATTCTTTCTAAAATTGGCTGCTCCAATTATTGCTGAGCCATTAAGGCATATATTTAATTTATCCCTGACCACAGGAAGTTTTCCAATGTTATGGAAATCTGCACATGTAATCCCCCTGTATAAAGGAGGTTCAAGAGATGACATGAACAATTATCGCCCCATCTCCAAATTGCCATGTTTGCTTAAAAAAAGTGATGGAATCCCTGGTAAACAATCAACTAAAGTCATTTCTTTCAACCTACTCTGTACTTAGCCCACACCAGTCTGGTTTCAGAACAAATCATAGCACAATTTCAGCCATTACATTAGTCACAAATCACATCATATCAGCATTGGACAAGAAGCAACACTGTGCAGCAGTTTTTTGTAGATCTGTCCAAAGCCTTCGATACAGTTGATCACGACATACTGTTAAGTAAACTGTTCAACATAGGACTGAGTGAAAGTACATGTGCCTGGTTTCATGACTATTTGTCTGAGAGGCGTCAGTGTATTAAATTAGGTGACACCAAATCAGATTTCTTGTTTATTAATAGGGGTGTGCCGCAAGGTTCCATTTTGGGCCCTGTACTCTTTTCTATTTACATTAATGATATTGTGTCCTCTTTAAGTGGTTGCCATGTCCATTTGTATGCGGATGACACCATTGTTTATTGTATTGCAGACTCTGTACAGCTTGCCATCAACAATTTGCAACTTGCTTTTAATGAGCTTCAAAAATCTCTTTTAAATCATAAACTTCTTTTAAACGTAATAAAAACAAAGTACATGCTGTTCTCCAGAGCCAGAAACATTGATCTTGAAACTTTGAATTTGTTCACTTTAGAAGGCTCTAAAATTGAAAGAGTCACGAATATAAATATCTTGGCGTATGGATTGACGAGGATTTAACGTTCAAACACCACGTAAACCACCTTGTCACTAAAATGCGACAAAAGATTGGTTTTTTGTACAGAAACAAATCCAGCTTTCCTTTATTCTGTAGAAAAAGAGTTGTTGAAGCTGTGTTATTATCAGTCATTGATTATGGTGATGTGATTTACAGACATGCTGCAGCTTCAGTTTTAAAGCCTTTGGACAGTGTATATCACTCTGCTCTTAGATTTATTACTGGTGATGGGTACAGAACTCATCATTGTGTTCTGTATGAGAAGGTTGGTTGGCCTTCCCTGGAAGAGAGGCGCAACAAACATTGGTTTTTATATATGTTTAAGGCCCTCGTTGGAAAATTACCACCTTATATCTCAACCTTGTTAGAGTGGAAGGCTGGTAGCTATACAACTCGCTCTACTGATCTGTTACTTTTGAAAGTTCCTCGAGCACGTACTGAACTTGGTAAAACAGCTTTTTCCTTTGATGCTCCAAGCTCATGGAACATCCTCCAACACTCTCTAAAAATTGATGTTCTTCCTTCTCTTTCAGAGTTCAGGACTTCAATTTCTAGCTATTGTGTTTAACATTGCAACTGTTTTACTTGATTTTATTGCATTTTACCTTGTCACTGACGAAACTGTTGCTCACAATGATTGTTCTATATTATACTTGTTTTATTGTGCTGTGGTTTTAAATGTGTCTGTAATCTCGACGGCATTGGAAATGAGGGAAACCTCAATGTCCTTTCGAGAATAAGTAAAGGTTTAAATTGAATGAATAATGCTAATGTAAAGTGTGAGGTCACAGAATCTTCTCCAAAAAGCATTCTAATGCTGATGTAAGGTGTGAGGTCACAGAATCTTCTCCACTGAGGATTCTAATGCTGATGTAAAGTGTGAGGTCACAGAATCTTCTCCACTGAGCATTCTAATGCTGATGTAAAGTGTGAGGTCACAGAATCTTCTCCATTGAGCATTCTAATGCTGATGTAAAGTGTGAGGTCACAGAATCTTCTCTGCTGAGCATTCTAATGCTGATGTAAAGTGTGAGGTAACAGAATCTTCACCACTGAGCATTCTAATTCTGATGTACAGTGTGAGGTCACAGAATCTTCTCTGCTGAGCATTCTAATGCTGATGTAAAGTGTGAGGTAACAGAATCTTCACCACTGAGCATTCTAATTCTGATGTACAGTGTGAGGTCACAGAATCTTCTCCACTGAGCATTCTAATGGTGATGTAAAGTGTGAGGTCACAGAATCTTCTCCATTGAGCATTCAGCATGCAGTGGCAGGATGGGGTCTCTACAAAGGAGAGATACAGCATGCAGTGGCAGGACGGGGTCTCTACAGAGAAGAGATACAGCATGCAGTGGCAGGACGGGGTCTCTACAGAGAAGAGATACAGCATGCAGTGGCAGGACGGGGTCTCTACAGAGGAGAGATACAGCATGCAGTGGCAGGATGGGGTCTCTACAGAGGAGAGATACAGCATGCAGTGGCAGGACGGGGTCTCTACAGAGAAGAGATACAGCATGCAGTGGCAGGACGGGATCTCTACAAAGAAGAGATACAGCATGCAGTGGCAGGACGGGGTCACTACAGAGGAGAGATACAGCATGCAGTGGCAGGACGGGGTCACTACAGAGAACCTTTCTGCACAGAGCAGAGGAGAGACACTAAACCCACTATACATTCTGACCCTAACCCTGTAGCACCCTGCACAGAGCAGCGTTACCTCTCGCACTCCTGTGGGAGGCGCCGTCGCCCTCCCCTTCTGAGCGCACAACAGCAATCCCATTGGAGTTACCTGGGACACAGGAAATAGACAGGGAGAGAGGGGAAGGGACGAGAGGAGAGGAGAGAGGGAGGAGAGAAATATCCATCATGAAACAGCCATGAAGCAACATGCCTGACAGTGTGACATCAGCCTGATGCAGAAGGGCTGAGGTATAGTGTAGCAGGGTGGTGTATGCAGGGAGTCAGTGCGAAACCACAGCGCACTGAGCAGGGTGGTGTATGCAGGGAGTCAGTGCTAAACCACAGTGCACTGAGCAGGGTGGTGTATGCAGGGAGTCAGTGCTAAACCACAGCGCACTGAGCAGGGTGGTGTATGCTAAAGGGGAGTCAGTGCTAAACCCACAGCGCACTGCTAAACCACAGCGCACTGAGCAGGGTGGTGTATGCAGGGGAGTCAGTGCTAAACCACAGTGCACTGAGCAGGGTGGTGTATGCAGGGAGTCAGTGCTAAACCACAGTGCACTGAGCAGGGTGGTGTATGCAGGGAGTCAGTGCTAAACCACAGCGCACTGAGCAGGGTGGTGAGCAGGGGTCAGTGGTGTGCATTGAGCAGGGTGGTGTATGCAGGGAGTCAGTGCTAAACCACAGCGCACTGAGCAGGATGGTGTATGCAGGGAGTCAGTGCTAAACCACAGTGCACTGAGCAGTGGTGGTGTATGCAGCAGGAGTCAGTGCTAAACCACAGCGCACTGAGCAGGGTGGTGTATGCAGGGAGTCAGTGCTAAACCACAGCGCACTGAGCAGGGTGGTGTATGCAGGGAGTCAGTGCTAAACCACAGCGCACTGAGCAGGATGGTGTATGCAGGGAGTTACTGGTAAACCACAGTGCACTGAGCAGGGTGGTGTATGCAGGGAGTCAGTGCTAAACCACAGTGCACTGAGCAGGGTGGTGTATGCAGGGAGTCAGTGCTAAACCACAGCGCACTGAGCAGGGTGGTATGCAGGGATGGTGTAAACCACAGTGCACTGAGCAGGGGAGTCAGTGCTAAACCACAGTGCACTGAGCAGGGTGGTGTATGTAGCAGGAGTCAGTGCTAAACCACAGTGCACTGAGCAGGGTGGTGTATGCAGGGAGTCAGTGCTAAACCACAGTGCACTGAGCAGGGTGGTGTATGCAGGAGTCAGTGCTAAACCACAGCGCACTGAGCAGGGTGGTGTATGCAGGGGGAGTCAGTGCTAAACCCAGCGCACTGAGCAGGGTGGTGTATGCAGGGAGTCAGTGCTAAACCACAGTGCACTGAGCAGGGTGGTGTATGCAGGGAGTCAGTGCTAAACCACAGCGCACTGAGCAGGGTGGTGTATGCAGGGAGTCAGTGCTAAACCACAGCGCACTGAGCAGGGTGGTGTATGCAGGGGAGTCAGTGCTAAACCACAGCGCACTGAGCAGGGTGGTGTGCAGGGAGCCACTGTAAAACCACAGTGCCTGGTGATGAGCAGGGTGGTGTAGGAGCAGTGCTAAACCACAGCACTGAGCTAAACCACAGCGCACTGAGCAGGGTGGTGTATGCAGGGGAGTCAGTGCTAAACCACAGTGCACTGAGCAGGGTGGTGTATGCAGGGAGTCAGTGCTAAACCACAGCGCACTGAGCAGGGTGGTGTATGCAGGGGAGTCAGTGCTAAACCACAGCGCACTGAGCAGGGTGGTGTATGCAGGGAGTCAGTGCTAAACCACAGCGCACTGAGCAGGGTGGTGTATGTGCTAAACCACAGCGCACTGAGCAGGGTGGTGTATGCTAAACCACAGCGCACTGAGCAGGGTGGTGTATGCAGGGAGTCAGTGCTAAACCACAGCGCACTGAGCAGGGTGGTGTATGCAGGGACTGAGCAGTGCTAAACCACAGCGCACTAAAGCAGGCACTGAGCATGGGTGGTGTATGCAGGAGTGCTAAACCACAGCGCACTGAGCAGGGTGGTGTATGCAGGGAGTCAGTGCTAAACCACAGCGCACTGAGCAGGGTGGTGTATGCAGGGGAGTCAGTGCTAAACCACAGCGCACTGAGCAGGGTGGTGTATGCAGGTGCTAAACCACAGCACTGAGCAGTGTCAGTGCTAAACCACAGCGCACTGAGCAGGGTGGTGTATGCAGGGAGTCAGTGCTAAACCACAGCGCACTGAGCAGGGTGGTGTATGCAGGGAGTCAGTGCTAAACCACAGCGCACTGAGCAGGGTGGTGTATGCAGGGAGTCAGTGCTAAAACAGTGCACTGAGCAGGGTGGTGTATGCGTGCTAAACCACAGCGCACTGAGCAGGGTGGTGTATGCAGGGGAGTCAGTGCTAAACCACAGCGCACTGAGCAGCAGGGTGGTGTATGCAGTGGAGTCAGGTGCTGCTAAACCACAGTGCACTGAGCAGGGTGGTGTATGCAGGGAGTCAGTGCTAAACCACAGCGCACTGAGCAGGGTGGTGTATGCAGGGAGTCAGTGCTAAACCACAGCGCACTGAGCAGGGTGGTGTATGCAGGAGTCAGTGCTAAACCACAGCGCACTGAGCAGGGTGGTGTATGCAGGAGAGTGCTAAACCACAGCGCACTGAGCAGGGTGGTGTATGCAGGGACGGGAAGTTCACTCACTGAGCAGGGTGGTTCCTGTGAGTCAGTGCTAACCACAGCGCACTGAGCAGGGTGGTGTATGCAGGGAGTCAGTGCTAAACCACAGCGCACTGAGCAGGGTGGTGTATGCAGGGAGTCAGTGCTAAACCACAGCGCACTGAGCAGGGTGGTGTATGCAGGGAGTCAGTGCTAAACCACAGCGCACTGAGCAGGGTGGTGTATGCAGGGGACCCAGTGCTAAACCACAGCGCACTGAGCAGGGTGGTGTATGCAGGAATCAGTGAATCTGGTAAAACCACAGTGCACTGAGCAGGGTGGTGTATGCAGGGAGTCAGTGCTAAGCCTCAGTGCACTGAGCAGGGTGGTGTATGCAGGGAGTCAGTGGTAAAACCACAGCGCACTGAGCAGGGTGGTGTATGCAGGGATGTAAACCACAGCGCACTGAGCAGGGTGGTGTATGCAGGAGTCAGTGCTAAACCACAGCGCACTGAGCATTATGGTGTATGCAGGGAGTCAGTGCAAACCACATCACTGAGCAGGGTGGTGTATGCATATCAGTGCTAAACCACAGCGCACTGAGCAGGGTGGTGTATGCAGGGAGTCAGTGCTAAACCACAGCGCACTGAGCAGGGTGGTGTATGCAGGGAGTCAGTGCTAAACCACAGCGCACTGAGCAGGGTGGTGTATGCAGGAGTCAGTGCTAAACCACAGCGCACTGAGCAGGATCTGGAGTGCAGGGAAGTCAGTGCTGAACCAGGTCGCACTGAGCAGGGTGGTGTATGCAGGAGTCAGTGCTAAACCACAGCGCACTGAGCAGGATGGTGTATGCAGGGAGTCAGTGCTAAACCACAGCGCACTGAGCAGGGTGGTGTATGCAGGGGCAGTCAGTGCTAAACCACAGCAGCACTGAGCAGGGTGGTGTATGCAGGAGTCCATCCTCCACTGACCAAGGACACAAACACGCACTGAGCAGGGTGGTGTATGCAGGGAGTCAGTGCTAAACCACAGTGTCACTGAGCAGGGTGGTGTATGCAGGATCAGTGCTAAACCACAGCGCACTGAGCAGGGTGGTGTATGCAGGGAGTCAGTGCTAAACCACAGCGCACTGAGCAGGGTGGTGTATGCAGGGAGTCAGTGCAAAAAACCAATGCAGGAGTCAGCACTGAGCAGGTGGTGTATGCAGGGAGTCAGTGCTAAACCACAGCGCACTGAGCAGGGTGGTGTATGCAGGAGTCAGTCTAAACCACACCACTGAGCAGGGTGGTGTATGCAGGAGTCAGTGCTAAACCACAGCGCACTGAGCAGGGTGGTGTATGCAGGACCACCAGTGCTAAACCACAGCGCACTGAGCAGGGTGGTGTATGCAGGGAGTCAGTGCTAAAAACCATATCTCGCACTGAGCAGGGTGGTGTATGCAGGGGAGTCAGTGCTAAACCACAGCGCACTGAGCAGGGTGGTGTCTGCAGGAGTCAGTGCTAAACCACAGTGCACTGAGCAGGGTGGTGTATGCAGGGGAGTCAGTGATAAACCAGTAATCGCACTGAGCAGGGTGGTGTATGCAGGGGAGTCAGTGCTAAAAACCACTGAAGGATGGTCAGGGAGTCAGTGCTAAACCACAGCAGGCAGGTGGTGTATGCAGGGAGTCAGTGCTAACCACAGCGCACTGAGCAGGATGGTGTATGCTCAGTGGTAAACCACAGTGCACTGAGCAGGGTGGTGTAGGGAGCAGGGCACTGAGCAGGGTGGTGTATGCAACCACAGATATCAGTAATGCACTGAGCAGGGTGGTGTATGCAGGGAGTCAGTGCTAAAAACCATATCAGTGCACAGCGCACCAGCAGGGGTGGTGTATGCAGGGAGTGCACTGAGCAGGGTGGTGTGCTAGTCAGTGCTAAACCACAGCGCATCTGTATGCAGGAGTCAGTGCTAAACCAGGGCACTGAGCAGGGTGGTGTATGCAGGAGTCAGTGCTAAACCACAGCGCACTGAGCAGGGTGGTGTATGCAGGGAGTCAGTGCTAAACCACAGCGCACTGAGCAGGGTGGTGTATGCAGGGAGTCAGTGCTAAACCACAGCGCACTGAGCAGGGTGGTGTATGCAGGGAGTCAGTGCTAAACCACAGCGCACTGAGCAGGGTGGTGTATGCAGGGGAGTCAGTGCTAAACCACAGCGCACTGAGCAGGGTGGTGTATGCAGGAGTCAGTGCTAAACCAACCACAGCAGGGTGGCACTGAGCAGGATGGTGTATGCAGGGAGTCAGTGCTAAACCCAGCGCACTGAGCAGGGGGTGGTGTATGCGCACTGCTAAACCACAGGGTGGTGTATGCAGGGAGTCAGTGCTAAACCACAGCGCACTGAGCAGGGTGGTCCCACATGCAGGGAGTCAGGGAGCTAAACCACAGCACTGAGCAGGGTGGTGTATGCAGGAGTGGTGTATGCAGGGAGTCAGTGCTAAACCACAGCGCACTGAGCAGGGTGGTGTATGCAGGGGAGTCAGTGCTAAACCACAGCGCACTGAGCAGGGTGGTGTATGCAGGGAGTCAGTGCTAAACCACAGCGCACTGAGCAGGGTGGTGTATGCAGGGAGTCAGTGCTAAACCACAGTGCACTGAGCAGGGTGGTGTATGCAGGGAGTCAGTGCTAAACCACAGTGCACTGAGCAGGGTGGTGTAATGCAGGAGTCAGTGCTAAACCAAAGGCGCGCACTGAGCAGGGTGGTGTATGCAGGGAGTCAGTGCTAAACCACAGCGCACTGAGCAGGATGGTGTATGCAGGGAGTCAGTGCTAAACCACAGCGCACTGAGGGTGGTGTATGCAGGAGTCAGGCTAAACCACAGCACACTGAGCAGGGTGGTGTATGCAGGGAGCAGTGCTGAACCAAAGCGCACTGAGCAGGGTGGTGTATGCTCAGTGCTAAACCACAGCGCACTGCAGGAACTAAACAGCGGCACTGAGCAGGGTGGTGTATGCAGGGAGTCAGTGCTAAACCAGTAAGCGCACTGAGCAGGGTGGTGTATGCAGGGAGTCAGTGCTAAACCACAGCGCACTGAGCAGGGTGGTGTATGCAGGGAGTCAGTGCTAAACCACAACCACAGCAGGGTGGTGTATGCTCAGTGCTAAGCAGCAGGGTGGTGTATGCAGGAGTCAGTGCTAAACCACAGCGCACTGAGCAGGGTGGTGTATGCAGGGGAGTCAGTGCTAAACCACAACACTGAGCAGGGTGGTGTATGCAGGGAGTCAGTGCTAAACCACAGCGCACTGAGCAGGGTGGTGTATGCAGGGGAGTCAGTGCTAAACCAGCAGGGTGCGCACTGAGCAGGGTGGTGTATGCAGGGGAGTCAGTGCTAAACCACAGCGCACTGAGCAGGGTGGTGTATGCAGGAGTCAGTGCTAAACCACAGCGCACTGAGCAGGGTGGTGTATGCAGGAGTCAGTGCTAAACCACAGCGCACTGAGCAGGGTAATGGTGTATGCAGGGAGTCAGTGCTAAACCACAGCGCACTGAGCAGGGTGGTGTATGCAGGGAGTCAGTGCTAAACCACAGCGCACTGAGCAGGGTGGTGTATGCAGGGAGTCAGTGCTAAACCACAGCGCACTGAGCAGGGTGGTGTATGCAGGGAGTCAGTGCTAAACCACAGCGCACTGAGCAGGGTGGTGTATGCAGGGAGTCAGTGCTAAACCACAGCGCACTGAGCAGGGTGGTGTATGCAGGGAGTCAGTGCTAAACCACAGCGCACTGAGCAGGGTGGTGTATGCAGGGAGTCAGTGCTAAACCACAGCGCACTGAGCAGCCAATGATCAGTAATGGCGCATTGGCAGTGTGGTGTATGCAGGAGTCAGTGCTAAACCACAGCGCACTGAGCAGGGTGGTGTATGCAGGGAGTCAGTGCAAAACCACAGCGCACTGAGCAGGTGTATGGTGTGCAAACCACAGGGAGTCAGTGCAAAAACCACAGCGCACTGAGCAGGGTGGTGTATGCAGGAGTCAGTGCAAAACCACAGCGCACTGAGCAGGGTGATGTATGCAGGGAGTCAGTGCTAAACCACAGCGCACTGAGCAGGGTGGTGTATGCAGGGAGTCAGTGCTAAATAGCGGACTGATGATAACACAGAGCACCGAGAGGCAGACTTACGGGAAAGGTTCCTCTTTACTGATTCCTGTGGAGAGAGGAGAGGAGAACACATCAGATTTCACCGAGGGACAGTCTGCCTGTATTAACACAGTTTCACACGCGCGACTGAAGAGGAGGCAGAGCCTTAAGAAATCAGAGGAACGCTCCATACCCATTCGCTCCCAGCTAATCTGTGTCTGACGAAACGAACGAATGCAATGAATCAGTACCGCAGCTGACTCAGCCGCGATAGGGCATTGAGCCCTTTAAGTCACCCGTTTATGTGACAGCAGAAGTGCGGCAGCTACATCATTATTATCATTTCTCTCCAACCTAATCATGTCAGTTTGGATCATATCACTGCAATTCCAGACACAATTGCATATTACCATAGTGACGTATAAACCCCCCCCCCAATGCCCCTCGGTAATCCCCAGGCCGTGTGACCCCCACAGTTGCTCGCAGCTCAAGCTCGTTAGCGGCTGAATTCGCCCGCCCGTCACTGTCCGCCGGCCTGATCTGGATGCGGAACTTCTTGGGCTCGTCGTCATCGAAGTCCGAGTCGCTGGAGTAGAAGCTGTTCCCTTTATCCAGAGCACAGCGTACGGGGGCCGCCAGTCAAGGAACGGAACACAGAACCCAGGCAGAACCCGCACAGAACACTAACAGAACCCAAACATAACAGGATTCCATCCTCCTACCACTAGGACACAAACACTTTCCACTTATCTCAGAGGTTTTATCACCACGCAGGAGATCAAGGACAGACAACACTCCAGTGTCTCCTGAAAAGAGCCTTTACATGATATCTCAGTAATCCCACAGGCCGTGTGTTCGTCATAGGGCCGTCACAACCACCCAGCCAATGATATCTCAGTAATCCCACAGGCCGTGTGTTCGTCATAGGGCCGTCACAACCACCCAGCCAATGATATCTCAGTAATCCCACAGGCCGTGTGTTCGTCATAGGGCCGTCACAACCACCCAGTCAATGATATCTCAGTAATCCCACAGGCCGTGTGTTCGTCTTTGGGCCGTCACAACCACCCAGCCAATGATATCTCAGTAATCCCACAGGCCGTGTGTGTCGTCATGGGGCCGTCACAACCACCCAGCCAATGATATCTCAGTAATCCCACAGGCCGTGTGTTCGTCATAGGGCCGTCACAACCACCCAGCCAATGATATCTCAGTAATCCCACAGGCCGTGTGTTCGTCATGGGGCCGTCACAACCACCCAGCCAATGATATCTCAGTAATCTCACAGGCCGTGTGTTCGTCATAGGGCCGTCACAACCACCAGCCAATGATATCTCAGTAATCCCACAGGCCGTGTGTTCGTCATAGGGCCGTCACAACCACCCAGCCAATGATATCTCAGTAATCCCACAGGCCGTGTGTTCGTCATAGGGCCGTCACAACCACCCAGCCAATGATATCTCAGTAATCCCACAGGCCGTGTGTTCGTCATAGGGCCGTCACAACCACCAGCCAATGATATCTCAGTAATCCCACAGGCCGTGTGTTCGTCATAGGGCCGTCACAACCACCCAGCCAATGATATCTCAGTAATCCCACAGGCCGTGTGTTCGTCATAGGCCGTCACAAACCACCCAGCCAATGATATCTCAGTAATCCCACAGGCCGTGTGTTTCGTCATAGGGCCGTCACAACCACCCAGCCAATGATATCTCAGTAATCCCACAGGCCGTGTGTTCGTCATGGGCCGTCACAACCACCAGCCAATGATATCTCAGTAATCCCACAGGCCGTGTGTTTGTCATAGGGCCGTCACAACCACCAGCCAATGATATCTCAGTAATCCCACAGGCCGTGTGTTCATCATAGGGCCGTCACAACCACCAGCCAATGATATCTCATAGGGCCGTCACAACCACCCAGCCAATGATATCTCAGTAATCCCACAGGCCGTGTGTTCGGTCATAGGTCAGGGCCGTCACAACCACCCAGCCAATGATATCTCAGTAATCCCACAGGCCGTGTGTTCGTCATAGGGCCGTCACAACCACCAGCCAATGATATCTCAGTAATCCCACAGGCCGTGTGTTCGTCATAGGGCCGTCACAACCACCCAGCCAATGATATCTCAGTAATCCCACAGGCGTGTGTTCGTCATAGGGCCGTCACAACCACCCAGCCAATGATATCTCAGTAATCCCACAGGCCGTGTGTTCGTCATAGGGCCGTCACAACCACCCAGCCAATGATATCTCAGTAATCCCACAGGCCGTGTGTTCGTCATAGGGCCGTCACAACCACCAGCCAATGATATCTCAGTAATCCCACAGGCCGTGTGTTCGTCATAGGGCCGTCACAACCACCCAGCCAATGATATCTCAGTAATCCCACAGGCCGTGTGTTTGCGTCATGGGGCAGTAATCACAACCACCAGCCAATGATATCTCAGTAATCCCACAGGCCGTGTGTTCGTCATGGGGGCACAACCACCCAGCCAATGATATCTCATAATCCCCAGCCAATGCTAATGAAATCTCAGTAATCCCCACAGCCCGTGTGTTCGTCATGGGGCCGTCCCACAACCACCCAGCCAATGAATAATCTCAGTAATCCCACAGGCCGTGTGTTGTTCGTCATAGGGCCGTCACAACCACCAGCCAATGATATCTCAGTAATCCCACAGGCCGTGTGTTGAGTCATAGGGCCGTCACAACCACCCAGCCAATGATATCTCAGTAATCCCACAGGCCGTGTGTTCGCGTCATAGGGCCGTCACAACCACCCAGCCAATGATATCTCAGTAATCCCACAGGCCGTGTGTTGTTCGTCATAGGGCCGTCACAACCACCAGCCAATGATATCTCAGTAATCCCACAGGCCTGTGTTGTTCGTCATAGGGCCGTCACAACCACCCAGCCAATGATATCTCAGTAATCCCACAGGCCCTGTGTTCGTCATAGGGCCGTCACAACCACCCAGCCAATGATATCTCAGTAATCCCACAGGCTGTGTGTGTTCGTCATAGGGCCGTCACAACCACCCAGCCAATGATATCTCAGTAATCCCACAGGCCGTGTGTTTGGTCATAGGGCCGTCACAACCACCCAGCCAATGATATCTCAGTAATCCCACAGGCCGTGTGTTCGTCATAGGGCCGTCACAACCACCCAGCCAATGATATCTCAGTAATCCCACAGGCCGTGTGTTCGTCATGGGGCCGTCACAACCACCCAGCCAATGATATCTCAGTAATCCCACAGGCCGTGTGTGTGCACGTCATGGGATATCTCACAACCACCCAGCCAATGATATCTCAGTAATCCCACAGGCCATGTGTGTTTGTCATGGGGCCGCCACAACCACCCAGCCAATGATATCTCAGTAATCCCACAGGCCGTCATAGGGCCGTCACAACCACCCAGCCAATGATATCTCAGTAATCAGGCCCTGTGGTCCGTCACAACCACCCAGCCAATGATATCTCAGTAATCCCACAGGCCCTGTGTTCGTCATGGGGCTGTCACAACCACCCAGCCAATGATATCTCAGTAATCCCACAGGCCCTGTGTTCGTCATGGGGCCGTCACAGTTTTAGTCGAGCTGAAGCTCCCTGTTGATCAGTCTCAATCACTCATCGACATGCACATATAAACATGTGACAGCATCTCGGTATTAATGCCACCACCAACCAGTCAAAGATATCGTTCTCGGTGACCTCGGCACGTATTACAAACCCCTCTTCATCCACTTCTGCAGAGGTCTGTACAGGAGGAGAGAGAGAAAGGAGGGATCGAGAGAAGGCAGAGAGAGAGAGAGAAAGGAGGGATGGAGAGGGGGAGAGAGAGAGAGAAATGGTGTCAGCCGCTTTCACTCAAACCTACAGAGAAACAGTACAATATTTAAAACCAAAAACAGCCAAAACACAACAGTGACAGTGCAGTGAAATTCTGGATAAATCAGTGTGCACGCAGAATCGAACAGCCCCAGTCTCACAGTACCACTGTCCATCTCACATCAGTTTCCGTCCAAATCCGAAATAAGTCAGTTCTAATAACTTTGATACGAAAGCCCAAGCAGTCATGCACACAGTCTCTGTTACAGGTGTTTTTAGGATCGATGCAGAGCAGGAACAGGTGTTTTAGGATCGATGCAGAGCAGGAACAGGTGTTTTTAGGATCGATGCTGAGCAGGAACAGGTGTTTTTAGGATCGATGCAGAGCAGGAACAGGTGTTTTTAGGATTGATGCAGAGCAGAAATTCGTCAAACCCTGGAAATTCAGTGACCCTAGTCTGTACCGCATCTCTAAGAACAGATAAGTGAGCTGAGACGTACAGGGAGTGGAAAAACTTCAGAAACACCACTGAAAAATGGGTTCGACTTTGTACTCCCTAACAAGAGGCCTGTCGGCCAATAGAGCTCCGCTGAGAATGAGTGAAATGTCCATGTCATAACTTCATTTCAGAAATTCTTGAAAACTATTGCAATATTAACACATATGAAACATTTGGTTACCAGAATATACTGAGAACCAGTTTGGTGTCTCAATTTATGTAGTATAACAATAGAACCAAATTGCCATTTGCAACCATTTATTTCAATCATCTTACCACCAAGCAATACAAACAACCAACAAATACCCTTCCCCCCCAGAACATCACAAATATAGCAGTCACAATCCTTCTAACACTGTCATAGGACAATATGATGCGGAACAATATGATCCAGAGCAATCAATCCAGAACGATGATCCGGAACAACATGATCCAGAATATTGATCTGAAACAACGTGATCCAGAACAATGATGAGGAGCAACATGATGCAGAATAACATGATCCAGAACAATAGGATCACTTCAGTCATCCTCAGCGATTTTCTAAGTCCAAAATGCTGAACTTCTCCAAAAACCTGGACGTAGGATTTTCTCATTTTCGCAGGGGTCATCAGAACATCATAAGGAAGGCTCACAACAAAGTAGACAAAAAGTTATCAGACAGTTTTTGAGATATAAATGAAAGACTGAAAAAATGAGCACAAACACTGATTTTCTCAGTCCAAAATGCTGAATTTCTCAAAAACCGGGATGTAGAATTTTCTCATTTTCACAGTGAATATTCAGAATATCATAAGGAAGGCTCGCACCATTAGGAAAAAAAAGTTATCATACAGTTTTTGAGATATTCAAATTTGAATTGAGAAGTTGACGGCAGGCAGGCAGGCAGACAGACAGACATATGGACGCCGGACGACTCGGCACTTGAAAAGCTCTGCTGAATGCTGACTATCGTCACAGCGGAGCTAAAAACTCAGAGGACTCCATCTTAAGCAGTGTGATCAACAATAAAGCCACTTCTACAGCGCGCCGTATGTGAGCCCAATCACAACAGAAAAATAAAGATTTAGCTTCTGGTAGCCATGCAAAAATTCTGGTTAATTACGACAGACTTATCGTAGTGTCCAATGGAGGCGACTCCTGTGAGGACAGGACGGGGGTGTACCCCAGAACTCAAGCCCCCCCTTTTCCTCAGGAACAGGACTTCAGCAGCATGCTCATCTGAAGCTAAAACTGATCACTGTTCCTGGATACAGTCTCCAGGGCAGTCATCTGCAGGGCGTGAGAATTTAAGTTTCTGCTCCTCCATAAACACAGACGATTAGGCAGCCGAACTAACAGCTTTATCGCGGAGGTGATTAAACAGCCTAACAAAGGCGACACACTTGGCCTGTCGTCCAGGGGCAGCACTGTTCTCGCCAACATTGAGAGATAATGACTAGCACAGGCGCATCACTCTTACCACTGATTAAGCCTGACAAGCTGCAGTTTATCTGTCCAGCAGATAGATGTTTCGGCAATAAAACAGCCACAATTCCTCATTTAGACGTCGCCTTCGAAACCTTTAAATCGATACTGCAAGGGAAATTCACCTGAGTGTGACTCCAATTATACCTTCTGATTACGTCGAAATGACAACTTACAGAAAAGGGTGTAAAATTCAGCACTCATAAGTAACTTTGTTACGGCAGATTAGGGTCAAACGGACTCTGGGCATACGGTGAGCCCTCAAACACTGAACTAAAAACATTTCCAGCATTTATGGGCCTGACCCATCTAAACCGCAGCATCTGTTCTCACCAGTGCTGACAGAACAATGTTGACTTGATCGAATTTCTTTGTTTCATTTCCTCCTGAGACTCACTGACACACAGTGTTTCATTTCCCCCTGAGACACACTGACACACAGTGTTTCATTTCCTCCTGAGACTCACTGACACACAGTGTTTCATTTCCTCCGGAGACACACTGACACAGTGTTTCATTTCCTCCAGAGACACACTGACACACAGCGTTTCATTTCCTCCAGAGACACACTGACACAGCGTTTCATTTCCTCCTGAGACTCACTGACACAGTGTTTCATTTCCCCCTGAGACACACTGACACAGTGTTTCATTTCCTCCTGAGACTCACTGACACACAGTGTTTCATTTCCTCCTGAGACACACTGACACAGTGTTTCATTTCCTCCAGAGACACACTGACACACAGGGTTTCATTTCCTCCAGAGACACACTGACACAGCGTTTCATTTCCTCCAAAGACACACTGACACAGTGTTTCATTTCCTCCTGAGACTCACTGACACAGTGTTTCATTTCCTCCAGAGAGACACTGACACAGTGTTTCATTTCCTCCTGAGACTCACTGACACACAGTGTTTCATTTCCTCCAGAGAGACTCACTGACACACAGTGTTTCATTTCCTCCAGAGACACACTGACACAGCGTTTCATTTCCTCCAGAGACACACTGACACAGCGTTTCATTTCCTCCAGAGACACACTGACACAGTGTTTCATTTCCTACTGAGACACACTGAGACAGCGTTTCATTTCCTCCAGAGACACACTGACACAGCATTTCATTTCCTCCAGAGACACACTGACACAGTGTTTCATTTCCTCCTGACTCACTGACACAGCATTTCATTTCCTCCTGAGACTCACTGACACAGCATTTCATTTCCTCCAGAGACACACTGACACAGTGTTTCATTTCCTCCTCCTCACTGACACAGTGTTTCATTTCCTCACTGACACACACAGTGTTTCATTTCCTCCTGACTCACTGACACAGACTCACTGACACAGCATTTCATTTCCTCCTGAGACTCACTGACACAGTGTTTCATTTCCTCCTGAGACACACTGAGACAGTGTTTCATTTCCTCCTGACTCACTGACAGCGTTTCATTTCTTCCTGAGACTCACTGACACAGTGTTCCATTTCCTCCTGAGACTCACTGACACAGTGTTTCATTTCCTCCTGAGACTCACTGACACAGTGTTTCATTTCCTCCTGAGACTCACTGACACACAGCGTTTCATTTCCTCCAGAGACACACTGACACACTGTTTCATTTCCTACTGAGACTCACTGACACACAGCGTTTCATTTCCTCCAGAGACACACTGACACAGTGTTTCATTTCCTCCTGAGACTCACTGACACACAGCGTTTCATTTCCTCCAGAGACACACTGACACAGTGTTTCATTTCCTACTGAGACTCACTGACACACAGCGTTTCATTTCTTCCAGAGACACACTGACAGTGTTTCATTTCCTCCAGAGACACACTGACACAGCGTTTCATTTCCTCCTGAGACACACTGACACAGTGTTTCATTTCCTCCTGAGACTCACTGACACAGTGTTTCATTTCCTCCAGAGACACACTGACACAGTGTTTCATTTCCTCCTGAGACTCACTGACACAGTGTTTCATTTCCTCCTGAGACTCACTGACACAGTGTTTCATTTCCTCTGAGACACACTGACACAGCATTTCATTTCCTCCAGAGACTCACTGACACACAGTGTTTCATTTCCTCCTGACTCACTGACACAGCATTACATTTCCTCCTGAGACTCACTGAGACAGCATTTCATTTCCTCCAGAGACACACTGACACAGTGTTTCATTTCCTCCTGAGAGACACACTGACACACAGTGTTTCATTTCCTCCTGAGAGACACACTGACACAGTGTTTCATTTCGAGACTCACTGACACAGTGTTTCATTTCCTCCTGAGACACACTGACACAGTGTTTCACTGAGACACACAGTGTTTCATTTCCTCCTGAGACTCACTGACACAGTGTTTCATTTCCTCCTGAGACACACTGACACAGTGTTTCATTTCCTCCTGAGACTCACTGAGTTTCATTTCCTCCTGAGACACACTGACACAGTGTTTCATTTCCTCCTGAGACTCACTGACACAGTGTTTCATTTCCTCCTGAGACACACTGACACAGTGTTTCATTTCCTCCTGAGACTCACTGACACAGTGTTTCATTTCCTCCTGAGACACACTGACACAGTGTTTCATTTCCTCCTGAGACTCACTGACACACAGCGTTTCATTTTCATTTCCTCCAGAGACACACTGACACAGTGTTTCATTTCCTCCTGAGACTCACTGACACTGAGCGTTTCATTTCCTCCAGAGACACACTGACACAGTGTTTCATTTCCTCCTGAGACACACTGACACAGTGTTTCATTTCCTCCTGAGACACACTGACACAGTGTTTCATTTCAGAGACACACTGAGACTCACTGACACAGCATTTCACACACTGACACGTTTCATTTCCTCCAGAGACACACTGACACAGTGTTTCATTTCCTCCTGAGACTCACTGACACAGCATTTCATTTCCTCCTCCTGAGACTCACTGACACATGACACAGTGTTTCATTTCCTCCTGAGACACACTGAGACAGTGTTTCATTTCCTCCCGACTCACTGACACAGCGTTTCATTTCCTCCTGAGACTCACTGACACATAGTGTTCCATTTCCTCCTGAGACTCACTGACACAGTGTTTCATTTCCTCCTGAGACTCACTGACACAGTGTTTCATTTCCTCCTGAGACTCACTGACACACAGCGTTTCATTTCCTCCAGAGACACACTGACACAGTGTTTCATTTCCTACTGAGACTCACTGACACACAGCGTTTCATTTCCTCCAGAGACACACTGACACAGTGTTTCATTTCCTACTGAGACTCACTGACACACAGCGTTTCATTTCCTCCAGAGACACACTGACACAGTGTTTCATTTTCTACTGAGACTCACTGACACACAGCGTTTCATTTCCTCCAGAGACACACTGACACAGTGTTTCATTTCCTCCTGAGACACACTGACACAGTGTTTCATTTCCTCCAGAGACACACTGACACAGTGTTTCATTTCCTCCTGAGACACACTGACACAGTGTTTCATTTCCTCCTGAGACTCACTGACACAGTGTTTCATTTCCTCCAGAGACACACTGACACAGTGTTTCATTTCCTCCTGAGACTCACTGACACAGTGTTTCATTTCCTCCTGAGACTCACTGACACAGCGTTTCATTTCCTCCAGAGACACACTGACACAGCATTTCATTTCCTCCAGAGACTCACTGACACAGTGTTTCATTTCCTTCTGACTCACTGACACAGCATTTCATTTCCTCCTGAGACTCACTGACACAGCATTTCATTTCCTCCAGAGACACACTGACACAGTGTTTCATTTCCTCCTGAGACTCACTGACACACAGTGTTTCATTTCCTCCTGACTCACTGACACAGCATTTCATTTCCTCCTGAGACTCACTGACACATAGTGTTTCATTTCCTCCTGAGACACACTGAGACAGTGTTTCATTTCCTCCTGACTCACTGACACAGCGTTTAATTTCCTCCTGAGACTCACTGACACATAGTGTTCCATTTCCTCCTGAGACTCACTGACACAGTGTTTCATTTCCTCCTGAGACTCACTGACACACAGCGTTTCATTTCCTCCAGAGACACACTGACACAGTGTTTCATTTCCTACTGAGACTCACTGACACACAGGGTTTCATTTCCTCCAGAGACACACTGACAGTGTTTCATTTCCTACTGAGACTCACTGACACACAGCGTTTCATTTCCTCCAGAGACTCACTGACACAGCGTTTCATTTCCTCCAGAGACACACTGACACAGTGTTTCATTTCCTCCTGAGACACACTGGCACACAGTGTTTCATTTCCTCCTAAGACATATTGACACACACGGTTTCATGTCCTCCTGAGATAAAGCTCCAGGGCAGATACCAGCACGCTGGGCGAACATCTCCATGAAAATGGCCAGATATCATTGAAAGTCCAGCCTAGAGAACACAAACCTCCTGTTCCAAAACAGCTCACCATCACACATGATAGCACTGCAATTGCAGTTACCTGCTCTGGGAAGATCCTGGGGATGATCTCGGACAACCAACTGGACTTCAAGAACCTCATGACAACAACACCATGGTCCTGCAGATTTCTTCTGCACAGCATCAGGAGGATTCGAACATGCCTGACCTCAGCACAGCTCCTGACCCAAGCCACACTGATCTCCAGCCTAGAGTACTGACAACCTCCTCAGCACAGCTCCTGATCCAAGCCAAACTGATCTCAGGCCTAGAGTACTGACCACCTCCTCAGCACAGCCCCTGATCCAAGCCAAACTGATCTCAGGCCTAGAGTACTGACCACCTCCTCAGCACAGCTCCTGATCCAAGCCAAACTGATCTCAGGCCGAGAGTACTGACCACCTCCTCAGCACAGCTCCTGATCCAAGCCAAACTGATCTCAGGCCTAGAGTACTGACCACCTCCTCAGCACAGCTCCTGATCCAAGCCACACTGATCTCAGGCCTAGAGTACTGTCCACCTCCTCAGCACAGCTCCTTATCCAAGCCACACTGATCTCAGGCCGAGAGTACTGACCACCTCCTCAGCACAGCTCCTGATCCAAGCCACACTGATCTCCAGCCTAGAGTACTGACCACCTCCTCAGCACAGCTCCTGATCCAAGCCACACTGATCTCCAGCCTAGAGTACTGACCACCTCCTCAGCACAGCTCCTGATCCAAGCCACACTGATCTCCAGCCTAGAGTACTGACCACCTACTCAGCACAGCTCCTTATCCAAGCCACACTGATCTCCAGCCTAGAGTACTGACCACCTCCTCAGCACAGCTCCTGATCCAAGCCACACTGATCTCAGCCTAGAGTACTGACCACCTCCTCAGCACAGCTCCTGATCCAAGCCACACTGATCTCCAGCCTAGAGTACTGACCACCTACTCAGCACAGCTCCTTATCCAAGCCACACTGATCTCCAGCCTAGAGCACTGACCACCTCCTCAGCACAGCTCCTGATCCAAGCCACACTGATCTCAGGCCTAGAGTACTGACCACCTCCTCAGCACAGCTCCTTATCCAAGCCACACTGATCTCAGGCCTAGAGTACTGACCACCTACTCAGCACAGCTCCTTATCCAAGCCACACTGATCTCCAGCCTAGAGTATTGACCACCTCCTCAGCACAGCTCCTGATCCAAGCCACACTGATTTCAGGCCTAGAGTATTGACCACCTCCTCAGCACAGCTCCTGATCCAAGCCACACTGATCTCCAGCCTAGAGTACTGACCACCTACTCAGCACAGCTCCTGATCCAAGCCACACTGATCTCCAGCCTAGAGTACTGACCACCTCCTCAGCACAGCTCCCGATCCAAGCCACACTGATCTCAGGCCAAGAGTACTGACCACCTACTCAGCACAGCTCCTGATCCAAGCCACACTGATCTCCAGCCTAGAGCACTGACCACCTACTCAGCACAGCTCCTGATCCAAGCCACACTGATCTCCAGCCTAGAGTACTGACCACCTCCTCAGCACAGCTCCTGATCCAAGCCACACTGATCTCAGGCCAAGAGTACTGACCACCTACTCAGCACAGCTCCTTATCCAAGCCACACTGATCTCCAGCCTAGAGTACTGACCACCTCCTCAGCACAGCTCCTGATCCAAGCCACACTGATCTCAGGCCTAGAGTACTGACCACCTCCTCAGCACAGCTCCTTATCCAAGCCACACTGATCTCAGGCCTAGAGTACTGACCACCTACTCAGCACAGCTCCTTATCCAAGCCACACTGATCTCCAGCCTAGAGTACTGACCACCTCCTCAGCACAGCTCCTGATCCAAGCCACACTGATCTCAGGCCGAGAGTACTGACCACCTCCTCAGCACAGCTCCTGATCCAAGCCACACTGATCTCAGGCCTAGAGTACTGACCACCTCCTCAGCACAGCTCCTGATCCAAGCCACACTGATCTCCAGCCTAGAGTACTGACCACCTCCTCAGCACAGCTCCTGATCCAAGCCACACTGATCTCAGGCCTAGAGTACTGACCACCTCCTCAGCACAGCTCCTGATCCAAGCCACACTGATCTCAGGCCTAGAGTACTGACCACCTCCTCAGCACAGCTCCTGATCCAAGCCACACTGATCTCAGGCCTAGAGTACTGTCCACCTCCTCAGCACAGCTCCTGATCCAAGCCACACTGATCTCCAGCCTAGAGTACTGACCACCTCCTCAGCACAGCTCCTGATCCAAGCCACACTGATCTCAGGCCTAGAGACTACTGACGGCCTCCCAGCCACAGCTCCTTATCCAAGCCACACTGATCTCTCAGCCTAGAGTACTGACCACCTCCTCCAGAAGCACTGGTCCCTGATCCAAGTCCCCAGGATCTCCAGCCTAGACTCCCCCTGAACTCCTCCCAGCAGGACCACAATACTGTGCCCTCTGACCCCTGCAGCTCATCCAGAATGCAGCTGGTCCTCTGGTCTTCAATCTCCCCAGGATCTCCCACGTGGCTCCCCTGCTGAGATCCCTGCCCTCAAAGTCCTAACTCTGGCCGGTGCTGCAGCAAATAAGACAACCCCTTCCCATTTGCAACAGGCAATCACCCCACACGCAAACCTGCTCGGCCCCTTCCTCCTGCAGCATCACCTCACACACACCTGCTCGGCCCCTTCCTCCTGCAGCATCACCATCGGCCCCTTCCTCCTGCAGCATCACCTCCCACACCTGCCACGGCCCCTCCTCCTGCAGCATCACCCCACACACACCTTCCTCCTCCTGCAGCATCACCCCACACACACCTGCTGTGCCCCCTTCCTCCTGCAGCATCACCTCACACACACCTGCTGGTCCTCCTGCAGCATCTTCCTCCACACACCTCTCCCCACCTCCTGCAGCATCACCCTTCACTGCCCTCAAAGCCCCTCCTCCTGCAGCATCACTGCACACACACCTGACAACCCCTTCCTCCTGCAGCATCACCCCACACACACCTGCTCGCCCCTTCCTCCTGCAGCATCACCTCACACACACCTGCTCGGCCCCTTCCTCCTGCAGCATCACCTCCACACACACCTGCTCGCCCCTTCCTCCTGCAGCATCACCCTCACACACCTGCGCCCCTTCCTCCTGCAGCCCTTCCTCCTCCTGCAGCATCACCACACACACCTGCTCGGCCCTTCCTCCTGCAGCATCACCACACCCTTCCTCCTGCAGCATCACCCTCACACACCTGCTCGCCCCTTCCTCCTGCAGCATCATCACCCCACACCTGCTCGCCCCTTCCTCCTGCAGCATCACCCCACACACACCTGCTCGGCCCTTCCTCCTGCAGCATCACCCCACACACCTGCTCGCCCCTTCCTCCTGCAGCATCACCCCACACACACCTGCTCGCCCCTTCCTCCTGCAGCATCACCTCCACACACACCTGCTCGGCCCTTCCTCCTGCAGCATCACCCCACACACACACCTGCTCGGCCCTTCCTCCTGCAGCATCACCCCACACACACCTGCTCGGCCCTTCCTCCTGCAGCATCACCTCACACACACCTGCTCGCCCCTTCCTCCTGCAGCATCACCTCACACACACCTGCTCGCCCCTTCCTCCTGCAGCATCACCTCACACACACCTGCTCGGCCCTTCCTCCTGCAGCATCACCCCACACACACCTGCGCCCCTTCCTCCTGCAGCATCACCCCACACACACCTGCTCGGCCCTTCCTCCTGCAGCATCACCCCACACACACCTGCTCGCCCTTCCTCCTGCAGCATCACCCCACACACACCTGCTCGGCCCTTCCTCCTGCAGCATCACCTCACACACACCTGCTCGGCCCCTTCCTCCTGCAGCATCACCCACACACACCTGCTCGGCCCCTTCCTCCTGCAGCATCACCTCACACACACCTGCTCGCCCCTTCCTCCTGCAGCATCACCCCACACACACACGCTCGGCCCCTTCCTCCTGCAGCATCACCCCACACACACCTGCTCGCCCCTTCCTCCTGCAGCATCACCCCACACACACCTGCTCGGCCCTTCCTCCTGCAGCATCACCCCCACACACACCTGCTCAGCCCCTTCCTCCTGCAGCATCACCTCACACACACCTGCTCGGCCCTTCCTCCTGCAGCATCACCCCACACACACCTGCTCGCCCCTTCCTCCTGCAGCATCACCCCACACACACCTGCTCGGCCCTTCCTCCTGCAGCATCACCCCACACACACCTGCTCGCCCCTTCCTCCTGCAGCATCACCCCCACACACCTGCTCGGCCCCTTCCTCCTGCAGCATCACCCCACACACACCTGCTCGGCCCTTCCTCCTGCAGCATCACCTCACACACACCTGCTCGGCCCCTTCCTCCTGCAGCATCACCCCCACACACACCTGCTCGGCCCTTCCTCCTGCAGCATCACCCCACACACCTGCTCGGCCCTTCCTCCTGCAGCATCACCCCACACACACACCTGCTCGGCCCTTCCTCCTGCAGCATCACCTCACACACACCTGCTCGGCCCTTCCTCCTGCAGCATCACCCCACACACACCTGCTCGGCCCCTTCCTCCTGCAGCATCACCCCACACACCTGCTCGCCCCTTCCTCCTGCAGCATCACCCCACACACACCTGCTCGGCCCTTCCTCCTGCAGCATCACCCCACACACCTGCTCGCCCCCTTCCTCCTGCAGCATCCCCCACACCTGCTCGGCCCTTCCTCCTGCAGCATCACCCCACACACACCTGCTCGGCCCTTCCTCCTGCAGCATCACCCCACACACACCTGCTCGGCCCCTTCCTCCTGCAGCATCACCCCACACACACCTGCTCGGCCCTTCCTCCTGCAGCATCACCCCATACACACCTGCTCGGCCCTTCCTCCTGCAGCATCACACACACACCCGGCCCTTCCTCCTGCAGCATCCTCACACACACCTGCTCGGCCCCTTCCTCCTGCAGCATCACCTCAAACACACCACCGCCCCTTCCTCCTGCAGCATCACCTCACACACCTTCGGCCCTTCCTCCTGCAGCATCACCCCACACACACCTGCTCGCCCCTTCCTCCTGCAGCATCACCCCACACACACCTGCTCGGCCCTTCCTCCTGCAGCATCACCCCACACACACCTGCTCGGCCCTTCCTCCTGCAGCATCACCTCAAACACACCTGCTCGCCCCTTCCTCCTGCAGCATCACCCTTCCTTCCTCCCACATCATCACCCCACACACACCTGCTCGCCCTTCCTCCTGCAGCATCACCCCACACACACCTGCTCGGCCCTTCCTCCTGCAGCATCACCCCACCCCACACACACCTGCTCGCCCCTTCCTCCCCTTCCTCCTCCTGCAGCATCACCCCACACACACCTGCTCGGCCCTTCCTCCTGCAGCATCACCCCCCACACACACCTGCTCGCCCCTTCCTCCTGCAGCATCACCCCACACACACCTGCTCAGCCCTTCCTCCTGCAGCATCACCCCACACACACCTGCTCGCCCCTTCCTCCTGCAGCATCACCTCACACACACCTGCTCGCCCCTTCCTCCTGCAGCATCACCACACACACCTGCTCGCCCCTTCCTCCTGCAGCATCACCCCACACACACCTGCTCGCCCCTTCCTCCTGCAGCATCACCTCACACACACCTGCTCCCCTTCCTCCTGCAGCATCACCCCACACACCTGCTCGGCCCCTTCCTCCTGCAGCATCACCTCACACACACCTGCTCGCCCCTTCCTCCTGCAGCATCACCCCACACACACCTGCTCCGCCCTTCCTCCTGCAGCATCACCCCACACACACCTGCGGCCCTTCCTCCTGCAGCATCACCCCACACACACCTGCTCGGCCCCTTCCTCCTGCAGCATCACCCCACACACACCTGCTCGGCCCTTCCTCCTGCAGCATCACCACACACACCTGCTCGGCCCCTTCCTCCTGCAGCATCACCTCACACACACCTGCTCGGCCCCTTCCTCCTGCAGCATCACCTCACACACACCTGCTCGGCCCCTTCCTCCTGCAGCATCACCTCACACACACCTGCTGCCTGCAGCATCCCTTCCTCCTGCAGCATCACCCCACAAACACACCTGCTCGGCCCCTTCCTCCTGCAGCATCACCCCACACACACCTGCTCGGGCCCTTCCTCCTGCAGCATCACCTCACACACACCTGCTCGGCCCCTTCCTCCTGCAGCATCACCTCACACACACCTGCTCGGCCCCTTCCTCCTCCCCCTGCCCTTCCTCTGAATGCCAGTCGCTCCTCCACATCACTTGGCTCTTCCCATCTTGCTCCCCAGTGGTGGAATGACCTGCCCACAGATCTTTCATCATGACCTAAAGGCTCATGTGCTCAGACAGCACCTGACCTAGAGCCCCTTCCCTCGCACAACTTAACAAGCCCTGACCCTTGTGCACTGAAGAGATTATTGGCATATTTTCAAATTGGCTCTGCACCTCTGCATGAAGTATAGAATGCATGAGTGAAATCTGAAAACAATCTGATGAGCAGTTTACAAGAAATCGGTCAGACAAAATTTGCAGTGGTAAATTTTCTAAGTTCTAAATATGGAAAAGAGAAGTAATTTTTGAAAGAATTGTCACATTTTCATGAAACTTGGCTCTGCGCCTCTGCATGAAGCACAGAATGCATGACTGCAATTTCGAACAATCTCACGAGCGGTTTTTGAGAAATCGTTTGGACAAACTGGTGTGGACAGACGGACACACCCTGACCTATAAAAAGAAAACCTGCTCTGCCATGTTTGTTTCCATTTGCTTTTCTGCCTGCCAAATGCCAACCGCTACCTTTTACTTTTATATTACTTAAGGCCACTAATGCTCTGTAAGGATTATACCTTGTCTGGTCTCAAGTGCTACACTGTCAATGACCTGATATTATGCACTTACTGCAAGTGGCTTTGAATAAACGCACCTGTCAAATAAACGTAAACGTATACTTACTGAAATGACATGTCTTAACCAACACCTTCAGCGATCAGTGAAACAGCTGATATTTAGCAATTCTACAAATATCTAAAGAGATAGTATTTTCTCAAGCTGAAGTATTATGTGATGAACTGTGTTGTAAATGTAGTGGACATTTATAAGTTTTGCTAATATCAAGTATTTCCACAAGAGCAAGTATTTCAAACACAGCTTAGCTGAAATTGCACTGTCTCTGAGACATTAGAGGTGGAGACATTAGTCACATGTGAAATACAGAACATTTGATTGGCTAGCTGTAGTGCACCATGTTACAGTGCTCTAGTTCATACAGCAGTCTGGTATGGGACTCGCTGACATCCTTCATTCACACAGCCGCAGCCACTATTACAAGTGCAGCAGCCAGTAACCGGGCCAAACCCGACAGTTTAAGCCCAGGGGTTCTGGGAAACCTAAAAATAGGTGGGGCGGATGCCTGGCTGGCTCCGGTCCATCAGCACACTGGCGCGACCACACAGTCATGTGATGTACAGGGCGAGGCTGGGGAACCAGCACTTCTGGCAAACAGTAAACACGACTCATACACATAGACTGTATAAAAAGATGGACGCAGCACCCTGGTCTGAAAACTGAAGCCCATGCGGAAGTACTGTAGAATGGCATTCTATTTAATGGCCAGGAGATGGCGGCATCGATGGTTGCAGAAAGATGTTCAATGCTATAGAAGTCTATGAGAAAATGACCCTACTTTCCCACCTGATTTTTCATTTAAATAATTATTTTTCACATTATTTTATGGTAGCTATAGCAAGTTTCAAGTCTCCTTCGATATATCATGATGTTCCTTTTTGTAAATTATGGTCCCATATAGACTAGAATAGAGGATAAAGCCAGATATGTTTTAGGGGCGTGGCTATCCTCTGGTCTTCGTCTGATACGGTCAGATCCAGAGCCACGGTCCTCCCCGGATCTTCAATACACGCTCTCATCCAATAGAAATCACATCCGGTTTCAAAATGACAACATGGCGCAATTCAAATTGCCAAAATCGAGGCTTCCTTTATGGTATGCTGAAACCAATAGGTGACGTCACGGTAGCTTCGTCCATCTTTTTATACAGTCTATGCTCATACACATCGCTGTAGAGCCACTACACTACATGCTAAAGGGATCCATCTCATACACATTGCTGTAGAGCCACTACGCTAACATGCTAAAGGCATCCAGCTCATACACATCGCTGTAGAGCCACTACGCTAACGTGCTAAAGGGATCCAGCTCATACACATTGCTGTAGAGCCACTACGCTAACATGCTAAGGGATTCAGCTCATACACATCGCTGTAGAGCCACTACACTACATGCTAAAGGGATCCATCTCATACACATCGCTGTAGAGCCACTACACTAACATGCTAAAGGGATCCAGCTCATACATATCACTGAAGAGCCACTACGCTAAAGTGCAAAAAGGATCCAGCTCGGGGGCGCCCCGGTGGCTCATCGGTCTAAGTGCGCGTACCATAAAGGCTATGTCCTTCCCACAGCGACCTGGGTTCGAATCCGGCTCAGGCCATTTGCTGCAAGTCTTCCCCCATTCTTCTCCGCAACTTTCCTGTCTCTCTACACTCTATGACTATCAAATAAAGGAAAAATTCCTAAAAAAAAAAAAAAAAAAAAAGATCCAGCTCGCACACATCGCTGTAGAGCCACTACGCTAACATGCTAAAGGGATCCAGCTCATACATATCACTGAGGAGCCACTACGCTAACATGCTAAAGGGAACCAGCTCATACATATCACTGAAGAGCCACTAGGCTAAAGTGCAAAAGGGATCCAGCTCACACACATCACTGTAGAGCCACTACGCCAACATGCTTAAGGGATCCAGCTCACACACATCACTGTAGAGCCACTACGCTAACATGCTAAAGGGATCCAGCTCATACATATCACTGTAGAGCCACTACACCAACGTTCTTAAGGGATCCAGCTCATACACATTGCCGTAAAGCCACTATGCTAACGTGCTAAAGGGATCCAGCTCATACTCATTGCTGTAAAGCCACTATGCTAACGTGCTAAAGGGATCCAGCTCATACACATTGCTCTAGAGCCACTATGCTAACGTGCTAAAGGGATCCAGCTCACACACATCGCTATAGAGCCACTACGCTAACGTTCTAAAGGGATCCAGCTCACACACATCGCTGTAGAGCCACTACACGAACATG
Organism: Gymnothorax javanicus; assembly: GCA_029692085.1. NCBI lineage: Eukaryota > Metazoa > Chordata > Actinopteri > Anguilliformes > Muraenidae > Gymnothorax > Gymnothorax javanicus. The sequence continues at coordinate 160,740,654 of CM056196.1, forward strand.
CTAAAGGGATCCAGCTCATACACATTGCTGTAAAGCCACTATGCTAATGTGCTTAAGGGATCCAGCTTACATATTGCTGTAGAGCCACTATGCTAACGTGCTAAAGGGATCCAGCTCATAAACATTGCTGTAGAGCCACTACGCTAACGTTCTAAAGGGATCCAGCTCATAGACATTGCTGTAAAGCCAATATGCTAGCGTGCTGAAGGGATCCAGCTCATACACATTGCTGTAGAGCCACTATACTAACGTTCTTAAGGGATCCAGCTCATGCACATTGCTGTAAATCCACTATGCTAACGTGCTAAAGGAATCCAGCGCATACACATTGCTGTAGAGCCACTATGCTAACGTGCTGAAGGGATCCAGCTCATACACATCACTGTAGTGCCGTTATGCTAACGTGCTGAAGGGATCCCCCACACATACAACATTGTAGAGAAACTTTAACGTGCGAAAGGGATCCAGCTCATACACATCACTGTAGAGCCACTATACTAACGTGCTAAAGGGATCCAGCTCAAACACATCATTGTAGAGCAACCATCTTAACGTGCTAAAGGGATCCAGCTCACACACATCAATGTAGTGCCACTATGCTAACGTGCTAAAGGGATCCCGCTCACATACATCATTGTAGAGAAACTTAACATGCGAAAGGGATCCAACTCATACACATCACTGTAGAGCCACTATGCTAACATGCTAAAGAGATCCAGCTCACACACATCAATGTAGTGCCACTATGCTAACGTGCTAAAGGGATCCCGCTCACATACATCATTGTAGAGAAACTTAACATGCAAAAGGGATCCAGCTCATACACATCACTGTAGAGCCACTATGCTAACGTGCTAAAGGGATCCAGCTCAAACACCATTGTAGAGCAACTATCTTAACATGCTAAAGGGATCCAGCTCATACACATCACTGTAGTACCGCTATGCTAACGTGCTAAAGGGATCCAGCTCATACACATCACTGTAGAGCCACTATGCTAAAGTGCTAAGGGGACCCAGCTCACACACATCACTGTAGAGCCCCTATGCTAACATGCTAAAGGGAGCCAGCTAACACACATCACAGTAGTGCCGCTATGCTAACGTGATAAAGGGATTCCGCTCATACACATCACATACACATTATTGTCGAGAAACTTTCTTAACGTGCGAAAGGGATCCAGCTCACACATATCACGGTAGAGCCACTATGCTAACGTGCTAAAGGGATCCCGCTCATACACATCACTGTAGAGCCACGATGCTAATGTGCTAAAGGGATCCCGCTCATACACATCACTGTAGAGCCTCTATGCTAACGTGCAAAAGGGATCCCGCTCATACACATCACTGTAGAGCCACGATGCTAATGTGCTAAAGGGATCCCGCTCATACACATCACTGCAGAGCCACGATGCTAATGTGCTAAAGGGATCCCGCTCATACACATCACTGTAGAGCCTCTATGCTAACGTGCAAAAGGGATCCCGCTCATACACATCACTTTAGAGCCACTATGCTAACGTGCTAAAGGGATCCAGCTCACACACATCACTGTAGAGCCACTATGCTAACGTGCTAAAGGGATCCCGCTCATACACATCACTGTAGAGCCACGATGCTAATGTGCTGAAGGGATCCCGCTCATACACATCCCTGTAGAGCCACTATGCTAATGTGCTAAAGGGATCCCGCTCATACACATCACTGTAGAGCCACGATGCTAATGCGCTAAAGGGATCTCCCTCATACACATCACTGAAGAGCCTCTATGCTAACGTGCAAAAGGGATCCCGCTCATACACATCCCTGTAGAGGCACTATGCTAATGTGCTAAAAGGATTCCGCTCATACACTTCACTGTAGAGCCACGATGCTAACGTGTTGAAGGGATCCAGCTCATACACATCACTGTAGTGCCACTATGCTAACGTGCTAAGGGATCCAGCTCACACACATCACTGTAGAGCCACTATGCTAACGTGCAAAAGGGATCCCGCTCATACACATCACTGTAGAGCCACGATGCTAATGTGCTAAAGGGATCCCGCTCATACACATCCCTGTAGAGCCACTATGCTAATGTGCTAAAAGGATTCCGCTCATACACTTCACTGTAGAGCCACTATGCTAATGTGCTAAAAGGATTCCGCTCATACACTTCACTGTAGAGCCACGATGCTAATGTGCTGAAGGGATCCCGCTCACACAAATCACTGTAGTGCCGCTATGCTAACGTGCTGAAGGGATCCAGCTCACACATATCACTGTAGAGCCACTATGCTAACGTGCTAAAGGGATCCCGCTCATACACTTCACTGTAGAGCCACTATGCTAATGTGCTAAAAGGATTCCGCTCATACACTTCACTGTAGAGCCCACGATGCTAATGTGCTGAAGGGATCCCGCTCACACAAATCACTGTAGTGCCGCTTATGCTAACATGCTGAAGGGATCCAGCTCATGCACATCACTGTAGAGCCACTATGCTAACGTGCTAAAGGGATCCCGCTCATACACTTCACTGTAGAGCCACTATGCTAACGTGCTAAAAGGATTCCACTCATACACTTCACTGTAGAGCCACGATGCTAATGTGCTGAAGGGATCCCGCTCACACAAATCACTGTAGTGCCGCTATGCTAACGTGCTGAAGGGATCCAGCTCATACACATCACTGTAGTGCCACTATGCTAACGTGCTAAGGGATCCAGCTCACACACATCACTGTAGAGCCACTATGCTAACGTGCTAAGGGATCCAGCTCACACACATCACTGTAGAGCCACTATGCTAACGTGCAAAAGGGATCCCGCTCATACACATCACTGTAGAGCCACGATGCTAATGTGCTAAAGGGATCCCGCTCATACACTTCACTGTAGAGCCACTATGCTAATGTGCTAAAAGGATTCCGCTCATACACTTCACTGTAGAGCCACGATGCTAATGTGCTGAAGGGATCCCGCTCACACAAATCACTGTAGTGCCGTTATGCTAACGTGCTGAAGGGATCCAGCTCATACACATCACTGTAGTGCCACTATGCTAAAGTGCTAAGGGATCCAGCTCACACACATCACTGTAGAGCCACTATGCTAACGTGCAAAAAGGGATCCCGCTCATACACATCACTGTAGAGCCATCACTGTAAAGGGATCCCGCTCATACACATCCCTGTAGAGCCACTATGCTAATGTGCTAAAAGGATTCGCTCATACACTTCACTGTAGAGCCAATATAACGTGCTGAAGGGATCCCGCTCACACAAATCACTGTAGTCCCGCTATGCTAACGTGCTGAAGGGATCCCGCTCATACACATCACTGTAGTGCCGCTATGCTAACGTGTTAAAGGGATCCAGCTCACACACATCACTGTAGAGCCAATATGCTAACGTGCTGAAGGGATCCCGCTCACACAAATCACTGTAGTGCCGCTATGTTAACGTGCTAAAGGGATCCAGCTCACACACATCACTAGAGTCACTAAGCTAAATAGGAAATAAATCCCACTCACACACATTACTATAGTGCTACTGTGCTAACGTGCTACAGGGATCAAGCTCAAACGCATCAGTAAACGGCTGCTATCAGGGCTCGAATTAGGATTTTTTAACTGGGTGCACTCCTGCGTGTTTAGGTGCGCAGTCTAAAACTTGCTTATTTAAATAAAAAAAGCCGCTTTCCAGCAGTACAAAATGAATAAACAAATATTCTTCAACTCAGATTATTTGATATGCCACAGGACTACTGTAAATCTGCTGTGGTGCAACAGGTTAGGATTATTGATGATATAAGATTTTATTAAAATCATGCTGTATATAAGCTATATAAGAAAAATAATGGAAAAAATACCAAAAAAAAAAAAAAAATCCCCGAAGAAATAGGTAAAACTGAGTGTACTATAGTTATTTATCACAGTCAGATAATATTCAATCTATAATTTAATTTCACTTTGACTTGGCCGAGAAACTAAAGTAATTTTCCACAACTCCATCATAGGACCTCTCTGGCCTCAATAGCAGCAACAGTTCTACTTTTTGCTGTTTTTATATTTTTACATTCTTCATAACTCCATAATTAAGACCCTCTCCTCCTAGATTATATTTAATCTAGAAGAATTTTTTTTTTTTGTAAGATTTTATTAATCACCCAGCAGCCACTTAAATTACATCCAACGAGTAAGTGCATACATCAACCAATGAGAATGGATCTTCAAAACGAATCTCAATTACAATTTCCCAAGCGTCTACCCGAGTATGCGCGTGCATAATTTCAAGTGTCCACCCAATCAGTGTAAAACGTCATTTATTTCTCCCGTTAGGACGCAGTCCCATTGGAGGGCAGATGTCCCACAAACTCCCTGATCCTGGATCAGGGAAAGTCTTTGATGAGAAATATACATTACGCGATCAGCAAATGATAACACATACGCGGCCTCAGACGAAACGTGTTCCACAGTCTTGCAGTCCCATCGATTTTGGCATTAATTCTCGTCCCTTACCGATAAAAGTTATCATTCCAGGTAAGGATGAGCGCATTTGTAGAAAGAGGATTTATTTCGGGGGCAGATTTTTACTAGGTGCACGCGGTGCATCCGACTTTAAATTTTGGGTGCACCTGCCGAAAACCGGGTGCATATGTGCACATATGCACCCGCTATTTCGAGCCCTGGCCATGCTAACGTGCTAAAGGGATCCCGCTCAAACACCACTCCATCAGCTTGGAGTATGTGGAGGATTCAAATGAAGGACCCCAGTGGGACTGGAATTGGCACACACTCCGCCTGCAGAGGAGCTCAAACAGGGCAGTGCAGATACACTTCTGCCTTCTTCATGCTGGGCAGCAGAAGAGTGAGTGTGTGTGGAAGTGTGTGTTTGTGCGTGCAGTGTGTTTACGAGCAGACTGAGGTTTACACGCACAGGAGGCTCCATCGCAGCAGATTCCCTGAAAAACACAACACAGAAACAGATCAGTGAGACCGCAAGAGGGGCCACTAAAAACTTGCCACAAGTGTACATACCTGTGTGTATGAGTGTGTGTGTGTGTGTGTGTGTGTGTGTGTGTGTGTGTGTATGAGTGTGTGTGTGTGTGTGTATGAGTGAGTACACTTGGTGCACTTGAGCATGTCTCTGCCTGTGTGTGTGTGCGCGTGCGTGTATGTGAGCGTGTGTGTGTGAGGATGTGTATGTGTGTGTGCATGTGAGCGTGTGTAAATGTGTGTGAGCGTGTGTACATGGGTGTGAGTGTGTCTATAACAGTGTGCGTGTGTGTATAACAGTGTGAGTGTGTGTATATGGTTTGTAATGTGGAAAAAAAAAAGCCACGAGATGGCAGTATTGACAATTTTTTTTTTGTTAAGCCCAGTCTGGAGCTAGGTTTGGGGCATGTCCTGGGCATGCCTCAGAGGGGGCTGGAAAAGATTATATAAGGAGAAAAATTGAGAGTGAAAAGGTAGTAGGAGAAATTGCAAGGAGAAATTGTGGAAGGATACATTTGACCAGACCCGTCACTCTTTTCAAGACCTGTGAAGCTTTTTGTGGATTTTTGCCTGTGTTGGAGCATTTTCCTGTCCCAGGACATCGCAGAACATAGCAGCCCCATCTCAATTACCAAGGGACTGTAATTATCTTTTTTTTTTTTTGTCAATCTTGGTCAGTAGAGTAGATTGTAGATTAGTTTAAAGTGTTTGTTAATTAAATCTGTTAAAGTTTTTAAAATTTTGTCTGTCATCCCTTGCTGTCCGTGACGTCATAACAAATTGGGGCCATAGCAAAGTGGGGGCTCGTCCGGGATAGACCATTGTGTGAGTCATTAATTGAAAAACTAAAATTTCAAATTGTGAAATTGGTTTTTGAATTTTCCTAGATATATATTGACAGATCAACAGCAATGAATGATTTCTTGGCATCACCAACCGTAGAGGTTTTGAAGTCTTTTAAAAAGACAGAACTGCTAGAAATATGCAGACAGTTAGAGCTGACAGATGTAAAACCAGCCATGCGAAAAGCAAGACCGGCAAAAGAGATTGTTGAATATTACATTGATGAAAATGTGTTTGCACCAGGAGATCTGGAAGAGTTTCCAGTGGAAAATCCAAATGTAGAAATGGAACTTAAATTAAAAATGCTAGAGATTGAAAGGGAGGAAAAAGAAAAACGAGTTTGAGAGAGAGAGAAAAGAAAGGGAGGAAAAAGAAAAACAAAGAGAATTTGAGAGAAAGAGGAAAGAGCAGAAAGAGAGAGACAGAGACAGAGAGATTTCGAGTTACAGAAGTTAGACAGAGAAGAAAGGCTCCAAATGGAGCTACTAAAAATCAAAATGCAAGCTGAAAACAAATTTCGGGCTAGCCAGGAGGTAAAGCTGGTGCCTCCATTTTCAGAGAAGGAGGTTGATAAGTATTTCCAGTGCTTTGAGAAGGTAGCTAAGAGTTGTCAGTGGCCAAAGGAATACTGGCCTCTGATGTTGCAAACTGTCCTCAAGGGTAAGCTCAACAAGCCTATTCGGCTTTGTCTGCAGATGATTCCTCTGATTATGAGGTTGTCAAAAAGGTTATTTTGACAGCTTATGAGTTGGTTCCAGAGGCTTACCGACAGAAATTCAGAGGTCTAAAGAAACCTGACAATCAGACTTATGTTGAATTTGCAAACGAGAAGAAGGTTTGCTTTGAGCGCTGGTGTACTTCTATGGAGGTCAAGGATGATTTCAACTCACTAAAAGAGATGGTGTTAGTTGAAGAATTCAAGAACTGTGTCAAGGATGATATTAAGACCTACCTTAATGAGAAGCAAGCATTGAATTTGCAATCAGCTGCCAAGTTTGCAGACGAATATGTTCTCACACATAAGTCCAAATTTCAGTCCAGCAGTAACAATAGATGGTCCCAATTTCAGAAGAAAGGTAACGGTGATAGTGCTCAGAAGTCCAGTCAAAGGTCTGATCAAAGTGTGAAAGCTAACAGGGACAAAAGTGGTCTAGTTTGCAATTATTGCAAGAAATCTGGTCATGTTACAACAAACTGTTGGTTCCTTAAAGCTAAGAAAGAAAAAAGAAAAGGATACCAAACCCAATGCCTTTGTGAAGACAAGGTTAGAAACCCCTGTAGTAGATGACCGATCTGCTAAATTGCCTGCTCCTTGTGAGGCTAAGAAGCCTGATACTGCTGACTTTGTGAGGGAGGAATTTCTTCCATTTGTGTCAGAGGGATTTGTGGCTCTGAATGAGCATTCTCCTCCTGTCCCCATATATATCCTAAGGGATACCGGAGCTTCTCAGTCACTTTTGTTGATGGACTCCTTGGAGTTACGTGATGAGACCACTTCTGGGGATTTCATACTTGTACAAGGTATTGAAGGGAGGACTGTATCTGTACCCCTGCGCTCTGTATTCTTGAAGTCAGATTTAGTTACAGGACAGGTAAAGGTGGGACTTATGTCAAGTCTACCTATCAAGGGAGTTTCTCTGTTGCTAGGCAATGACCTGGCTGGGGGCAATGTAGTTCCCCCTGTTCATCTTACTTCACAGCCGAGCACTGAAGATGGTGATGAAGACCCATCTCTGTATCCTTCCTGTGCAGTGACCCGTGCTATGGCCAAGAAGGCTCAAGAAGAAGATGATGTGGTGCCGTCCAGCACCTTGAATAGTCATGACTCAGGTGGTTCGCCTCATGACTCTGTTCAGCCTACTATGGTTTCTCCGTTTGAGGACTTATCAGACACTTTTATCAGTTCTCTGTTCAGCCAGCCAGATGGGTCTGGTGATTCTGATGTGTCTGGAGACTTGTCTCTGTCCAGAAAGCAGTTGATTCAGGAGCAAACCAATGATCCTGAAATTTGTGTACTAAAGAAGAGAGCCCTTCCTGATGAAGAAATAGACGCAGGTCCAGTTGGGTATTATCTCAAGGATGGAGTGTTGATGCGGAAGTGGCGCCCTCCTGATATCCCTGCCAATGCAGATTGGGCAGTGGTCAAGCAAATTGTTGTTCCGAAGGTCTACAGGAATGAGATCTTAACAATGGCTCATAGTTTGCCCTTAGGAGGTCATCTTGGTGTTAACAAGACTGTTGACAAGATCATGAAACACTTCTTCTGGCCTGGACTTCGGAAAAATGTTTCCAACTTTTGCAAAACCTGTCACACTTGTCAGGTAGTTGGAAAACACCAGTTAGACCCACCTGTAGCTCCATTGCAGCCTATCCCAGCATTTGGGGGAGCCCTTCTCCAAGGTCATTGTTGATTGTGTTGGTCCCTTACCCAAGACTAGATCTGGAAATCAGTACTTGTTGACAATCATGTGTGCATCTACCAGATTCCCTGAAGCCATACCCTCACGCAACATCAAGGCAACTGCAATCTCCAAGGCTTTGATAAAGTTCTTCACGTTGTTTGGCCTTCCCAGGAAATTCAGTCAGATCAAGGTATAGCAATTTCACTTCCAGATTGTTTCAGCAGGTTGTGTATGAACTAGGTGCGAAGCAGATTCATTCCAGTGCCTATCATCCAGAGAGTCAGGGTGCCTTAGAGCGGTTTCATTCCACTCTCAAGACAATGATGAGGACTTATTGTTATGACCATGAGAAAGACTGGGATGAAGGTGTTCATTTGCTGTTGTTTGCAGCTAGAGAAGCAGTGCAGGAGTCTACTGGATTCAGTCCGTTTGAGTTAGTGTTTGGCCATGAAGTGAGAGGACCTTTGCTATTGTTGAGTGAACAATGGCAAGAGAAAGAGCTGCATATCAGTCTGTTAGACTATGTTAGCAAGTTCAGGGAAAGACTGCGTGCAGCTTGTGACCTAGCCAAAGAGAACTTGAAATCAAGTCAGGGAAAAATGAAAACTTAGTTTGATCATAAGGCTATAAGCCGTGAGTTTAAAAACCAGGAGACAAGGTCCTTGTGTTGTTTCCCTTGCAGTCTAATCCATTGCAGGCTAGATTTCATGGTCCTTATGAAATTCTGACAAAACTCAATGACCTCAATTACATTGTGAAGACTCCAGATAGGAGAAAGCCAAAACAGTTGTGTCACATTAACATGCTGAAGCCTTATCATGATAGGAATGCTAGGGTTGCAGCTGTCACTTCAGATCCTCCTATGGCTGAGACTTGTGAAGATGAGGGGAGTTTCAAGATGATGAACCTAGAATTAAAGCTGAAGTTCTTTCATGTAAATTGTCAAATTCTGAAGTGTTGCAAAATCTTGATGTAAAACTCCAGCACTTAGAACCCTCACAGAAAGATCAGTTTGAGAGGTTGATCAAGAAATATAAAGATCTATTTCCTGATGTTCCAAAGAGAGTTTCTATATCCTCTCATGATGTAGATGTTGGTGATGCCAAACCAATAAAACAGCATCCATACCGGATGAATCCTGAAAAGAGAAAGATTGCTGAGAAAGAGGTTGAGTACATGTTAGAACATGATATTATCAGACCCTCTAACTCAGATTGGAGTTCACCCTGTGTTCTAGTTCCAAAACCTGATGGAAGTACTAGATTCTGTACAGATTATCGCAAAGTCAATGCTGTAACTAGAACTGATGTGCTTCCAATACCTAGGATTGATGATTGTATCAATAGAGTAGGGCAAGCAAAGTTTCTGACCAAGATTGATTTATTGAAGGGTTATTGGTGTGTGCCTTTAACTGAGAGGGCCAAGAGCATCTCTGCTTTTGCCACACCATCTGGGTTATACCAGTATGAAGTCCTTTGGCATGAAAAATGCCCCAGCCACGTTCCAAAGGATGATACAGTCTACAATCGCCGGATTGCCACACACGGGTGCGCATATCGACGACCTGATCACATGGAGTGACTCCTGGGAAGAACATCTGAAAGATGTAGAGACGTTGTACCAGCGCTTGACCCAGGCTAACCTGACTGTTAACCTGAACAAGAGTGACTTTGGTTGTGCTACTGTCACGTATCTTGGCTACGTCATAGGCCAGGGTAAGGTGGCATCCATAAATGCTAAAGTCCAAGCCATCATGGACTTTCCAGTTCCTTACAACACTTTGAGGTTTATGTTTGTACAGGGCAAAAGCCAATGATTGTATATACTGACCACAATCCGCTAATGTTTTTGAGTAAGATGAAAAACAAGAATCGGAGATTGTTGAATTGGAGTTTGATTTTACAACAGTTTGACTTGGAAATTAAGCATGTAAAGGGTACTGACAATGTAATTGCTGATTGCTTATCCCGTGTTTGAGTATGTGTATATATGTCACGTGTTTATTAGCATATTGTATTATACGTATCTATATACAAGTGTCTACTTAACCATTTTCGTATTGAAAAGAAAAATTTTGCCTTTATGAGTCAAAATTTTTCCCTTTTGGAATGGAGGTGTCATGTGGAAAAAAAAAGCCACTAGATGGCAGTATTGACATTTTTTTTTGTTAAGCCCAGTCTGGAGCTAGTTTTGGGCCATTTCCTGGGCATGCCTCAGAGGGGGCTGGAAAAGAGTATATAAGGAGAAAAATTGAGAGAGTGAAAGGTAGCAGGAGAAATTGCAAGGAGAAATTGTGGAAGGATACATTTGACCAGACCCGTCACTCTTTTCAAGACCTGTGAAGCTTTTTGTGGATTTTTGCCTGTGTTGGAGCATTTTCCTGTCCCAGGACATCGCAACATAGCAGCCCCATCTCAATTACCAAGGGACTGTAATTATCTCATTTTTTTTTTCAATCTTGGTCAGTAGAGTAGATTGTAGATTAGTTTAAAGTGTTTGTTAATTAAATCTGTTAAAGTTTTTAAAATTTTGTCTGTCATTCCTTGCTGTCCGTGACGTCATAACAAATTGGGGACATAACAGGGCGTGCATGTGTGTATAAGAGTGTGAGTGTGTGTATAACAGAGTGCGTGTGTGTATAACAGTGTACGTGTGTGTATATGGGTGTGCGTGTGTGTATAAGAGTGAGAGTGTGTGTACATGGGTGTGAGTGTGTGTATAAGAGTGAGAGTGTGTGTATATGGGTGTGAGTGTGTGTATAAGAGTGAGAGTGTGTGTACATGGGTGTGAGTGTGTGTATAAGAGTGTGAGTGTGTGTATATGGGCGTGCGTGTGTGTATAAGAGTGAGAGTGTGTGTATATGGGTGTGAGTGTGTGTATAAGAGTGTGAGTGTGTGTATATGGGTGTGAGTGTGTGTATAAGAGTGTGAGTGTGCACATGCATCTCTGCATGCATGCATCAGAAGCAGTGCACTCACGTTGAGCCGGGCTCCTTGTCCCTCCGGCCCAGGCCGGGCAGGCGAAAGGCTTTCCCCCGGGATCTCTTCCCCACATCAGGCACCAAAGCTGTGCTCAACCCCTCGAAGCCCACCGGAGCTGCAGAACAGAGCAGAACAGAGCTGTACGACTGCCCCAAACGCACATCCTGCAGTGACCAGTGTACATCATGGACCCAGGCTCTAACAGTGCTCTTTTCTGTGCTCTACTGATGATGCCTGGGGTATGAGAGCCTGTTCAAGGGAGCAGAGGGGTGCGGTTTACCCTTTACATCATTTCAGTTACTCACTACTGCACTGCATCACAGCTACTGCTGTCAGAGGTAAAATCCCCATGGAAATTTATTGTGGGGTTCAGACACTTTCTATTAATTCTTGCGATAGGATTCATTTTCTGAGCGAGTGAGCGCTAAGATCAACTCGCAAAAAAAGAAGCAAGTGAGGACATCAAATGCGTAATTTGTCAAAAATGTAATGCTGTTACGCATGTAGTCCAGTTTGCAGTCCATTTTCAGAAACAACATACGCACTGCACACAGACACATGCACTAACAGCCCGTGATCCATTCCCATCCAATCACATCTCAGTTTCAGCACAGATTCCAGACCATAACTTGACGGAGGCCCATAAAAGACATAAATAGGAGAAAACACACCTGATGCATCGTTTGCTTGCCATTGACTACCTCCAGAAACCTGTTCAACTTGATATCAAGCAAAATTATCTCATTGCTGGCTACTATTCGCTGGCTAACATGGTGAATATAAATCAGCAAAGAACAGTGAAGTGATTTTGCGAATTAGCCATCGTTAGCCCAGTGCGAACAGCGAGTTGAGATTATTTAGCTAAATAGCAACCTAGCTAGCTAGATCAGAGGTGCGCTGGCGAAATTGATAAGTTGGCTTGCTAGTTTGCTGGCTTCTATTAGTGAGCTACATTTTGTGCACAGAAACCGATGGAGAACAGTGAATAACGATTATTTTGCCATTTAACCAGCGTTAAGTCAGCAAGTTGTGAATATTTTGCTAGTTAGCTGTCTAACAAGGTCAGCACTCCATCAATGAGATTGATTTGTTGATAAGCTAGTTTGCTGGCCACAAAGTTTTCATGCTGATTAACATGCCAATAATACTATTTAAATGGGCAAAATTTAAATAGCTGAAGCGCTTGATAAGTAGCCAAGTTAGTTTGACCTGATTAGAAAATACAGTAGATCGCTAATTAGCAAGCGACCTCACCAGGCAGTCTAGCTTCGATGTCGCACTTGGAAAGGCCATAAAAATCTTTTGCTTCAGGAACCAAGTGGGTCATGGGATGTGTAGTTTTTATATTAAAAAGAGGGTTAGCGTGTCAGCGGAAATTAAAACCATGTAAATTATTGTTGATTACGGTTTAGAAAAACGATGAGTGTAGTTACTTGGAAATATGGTGCAAAATGTCAGAATTTCAGCTAAGTGAAATAAGGGCAGATTTGAGAATAAAATGCCATCAGTCAGCTCAGATGTGAGAGTGTCTGCATACATATCAAAGTCCTCCTTCGGAATAAAAACCACTTTTACACATGGCTACTGACCAAATCCCTACAGACGGAGCTGTGTGTGTGGATAAACACTGTGAACCAATCACAGAGCAGAGATGTGTGCACATGTCCGCACCCTCAGGGATCTCTAGTGGCCTTCAGCAAATGTCACAGAGCATAAACACTGAGAACCAATCACAGGGCAGAGACGTGAGCACATGACCCACACCTGGTCTGTCCCTGCCTGTTCCCTTCTGCTCTGCAAACTTCTGCAGGAGCGTCTCTATGGCAATGTTCTGCACATTCTGTTTGAACTCCTCGTGCACCTGGGAGAGAAGGAGGGCGGACACAGGGAGGGGAGGGAGGAGGGAGGGAAAACGGAGGAGAGGACACGTTTGAATTTTAAAAGGTCATTTATTCATACATTTTTCCACATGACCCAGTTTATCACACCATTTCTACTAAAAACAAACACTGCAGGGACTGCCATCACAGTCAGGTGAAACTAACATTTAAACTGGACCACTATCACCAGACTCTCACGGCAGCCAATCAGCACTAAGACAGAGTCTATCACCAGCCACAGAACGACCGTAAACATCACCTCAGCACACAATTCGTGTAACTGTAATCCTCAAACTCCGATGAGATCAGCTTGCACAGATGTATTGTAATGACAGGTTCCCCCCCTGTGCTGTCTGAGACAGCCGAACAGTGCACACACAGCTATGACTCACCATTCCCAGCTCGGCCTAACAAAACCCTGCAGGAACCCCCTTCTACAGCCAGAGTAACACCATCTCTAAAACAAACAGCCCCTTCTACACCCAGAGTAACACCATCTCTAAAAGAAACAGCCCCTTCTACACCCAGAGTAACACCATCTCTAAAACAAACAGCCCCTTCTACACCCAGAGTAACACCATCTCTAAAACAAACAGCCCCTTCTACACCCAGAGTAACACCATCTCTAAAACAAACAGCCCCTCTAAACCCAGAGTAACACCATCTCAAAAACAAACACTAAACCCATCAAAAAAAAACAAACAGCCCCTTCTACACCCAGAGTAACACCATCTCTAAAACAAACACCATCTCAAAAACCCTTCTACACCCAGAGTAACACCATCTCTAAAAACAAACAGCCCTTCTAAACCCAGAGTAACACCATCTCAAAAACAAACAGCCCTTCTACACCCAAAGTAACACCATAACAGCATCTCAAAAACAAACAGCCCCTTCTAAACCCAGAGTAACACCATCTCTAAAAACAAACAGCCCCTTCTAAACCCAGAGTAACACCATCTCAAAAACAAACAGCCCTTTCTAACCCAGAGTAACACCATCTCAAAAACAAACAGCCCTTCTACACCCAGAGTAACACCATCTCAAAAACAGCCCATTCTACCCATAACACCATCTCTAAAAACAAAACAGCCCCATTCAAACAGCCCCACACCCAGAACACCATCTCTCAAAAAACAAACAGCCCCTTCTAAACCCAGAGTAACATCATCTCTAAAAAAACAAACAGAGTAACCCATCTCTAAAACAAACACCCAGAGTAACACCATCTCTAAAACAAACAGCCCATTCTACACCCAGAGTAACACATCTCTAAAACAAACAGCCCCTTCTACACCCAGAGTAACACCATCTCTAAAACAAACAGCCCCTTCTAACCCAGAGTAACACCATCATCTCAAAACAAACAGCCCAGTAACACCATCTCTAAAACAAACACCTAAACCCAGAGTAACACCATCTCAGAGTAACAAAACAAACAGCCCCTTCCCTTCTAACCCAGAGTAACACCATCCAAACAGCCCTTCTAAACCCAGAGTAACACCATCTCTAAAACAAAACACCTAAACCCAAAACAAACAGCCAGCCCTTCTAAACTCCAAAGAGTACCAGAGTAACACCATCTCTAAAAAAAACAAACAGCCCCTTCTACACCCCCATTCTAAAACAAACACCCAGAGTAACACCATCTCTAAAACAAACAGCCCTTCTACACCCAGAGTAACACCATTCTAAAACAAACAGCCCCCCAGAGTAACACCATCTCAAAAACAAACAGCCCCTTCTACACCCAGAGTAACACCATAACACCATCTCTAAAACAAACAGCCCCTTCTAAACCCAGAGTAACACTATCTCTAAAACCAGCCCCTTCTAACATAACACCATCTCAAAAACAAACAGCCCCTTCTACACCCAGAGTAACACCATCTCTAAAACAAACAGCCCCTTCTACACCCAGAGTAACACCATCTCTAAAACAAACAGCCCCTTCTACACCCAGAGTAACACCATCTCTAAAACAAACAGCCCCTTCTAAACCCAGAGTAACACCATCTCAAAAACAAACAGCCCCTTCTACACCCAGAGTAACACCATCTCAAAAACAAACAGCCCCATCTACACCCAGAGTAACACCATCTCTAAAACAAACAGCCCCTTCTACACCCAGAGTAACACCATCTCTAAAACAAACAGCCCCTTCTACACCCAGAGTAACACCATCTCTAAAACAAACAGCCCCTTCTACACCCAGAGTAACACCATCTCTAAAACAAACAGCCCATTCTACACCCAGAGTAACACCATCTCTAAAACAAACAGCCCTTCTGCACCCAGAGTAACACCATCTCTAAAACAAACAGCCCCTTCTACACCCAGAAGTAACACCATCTCTAAAACAAACAGCCCCATCTACACCCAGAGTAACACCATCTCTAAAACAAACAGCCCCTTCTACACCCAGAGTAACACCATCTCTAAAACAAACAGCCCTTCTACACCCAGAGTAACACCATCTCTAAAACAAAACCCAGTAACACCATTAAAACAAACAGCCACCAGTAACACCATCTCTAAAACAAACAGCCCCCCTTCTAAAACAAACAGCCCTTCTAAACCCAGAGTAAAACCCAGAGTAACACCATCTCTCTAAAAAACAAAACAGCCCCATTCTAAAACAAAACCCAGAGTAACACCATCTCAAAAAAACAAAAACAGCCCTTCTACACCCAGAGTAACACCATCTCAGCCCCTTCTACAAAAACAAACAGCCCCTTCTACACCCAGAGTAACACCATCTCTAAAACAAACAGCCCCCCATTCTAAAACAAACACCCAGAGTAACACCATCTCTAAAACAAACAGCCCTTCTACACCCAGAGTAACACCATCTCTAAAACAAACAGCCCCTTCTAAACCCAGAGTAACACCATCTCAAAACAAACAAACCCTTCTACACCCAGAGTAACACCATCTCTAAAACAAACAGCCCATTCTAAACCCAGAGTAACACCATCTCTAAAACAAAAACAGCCCTTCTACACCCAGAGTAACACCATCTCTAAAACAAACATCTCAGAGTAACATCATCTCAAAAACAAACAGCCCCTTCTACACCCAGAGTAACACCATCTCTAAAACAAACAGCCCCCTTCTACAACAAACATCATCTCAAAAACAAACAGCCCCTTCTACACCCAGAGTAACACCATCTCTAAAAACAAACAGCCCCTTCTACACCCAGAGTAACACCATCTCTAAAACAAACAGCCCTTCTACACCCAGAGTACCACCATCTCTAAAACAAACAGCCCCTTCTAACACATCCAAAAAAAAACAGCCCCATCTCTAAAACAAACAGCCCCTTCTACACCCAAGAGTAGTAACACCATCTCTAAAACAAACAGCCCCTTCTACACCCAGAGTAACACCATCTCTAAAACAAACAGCCCATTCTAAACCCAGAGTAACACCATCTCTAAAACAAACAGCCCCTTCTACACCCAGAGTAACACCATCTCTAAAACAAACAGCCCCTTCTACAACCCAGAGTAACACCATCTCTAAAACAAACAGCCCCTTCTACACCCAGAGTAACACCATCTCTAAAACAAACAGCCCCTTCTACACCCAGAGTAACACCATCTCTAAAACAAACAGCCCCTTCTAAACCCAGAGTAACACCATCTCAAAAACAAACAGCCCCTTCTACACCCAGAGTAACACCATCTCTAAAACAAACAGCCCCTTCTACACCCAGAGTAACACCATCTCTAAAACAAACAGCCCATTCTAAACCCAGAGTAACACCATCTCTAAAACAAACAGCCCCTTCTAAACCCAGAGTAACACCATCTCTAAAACAAACAGCCCCTTCTAAACCCAGAGTAACACCATCTCTAAAAACAAACAGCCCCTTCTACACCCAGAGTAACACCATCTCTAAAACAAACAGCCCCTTCTACACCCAGAGTAACACCATCTCTAAAACAAACAGCCCCTTCTACACCCAGAGTAACACCATCTCTAAAACAAACAGCCCTTCTACACCCAGAGTAACACCATCTCTAAAACAAACAGCCCCTTCTACACCCAGAGTAACACCATCTCTAAAACAAACAGCCCCTTCTAAACCCAGAGTAACACCATCTCAAAACAAACAAACCCTTCTACACCCAGAGTAACACCATCTCTAAAACAAACAGCCCCTTCTACACCCAGAGTAACACCATCTCTAAAACAAACAGCCCCTTCTACACCCAGAGTAACACCATCTCTAAAACAAACAGCCCCTTCTACACCCAGAGTAACACCATCTCTAAAACAAACAGCCCCTTCTACACCCAGAGTAACACCATCTCTAAAACAAACAGCCCCTTCTACACCCAGAGTAACACCATCTCTAAAACAAACAGCCCCTTCTACACCCAGAGTAACACCATCTCTAAAACAAACAGCCCCTTCTACACCCAGAGTAACACCATCTCTAAAACAAACAGCCCCTTCTACACCCAGAGTAACACCATCTCTAAAACAAACAGCCCCTTCTACACCCAGAGTAACACCATCTCTAAAACAAACAGCCCCTTCTACACCCAGAGTAACACCATCTCTAAAACAAACAGCCCATCTACACCCAGAGTAACACCATCTCTAAAACAAACAGCCCCTTCTACACCCAGAGTAACACCATCTCTAAAACAAACAGCCCCTTCTACACCCAGAGTAACACCATCTCTAAAACAAACAGCCCCTTCTACACCCAGAGTAACACCATCTCTAAAACAAACAGCCCCTTCTACACCCAGAGTAACACCATCTCTAAAACAAACAGCCCCTTCTACACCCAGAGTACCACCATCTCTAAAACAAACAGCCCCTTCTACACCCAGAGTAACACCATCTCTAAAACAAACAGCCCCTTCTACACCCAGAGTAACACCATCTCTAAAACAAACAGCCCTTCTACACCCAGAGTAACACCATCTCTAAAACAAACAGCCCCATTCTAAACAAACAGAGAGTAACACCATCTCTAAAACAAACAGCCCTTCTACACCCAGAGTAACACCATCTCTAAAACAAACAGCCCCTTCTACACCCAGAGTAACACCATCTCTAAAACAAACAGCCCTTCTACACCCAGAGTAACACCATCTCTAAAACAAACAGCCCTTCTACACCCAGAGTAACACCATCTCTAAAACAAACAAACCCAGAGTAACACCATCTCTAAAACAAACAGCCCCTTCTACACCCAGAGTAACACCATCTCTAAAACAAACAGCCCCTTCTACACCCAGAGTACACCATCTCTAAAACAAACAGCCCCTTCTACACCCAGAGTAACACCATCTCTAAAACAAACAGCCCCTTCTACACCCAGAGTAACACCATCTCTAAAACAAACAGCCCCTTCTACACCCCCTTCTAAAAAAACAAACACCCAGAGTAACACCATCTCTAAAACAAACAGCCCAAACCCAGAGTAACACCATCTCTAAAACAAACAGCCCCTTCTACACCCAGAGTAACACCATCTCTAAAACAAACAGCCCATTCTACACCCAGAGTAACACCATCTCTAAAACAAACACAGCCCCTTCTACCCACCAAAAACAAAGAGTAACACCATCTCTAAAACAAACAGCCCCATTCTAACACCCTAAAACAAACAGCCCCTTCTACACCCAGAGTAACACCATCTCTAAAACAAACAGCCCCTTCTACACCCAGAGTAAACATAAAACAAACATCTCCAAAAACAAACAGCCCATTCTACACCCAGAGTAACACCATCTCTAAAACAAACAGCCCATTCTACACCCAGAGTAACATCATCTCAAAACAAACAGCCCCTTCTACACCCAGAGTAACACCATCTAAAAACAGCCCCTTCTTCTACACCCAGAGTAACAAACAAACAGCCCCAAACATCTACACCCAGAGTAACACCATCTAAAACAAAAAACCCAAGTAACACCATCTCTAAAACAAACAGCCCCTTCTGCACCCAGAGTAACACCATCTCTAAAACAAACAGCCCATTCTACATGAACAAAGCAGAGAGGTTTTGGTTCCTGTTTCTGTAATGAGGCCCATAGCTGGGGGAATTCAGCACATTGGTCTGATAATGCACCGTTAGAATAGAGAGCAGAGATAGAGCCCATTAGAGCTGTATTCCCACTGCTGAAGGAGAGGGTCCATACTGTGCCATTTAACAGCCGGAGCATAACTGTCACAGCAGTAATGACTGCACTAACCGCCTTCATTATCGCCTCTGTGAGACATTACTACCAATGCACCAGTCATTCAAACCAAAAACTACTTCACCCAACAAGCCAGCAGTTGTAGGCAGTGACTGCCGAATAACTGTCCAATTACTGATGTACATCACTATACTGCTCTAGAGGTTCTTTGTGGACATTCATCCATCTCACCAAGACAACTGCATCGTCTATGGTACATAACTGCCCCCACGTACGTGTGTGTCCTCTATGGTACATAACTGCCCCCACGTACGTGTGTGTCCTCTATGGTACAGACCTGTTCCACCTGTACGTGTGTGTCCTCTATGGTATATACCTGTCCCACCTGTACGTGTGTGTCCTCTATGGTGCATAACTGTCCACCTGTACGTGTGTGTCCTCTATGGTACACACCTGTTCCACCTGTACGTGTGTGTCCTCTATGGCACATAACTGTCCCACTTGCACGTGTGTGTCCTCTATGGCACATACCTGTCCCACCTCTACGTGTGTGTCCTCTATGGTACATACCTGTCCACCTGTAAGTGTGTGTCCTCTATGGTACACACCTGTCCCACCTGTACGTGTGTGTCCTCTGTGGTACATAACTGTCCCATCTGTACGTGTGTGTCCTCTATGGTACACACCTGTCCCACCTGTACGTGTGTGTCCTCGATGGCACATAACTGTCCCACTTGCACGTGTGTGTCCTCTATGGTACATACCTGTCCACCTGTACGTGCGTGTCCTCTGAGGTACACACCTGTCCCACCTGTACGTGTGTGTCCTCGATGGTACATACCTGTCCACCTGTACGTGTGTGTCCTCTATGGTACACACCTGTTCCACCTGTACGTGTGTGTCCTCTATGGTATATGCCTGTCCCACCTGTACGTGTGTGTCCTGTATGGTACATATCTCTCCCATCTGTATGTATGTGTCCTCTATGGTACATACCTGTCCCACCTGTACGTGTGTGTCCTCTATGGTACACACCTGTCCCACCTGTACGTGTGTGTCCTCTGTGGTACATACCTGTCCCATCTGTACGTGTGTCCTCGATGGTACACACCTGTCCCACCTGTACGTGTGTGTCCTCTATGACACATAATTGTCCACCTGTACGTGTGTGTCCTCAATGGTACATACCTGTCCCATCTGTACGTGTGTGTCCTCTATGGTACATACCTGTCCCAGCTGTATGTGTGTGTCCTCTATGGTACATACCTGTCCCACCTGTACGTGTGTGTCCTCTATTGAGTGAGAGAAGGCTTTAATCAGTAGCTTCATCTGCCGCAGGTGAGTCTCCTCCAGGTCCTGGAACCTCTGCACACAGGACAACACAGCTGTCACATGACCACACCTTACTATTACACTCGGGGATTATATCACATTACTTTGTGGAAGATTTCATTGAAGAGAGACAAATAGTTCTTCAGCAGGTGCCAGTACAGCCTAGGGGCAATGTGCGTCCAGACGGTCCATTGTAAGACAGTGTGGTCCTGAGGCCATTGTGTTTTTGAGGCTACAGACAGTGTGTAACTGGGGAAACAGAAGGTGCTTTACAGGGAATACAGACAGTATTTTACTGGGGCTGCAGACAATGCATTACAGGGGCAACAAATAATGTGTTACTGGGGTTACAGGCAGTATGTTAAATGGGCTACAGTGTGCTATTGGGGCTAAAGACAGTGTGTTACAGGGGCAACTGACAGTGTGTTACAGGGTCTACAGGCAGTGTATTACTGGGGCTACAGACAGAGTGTTACAGGGGCTACAGACAGTGTGTTACAGGGGCCATAGACAGTGTATTACTGGGGCTACGGACAGTGTACTACTGGGCCTACAGACAGTGTATTACTGGGGCTACAGACAGTGCATTACTGGGCCTACAGACAGTGCATTACTGGGCCTACAGACAGTGTATTACTGGGCCTACAGACAGTGTATTACTGGGCCTACAGACAGTGTATTACTGGGCCTACAGACAGTGTGTTACAGGGGCTACAGACAACGTGAAACAGGCGAATCAGCTGCAAGGACTGAGATCACAGATTTATCCATTCCTGTGGACACAGCTGGGTGAGAAAAGCTCAGCACTGATCCGCATCCATCACTGAGCTGCTGAAGTGAAGTTTGTTCGGGAACCACAGCACAGCATCTCCTCTCCCACAGAACACGGCTGGCCCTGAGAGATTCACACAGCCTGCTGGTATATACAGCACAGCATCTCCTATACTACTCAACACGGCTGGCCCTGAGAGATCCACACAGCCTGCTGGCATATACAGCACAGCATCTCCTCTCCTACTGAACACGGCTGGCCCTGAGAGATCCACACAGCCTGCTGGTATATACAGCACAGCATCTCCTCTCCTACTGAACACGGCTGGCCCTGAGAGATCCACACAGCCTGCTGGTATATACAGCACAGCATCTCCAATACTACTGAACACGGCTGGCCCTGAGAGATCCACACAGCCTGCTGGTATATACAGCACAGCATCTCCTCTCCTACTGAACACGGCAGGCCCTGAGATCCCACACAGCCTGCTGGTATATACAGCACAGCATCTCCTCTCCTACTGAACACGGCTGGCCCTGAGAGATTCACACAGCCTGCTGGTATACACAGCACAGCATCTCCTATACTACTGAACACGGCTGGCCCTGAGAGATCCACACAGCCTGCTGGTATATACAGCACAGCATCTCCTCTCCTACTGAATCTCCTGGCCCTACTGAACAGCCTGCTGGTATATACAGCACAGGCCCTGAGAGATCTGAGAGATCCACACAGCCTGCTGGTATATACAGCACAGCATCTCCTATCCTACTGAACACGGCTGGCCCTGAGAGATCCACACAGCCTGCTGGTATATACAGCACAGCATCTCCAATCCTACTGAACACGGCTGGCCCTGAGAGATCCACACAGCCTGCTGGTATATACAGCACAGCATCCACTGAACAGCCTGGCCCTGGATCCACACAGCCTGCTATACAGCACAGCATCTCCTATCCTACTGAACACGGCTGGCCCTGAAAGATCCACACAGCCTGCTGGCATATACAGCACAGCATCTCCAATCCTACTGAACACGGCTGACCCTGAGAGATCCACACAGCCTGCTGGTATATACAGCACAGCATCTCCTCTCCTACTGAACACGGCTGGCCCTGAGAGATCCACACAGCCTGCTGGTATATACAGCACAGCATCTCCTCTCCTACTGAACACGGCTGGCCCTGAAAGATCCACACAGCCTGCTGGTATATACAGCACAGCATCTCCTCTCCTACTGAACACGGCTGGCCCTGAGAGATCCACACAGCCTGCTGGTATATACAGCACAGCATCTCCTCTCCTACTGAACACGGCTGGCCCTGAGAGATCCACACAGCCTGCTGGTATATACAGCACAGCATCTCCTCTCCTACTGAACACGGCTGGCCCTGAGAGATCCACACAGCCTGCTGGTATATACAGCACAGCATCTCCTCTCCTACTGAACACGGCTGGCCCTGAGAGATCCACACAGCCTGCTGTATATACAGCACAGCATCTCCTATCCTACTGAACACGGCTGGCCCTGAGAGATCCCACACAGCCTGCTGGCATATACAGCACAGCATCTCCTATCCTACTGAACACGGCTGGCCCTGAGATCCACACAGCCTGCTGGCATATACAGCACAGCATCTCCTCTCCTACTGAACACGGCTGGCCCTGAGAGATCCACACAGCCTGCTGGCATATACAGCACAGCATCTCCTCTCCTACTGAACACGGCTGGCCCTGAGAGATCCACACAGCCTGCTGGCATACACACATCCATCTCTATCCACTGAACACTGCTGGCCCTGAGAGATCCACACAGCCTGCTGGCATATACAGCACAGCATCTCCTATCCTACTGAACACGGCTGGCCCTGAGAGATCCACACAGCCTGCTGGCATATACAGCACAGCATCTCCTCTCCTACTGAACACGGCTGGCCCTGAGAGAGATCCACACAGCCTGCTGATCCATATACAGCACAGCATCTCCTCTCCTACTGAACACGGCTGGCCCTGAGAGATCCACACAGCCTGCTGGCATATACAGCACAGCATCTCCTCTCCTACTGAACACGGCTGGCCCTGAGAGATCCACACAGCCTGCTGGCATATACAGCACAGCATCTCCTCTCCTACTGAACACGGCTGGCCCTGAGAGATCCACACAGCCTGCTGGCATATACAGCACAGCATCTCCTCTCCTACTGAACACGGCTGGCCCTGAGAGATCCACACAGCCTGCTGGTATATACAGCACAGCATCTCCTCTCCTACTGAACACGGCTGGCCCTGAGAGATCCACACAGCCTGCTGGTATATACAGCACAGCATCTCCTCTCCTACTGAACACGGCTGGCCCTGAGAGATCCACACAGCCTGCTGGCATATACAGCACAGCATCTCCTATCCTACTGAACACGGCTGGCCCTGAGAGATCCACACACAGCCTGCTGGTATATACAGCACAGCATCTCTCTCCTACTGAACACGGCTGGCCCTGAGAGATCCACACAGCCTGCTGGTATATACAGCACAGCATCTCCTATCCTACTGAACACGGCTGGCCCTGAGAGATCCACACAGCCTGCTGGTATATACAGCACAGCATCTCCTCTCCTACTGAACACGGCTGGCCCTGAGAGATCCACACAGCCTGCTGGTATATACAGCACAGCATCTCCTCTCCTACTGAACACGGCTGGCCCTGAGAGATCCACACAGCCTGCTGGTATATACAGCACAGCATCTCCTCCTACTGAACACGGCTGGCCCTGAGAGATCCACACAGCCTGCTGGTATATACAGCACAGCATCTCCTCTCCTACTGAACACGGCTGGCCCTGAGAGATCCACACAGCCTGCTGGTATATACAGCACAGCATCTCCTCTCCTACTGAACACGGCTGGCCCTGAGAGATCCACACAGCCTGCTGGTATATACAGCACAGCATCTCCTCTCCTACTGAACACGGCTGGCCCTGAGAGATCCACACAGCCTGCTGGTATATACAGCACAGCATCTCCTATCCTACTGAACACGGCTGGCCCTGAGAGATCCACACAGCCTGCTGGCATATACAGCACAGCATCTCCTATCCTACTGAACACGGCTGGCCTGAGAGATCCACACAGCCTGCTGGCATATACAGCACAGCATCTCCCTCTCCTACTGAACACGGCTGGCCCTGAGAGATCCACACAGCCTGCTGGCATATATACAGCACAGCATCTCCCTCTCCTACTGAACACGCACAGCATCTGGCCCTGAGAGATCCACACAGCCTGCTGGTATATACAGCACAGCATCTCCTCTCCTACTGAACACGGCTGGCCCTGAGATCCACACAGCCTGCTGGTATATACAGCACAGCATCTCCTATCCTACTGAACACGCCTGCTGGCCCTGAGAGATCCACACAGCCTGCTGGCATATACAGCACAGCATCTCCTCTCCACTCCTACTGAACACGGCTGGCCCTGAGAGATCCACACAGCCTGCTGGCATATACAGCACAGCATCTCTATCCTACTGAACACGGCTGGCCCTGAGAGATCCACACAGCCTGCTGGCATATACAGCACAGCATCTCCTCTCCTACTGAACACGGCTGGCCCTGAGAGATCCACACAGCCTGCTGGCATATACAGCACAGCATCTCCTATCCTCCTACTGAACACACAGCTGCTGGCTGGCCCTGAGAGATCCACACAGCCTGCTGGTATATACAGCACAGCATCTCCTCTCCTACTGAACACGGCTGGCCCTGAGAGATCCACACAGCCTGCTGGTATATACAGCACAGCATCTCTATCTCCTACTGAACACGGCTGGCACTGAGAGATCCACACAGCCTGCTGGCATATACAGCACAGCATCTCCTATCCTACTGAACACGGCTGGCACTGAGAGATCCACACAGCCTGCTGGCATATACAGCACAGCATCTCCTATCCTACTGAACACGGCTGGCACTGAGAGATCCACACAGCCTGCTGGCATATACAGCACAGCATCTCCTATCCTACTGAACACGGCTGGCCCTGAGAGATCCACACAGCCTGCTGGCATATACAGCACAGCATCTCCTATCCTACTGAACACGGCTGGCTGGCCCAGCCTGCTGGCATATACAGCACAGCATCTCTATCCTACTGAACACGGCTGGCCTGAGAGATCCACACAGCCTGCTGGCATATACAGCACAGCATCTCCTCTCCTACTGAACACGGCTGGCCCTGAGAGATCCACACAGCCTGCTGGCATATACAGCACAGCATCTCCTCTCCTACTGAACACGGCTGGCCCTGAGAGATCCACACAGCCTGCTGGTATATACAGCACAGCATCTCCTCTCCTACTGAACACGGCTGGCCCTGAGAGATCCACACAGCCTGCTGGCATATACAGCACAGCATCTCCCTATCCTACTGAACACGGCTGGCCCTGAGAGATCCACACAGCCTGCTGGCATATACAGCACAGCATCTCCTCTCCTACTGAACACGGCTGGCACTGAGAGATCCACACAGCCTGCTGGCATATACAGCACAGCATCTCCTATCCTACTGAACACGGCTGGCCCTGAGAGATCCACACAGCCTGCTGGCATATACAGCACAGCATCTCCTATCCTACTGAACACGGCTGGCCCTGAGAGATCCACACAGCCTGCTGGCATATACAGCACAGCATCTCCTCTCCTACTGAACACGGCTGGCCCTGAGAGATCCACACAGCCTGCTGGCATATACAGCACAGCATCTCCTCTCCTACTGAACACGGCTGGCACTGAGAGATCCACACAGCCTGCTGGCATATACAGCACAGCATCTCCTATCCTACTGAACACGGCTGGCACTGAGAGATCCACACAGCCTGCTGGCATATACAGCACAGCATCTCCTATCCTACTGAAACACGGCTGGCCTGAGAGAGATCCACACAGCCTGCTGGCATATACAGCACAGCATCTCCTCTCCTACTGAACACGGCTGGCCCTGAGAGATCCACACAGCCTGCTGGCATATACAGCACAGCATCTCCTCTCCTACTGAACACGGCAGCCCTGAGAGATATACAGCACAGCCTGCTCTCCTACTGAACAGCTGGCATCTGAGAGATACTGAACACTGCTGGCATATACAGCACAGCCTGAGAGATCCCACACAGCCTGCTGGCACTGAGAGATCCCCATCCACACAGCCTGCTGGTATATACAGCACAGCATCTCATCCTACTGATCGGCTGGCACTGAACACAGCCTGCTGGCATATACAGCACAGCAGATCTCTCCTACTGAAGCCTGGCTGAGAGATCCACACAGCCTGCACAGCATCTCCTCTCCTACTGAACACGGCTGGCCCTGAGAGATCCACACAGCCTGCTGGTATATACAGCACAGCATCTCCTCCTACTGAACACAGCTGGCCCTGAGAGAGATCCACACAGCCTGCTGGCATATACAGCACAGCATCTCCTCTCCTACTGAACACGGCTGGCACTGAGAGATCCACACAGCCTGCTGGCATATACAGCACAGCATCTCCTCTCCTACTGAACACAGCTGGCCCTGAGAGATCCACACAGCCTGCTGGCATATACAGCACAGCATCTCCTCTCCTACTGAACACGGCTGGCCCTGAGAGATCCACACAGCCTGCTGGCATATACAGCACAGCATCTCCTATCCTACTGAACACGGCTGGCACTGAGAGATCCACACAGCCTGCTGGCATATACAGCACAGCATCTCCTCTCCTACTGAACACGGCTGGCCTGAGAGATCCACACAGCCTGCTGGCATATACAGCACAGCATCTCCCTCTCCTACTGAACACGGCTGGCCCTGAGAGATCCACACAGCCTGCTGGCATATACAGCACAGCATCTCCTATCCTACTGAACACAGCTGGCCCTGAGAGATCCACACAGCCTGCTGGGCATATACAGCACAGCATCTCCTCTCCTACTGAACACGGCTGGCCCTGAGAGAGATCCACACAGCCTGCTGGCATATACAGCACAGCATCTCCTATCCTACTGAACACAGCTGGCCCTGAGAGATTCACACAGCCTGCTGGCATATACAGCACAGCATCTCCTCTCCTACTGAACACAGCTGGCCCTGAGAGATTCACACAGCCTGCTGGCATATACAGCACAGCATCTCCTCTCCTACTGAACACAGCTGGCCCTGAGAGATCCACACAGCCTGCTGGCAGCCTGCTATACATACAGCACAGCATCTCCTCTCCTACTGAACACAGCTGGCCCTGGAGATCCACACAGCCTGCTGGCATATACAGCACAGCATCTCCTCTCCTACTGAACACGGCTGGCCCTGAGAGATCCACACAGCCTGCTGGCATATACAGCACAGCATCTCCTCTCCTACTGAACACAGCTGGCCCTGAGAGATTCACACAGCCTGCTGGCATATACAGCACAGCATCTCCTCTCCTACTGAACACGGCTGGCCCTGAGAGATCCACACAGCCTGCTGGCATATACAGCACAGCATCTCCTATCCTACTGAACACGGCTGGCCCTGAGAGATTCACACAGCCTGCTGGCATATACAGCACAGCATCTCCTATCCTACTGAACACGGCTGGCCCTGAGAGATCCACACAGCCTGCTGGCATATACAGCACAGCATCTCCTATCCTACTGAACACGGCTGGCCCTGAGAGATTCACACAGCCTGCTGGCATATACAGCACAGCATCTCCTCTCCTACTGAACACGGCTGGCCCTGAGAGATTCACACAGCCTGCTGGCATATACAGCACAGCATCTCCTCTCCTACTGAACACGGCTGGCCCTGAGAGATCCACACAGCCTGCTGGCATATACAGCACAGCATCTCCTATCCTGCTGGCCCAGGGACAGAGATCCACACAGCCTGCTGGCATATAGCACAGCATCTCCTATCCTACTGAACACGGCTGGCCAGGAGAGATTCACACAGCCTGCTGACATATACAGCACAGCATCTCCTATCCTTCTGAACACGGCTGGCCCTGAGAGATTCACACAGCCTGCACAGCACAGCATCTTTTCTCCTACTGAACCATGCTGGCCCTGAGAGATTCACACAGCCTGCTGGCATATACAGCACAGCATCTCCTCTCCTATTGAACACGGCTGGCCCTGAGAGATTAACACACAGCCTGCTGGAACATACAGAGCACACACTCTTTTTTTCAGGACACAGAATGCAGAGACTGTCGGCAAAAATCTGATTCAGAGATGAAGATGGTGGCCCTGCTGACACCACAAGGACCTGCTAGCAATTACACATGAGACATTCATGCAGGGACACAGGAATGCCCCACATCAACACATTTTTAGAGGGTCCAAATGCTGAACACATTTCATCTGAAGGGAATAATCAAAACATCTCATTCCCACTGAAGAAAAACACAGGGCCCATTATGTACATCACAACTCCAGGACAGTACATCTCTGGAGCCCATATAATGACCCCACATAACCCCCGCCTGACCCGACCCCTCCTGCACTGACCTGAGCGGATTGGCTCATTTTCTGCTCAAAGTCTCTGCCCACACGGTTATACTTTTTTCAGATATGAATAAAACACGACAAAATGGAGCCTTCTTCACTTTCACCTCCATCTGTAAACGAGAGAGGGAGAGAAGGAGAGGGGGGAGGAGAGAGATGTTTTTTATTTTTAAGGTCCCATTTATAGATCCAATGGGTTCAGCAGTATTTAACAGAATGCATCATAAGTACAACAGCAAGTTCAGCAAAAGACTTTTCTTCAAGAAGCTAAAACAGGATGAAATAATAACAAGAGGCCTGTCGGCCTAGGGATCTCCACTGAGGATGAGTGAAATGTCCATGTCATAACTTAATTTCAGAAATTCTTGAAAACTATTGCAATATGAACACATATGACACATTCATGAAAGACTGAAAAAATGATCATCAACACTGATTTTCAAAGTCCAAAATGCTGAATTTCTCAAAAACGGGGAAGTGGATTTTCTAATTTTCGCAGGGGTAATCAAAACATCATAAAGAAGGCTCACAACAAATTAGAGAGAAGTTATGAGACAGTTTATGATATATTAATGAAAGACTGAAAAACTGAGCACAAACACTGATTTTCTAAATCCAAAATACAGAATTGAGAAATTCTGGACGTAGAATTTTCTCATTTTCGCAGGGGTCATCAGAACATCATAAGGAAGGCTCACAACAAATTAGACAAAAAGTAATCAGACAGTTTTTGAGATATAAATGAAAGACTGAAAAAATGAGCACAAACACTGATTTTCTCAGTCCAAAATGCTGAATTTCTCAAAAACCGGGATGTAGAATTTTCTCATTTTCACAGTGAATATTCAGAATATCATAAGGAAGGCTCGCACCATTAGGAAAAAAAAGTTATCATACAGTTTTTGAGATATTCAGATTTGAAGTGAGAAGTTGACGGCAGGCAGGCAGGCAGACAGACAGACATATGGACGCCGGACGACTCGGCACTTGAAAAGCTCCGCTGAATGTGACATCACACTGAACTGAATGATACACACTCAATGGACTCATCCCACTGAACTGAATGATGCACACACAATAGACTCATCACACTGAACTGAATGATACACACACAATAGACTCATCACACTGAACTGAATGATACACACACAATAGACTCATCCCACTGAACTGAATGATACACACACAATAGACTCATCCCACTGAACTGAATGATACACACACAATGGACTCATCCCACTGAACTGAATGATACACACACAATGGACTCATCCCACTGAACTGAATGATACACACACAATAGACTCATCACACTGAACTGAATGATACACACACAATGGACTCATCCCACTGAACTGAATGATACACACACAATGGACTCATCCCACTGAACTGAATGATACACACACAATAGACTCATCCCACTGAACTGAATGATACACACTCAATGGACTCATCCCACTGAACTGAATGATACACACTCAATAGACTCATCCCACTGAACTGAATGATACACACTCAATGGACTCATCCCACTGAACTGAATGATACACACACAATGGACTCATCCCACTGAACTGAATGATACACACACAATGGACTCATCCCACTGAACTGAATGATACACACACAATGGACTCATCCCACTGAACTGAATGATACACACACAATGGACTCATCCCACTGAACTGAATGATACACACACAATGGACTCATCCCACTGAACTGAATGATACACACACAATGGACAATGGAATCACACACAATGGACTGAACTGAATGATACACACACAATGGACTCATCCCACTGAACTGAATGGATACACACACAATGGACTCATCCCACTGAACTGAATGATACACACTCAATGGACTCATCCCACTGAACTGAATGATACACACACAATGGACTCATCACACTGAACTGAATGATACACACACAATAGACTCATCCCACCCACACAATGACTCAACTGAATGATGATACACACAATGGACTCATCCCACTGAACTGAATGATACACACACAATGGACTCATCCCACTGAACTGAATGATACACACACAATGGACTCATCCCACTGAACTGAATGATACACACACAATGGACTCATCCCACTGAACTGAATGATACACACACAATGGACTCATCCCACTGAACTGAATGATGCACACACAATGGACTCATCCCACTGAACTGAATGATACACACACAATGGACTCATCCCACTGAACTGAATGATACACACTCAATGGACTCATCCCACTGAACTGAATGATACACACTCAATGGACTCATCCCACTGAACTGAATGATACACACATAATGGACTCATCCCACTGAACTGAATGATACACACACAATGGACTCATCCCACTGAACTGAATGATACACACTCAATGGACTCATCCCACTGAACTGAATGATACACACTCAATGGACTCATCCCACTGAACTGAATGATACACACACAATAGACTCATCCCACCGGAGCACTTGAACAAAAAGCCGCCATATCAGTTGAAGCCATGAGAGTTAAAATGGCCACTCCCAGCTCAGCTGTATAAAGCAAATGATTGGCTTTTGCGAGGAGGGGGTGGAATATGCCATACAATCACAATCACCAGGGATAACGGACATTTCTGCCGGAGCTGGTTGGTCTCGTCTCTCCAGCGTCTGTGGTAATGAATGTGGAGAGGACACACACACACACACACACACACACTTCTCCACCTCCTTCTGTGGAGCTCCCTCCCTCTGCAGTCGCTCCAACTCCGCACACTTTCCGTGGTAGCCCTCCCGGGACTTCTGCAGCAGCCCGCTCTGTGTCTGAAGGGCCTGCACCGCCTCTCCCGTCCCCATCTGCTCCTCCTTCGTCTGAAACCACAGACCAAGAGCTGCTGTCTATGGTACAGGGGCACAGAGCTTCAACAACCATAGAGTTTGTCAATGGTGCAGGACACGGGTGGTTCTAAGTGAGAGGGATTATCGATGATGCAGGGTTGTACGTCCTCAAAACCACAGAGCGAGAGAAATTAGCTGTTCACAGTTCCAGACCACAGTGAATCAGCAACCATAGAGAGAATGGGACTCTAGAAGCATGTTAGATTTCCAACTGTGGGCAATGGCACTGGTGCGAGAGAGACTGAGAATTACTTTACAGAAGCAGAGTCAGAGAGAGAGGGAGAGAAAGAAGAGGTGGACCGTAAGAATAATCAGCCAGCCTCCCCCAGATTCAGCAGAGCGTCACAGCACACAGGAAGAGAGGCAGCGGAGCTCACTTCCTGTCACACTGCGATCAGCAACCACAGACGCACAAACAGCAGTGTGAGGAGGAACAGAGAGCAGCAGAGGACAGAGCAACAACAACAGAGAGGGAACAGGGCCCTGTTTCACAGAGCAGGATTCCTGAGTTAACTGGGCCCTGTTTCACAAAGCAGGATTACTGAGTTAGCTGGGCCCTGTTTCACAAAGCAGGATTACTGAGTTAGCTGGGTCCTGTTTCACAATGCAGGATTCCTGAGTTAGCTGGGCCCTGTTTCACAGAGCAGGATTACTGAGTTAGCTGGGCCCTGTTTCACAATGCAGGATTCCTGAGTTAGCTGGGCCCTGTTTCACAGAGCAGGATTACTGAGTTAGCTGGGCCCTGTTTCACAGAGCAGGATTACGGAGTTAGCTGGGTCCCCAGAGCAGGTTTCACAAAGCAGGATTACTGAGTTAGCTGGGCCCTGTTTCACAGAGCAGGATTACTGAGTTAGCTGGGCCCTGTTTCACAGAGCAGGATTACTGAGTTAGCAGGGGTTCTGTTTCACAGAGCAGGATTACTGAGTTAGCTGGGCCCTGTTTCATAGAGCAGGATTACTGAGTTAGCTGGGTCCTGTTTCACAGAGCAGGGTTACTGAGTTAGCTGGGCCCTGTTTCACAGAGCAGGATTACTGAGTTAGCTGGGTTCTGTTTCACAGAGCAGGATTACTGAGTTAGCTGGGTCCTGTTTCACAGAGCAGGATTACAGAATTAGCTGGGTCCTGTTTCACAATGCAGGATTACTGAGTCAGCTGGGCCCTGTTTCACAGAGCAGGATTACTGAGTTAGCTGGGTCCTGTTTCACAGAGCAGGGATTTACTGAGGATTACAGAATTAGCTGGGCCCTGTTTCAGAAAGCAGGATTACTGAGTTAGCAGGACCTGTTTCACAAAGCAGGATTACTGAGTTAGCTGGGTCCTGTTTCACAAAGCAGGGTTACTGAGTTAGCTGGGCCCTGTTTCACAAAGCAGGATTACTGAGTTAGCCAGGACCTGTTTCACAAAGCAGGATTACTGAGTTAGCTGGGTCCTGTTTCACAAAGCAGGATTACTGAGTTAGCTGGGCCCTGTTTCACAAAGCAGGATTGCTGAGTTAGCTGGGCTCTGTTTCACAATGCAGGATTACTGAGTTAGCTGGGTCCTGTTTCACAAAGCAGGATTACTGAGTTAGCTGGGCCCTGTTTCACAATGCAGGATTACTGTGTTAGCTGGGTCCTGTTTCACAGAGCAGGATTACTGAGTTAGCTGGGTCCTGTTTCACAAAGCAGGATTACTGAGTTAGCTGGGCCCTGTTTCACAATTCAGGATTACTGTGTTAGCTGGGTCCTGTTTCACAGAGCACTGGATTACTGAGTTAGCTGGGTCCTGTTTCACAAAGCAGGATTACTGAGTTAGCTGGGTCCTGTTTCACAAGAAAGGATTACTGAGTTTGCTGGATAACTGGGAAGGCGGGGGAGGGGAATCTGGGGAAATTGAGGTAATAGTGCAATCGGGGCGTTACCTTGCGGTGAACTTTGACCTGTTCCTCTCCGTACTTGTTGATGTCTCGGATGAGGTCGCTCATCTTCTTGGTCAGCTCCAGGTGACAGAGGGCCAGCTTGTCAGAGGAGACCCGGAACACATCCCACATGGGGGCAAACGTCCTGCCGGGGGCAGGGCACAAACACCACATTCAGCACCCTGCTCATGTTAAACAGCTTCCTGTAGCATGGAATTCTGGGATTTGAAGTGTAAAGGCACCCACCAAAAGAAAAAAAATCTGCAAAGACGAACTTCACATTAAAACTTTAAACGAGGTCAAAGGGCGCGAAAAGGAAAGCCAAGGATAAATAAAATGCAGTCCAGAAGTACTTGGACTGTGACACTGTATAAAGGGCTTAAACTCCAGTACAGCTATAGTGATGTGTAAATAATCACAAAAAAAGCGGACAGTCCCATGTTGTACATAAAGCAGAAGATGTACTATGTCAATTATTTTGTTTTTGTTTTATATTTGCAGCAATTTCTATAGTATAGAGAGACTAAATAACACTTCGTAATTACATAAAATCTGCACAGGAAAAAGAATCGGATTCATTCTCATTGACTACGCGCAATCTGTACAACACAGAGAGACTGAATCATACTAATTAACAGTATAAAATCTGGACAGTACAAGGATAAAATAAAGCTTTTTAACTGTACGGAATTTGGACCATACCGTGTGAATTATTACTCATTAACTGTCCAGAATCTGTGCAGAACACTAATGAGCCAACAGTCACAACACAAGCAGCCATACAGGCAGACAGGCCTGATCCCTGCATAAGAGCACAGCCTCTCGCATTCAACCACCCTCAAACAGGGTATTTACAGCATGAAGCTCTCTGATTGGTGGGTGTGAGGAGACTGACAGGTCTAAAGAAGGGTGTGATTGGGTGGGGGTGGTGGGGGGTGGATCTTACCCCAGGGGGCTCCCACTGCTTGCCATCTTCGCCAGTTTACTCAGGGATTTAGAGTACGCCTCCTCGATGGCTGCCCTGTGAAACACACACACACACGCGCGCGCACACACACCCACACACACACACACACACGCACACGCTCAGCATACAGGGAACCAAATACCGTAAAGTTCCGTGTATACGGCGCACTTGTTTTTACGTCGGGAAAAATGAAAAGTTGGGGATGCGCCTTATATACGGGAACAACAGAATCGCGGCAAAAGTTCCGAGATACATGCAAACGTACAGCCTTCATCTTACAGGTTACTTTTGCTGCTTGGCCACATTAATCGGAGCTCATGTGAAATTGGAGTGACGCACCCCAGCTGAAATTAAACATCTGCTGGTGAGTTTATTTAAAGACAGATGTTTGTTCTGGTGCCGACACTGGAAAGCCGTTGCCTATAATTAAATATAACCGTTAATGTTAGTTCATTCAAAAAAGATCAGCAGAGTCGTTGTCACGGCACCTGTTAGCTTAAAAATGACTGAGATGTCGGCAGAAGTATAACTATCAGTCCCTGAAAAAAATTATTTTTTTCATTGGATATTCTAGTTACAACATGATTGAGCTAGCGAAGCAGTTTTGTGTTGCTATGTGCGGTATTTATTCAGTTTTGGGAAATCACGATGTCTAGAAAACATAAGCCCAAACTGGCTGGCTGACAAGGACAGTTAACGTCAGATCTCATGTATTTACACTGAAACGGGGAGAATACTAGCAAAAAACGAACAAATACCCACAGTATAAATAAATTTTGATTATACATTTTATTTTGTTGGTATTAGTTGTATAATCGCATTATTATGGCGAGGGTGATGCTTGACCGTCATTCTTGTCACGACAGTGATGCTGTCGTGACAAGAATGACGGATCACACCCTAGCGTAATAATGCTTAAAAAAAAAACACATAAAAATCATTGTAGGCGACTTCATTCCAATATTTTTTCTTTACATGATCCGTTTCATTTCTACAGAAAAGAAAATGTCACTCCATAGATTTGTTCTGCTTTTTATTAATTCCTGACTTGCAAGTCATTTCTCCTTCTTGGTTGTTCCAACCTGTAAGGAAAAACAGAAAATAAAATTTGTTGTAAATAATGCTGCCGTTTCATCGTAACTGCGCCGGTTGCGATTAGAATTTGCCGGGGGCTATTGTGGACATTTAGCAGAAATTTTTGGTAGTAGAACCCATATATTCCCGCCCGATAGATAGTGGCATATGCGTGGGCATACGTGCTGTCGGCACATTGGTTTATGTCTTGCGTCTTGCGCCTTCCATTTTTCGCCGATGTCCGATGAATATAATCACTTCTCATGGAGGAAGTTGAAAAGGAAAGGAAAAAAATAGGACAAATACATGCGGCATTCTAGGAAAATTTTGAGGAGAGATAATATGTATGACACACACAAGATTTGGGTGGAAATTTGTATGGTTTTTTTTTTTTTTATTTTGGACAAGTCCCAAAGTCGGGGTGCGCCTTATAAACGAGTGCGCCGTATACACGGAACTTTACGGTATTTGCTTGGCATGGAATACTATAATCTGATTGGATGCATTCAGCTCGGGAGAGGCCAGTGCGAGGTCACAGTGGGTTGTGAGATCGGCCTGATGTAATGACGTCAGACCCGCCCACCTGCACTAAGCAAAGTTACTAACCATGAGCTCAGCACAGATTTTACAGGGAAAAAGTAATCATTCTGAAAATGGAAATATGTGGGAGCGGAGAAACGAGGCTATGAATCACCGAACCACGCAATGACATTATCGCTCCTGAACACATGCAAGCAACTCCGCTCTTGTTTTCTGCTTTTCCCGTTTGAGAGCAGCTCCATTCGTTCTGATTTCCCCCCTCTGTTCTGACTGAATGTAATGTTTCCTCACACCTGATGCAGTACGGTCTGACACCCCTCCACGCAGCCTTCAGACAAGACGCAAATACGCAAACTTCAGCGGACTCTGCTCAGAAACCCTCTGAACAGGACGCTTTGCGTTTACAACATTCTAATGCAGTGTTCTAGAACACTACTGTTCTCCAGCAGTAATGGTTACATCACTAACGAACATTCAAATCACACATTTGTGACATCACAAAGAAGGAACAACAATAAGACTGCGATTAGTTGTCCCCGAGTCAGTCTGGCCAGCGTCTCATTCAAAGAGATATCAGAGAGAATCAGCCAATCACAGCACAGGAGCCTGTGTTCCTCATATGCACGCTGAAAAGTGACCTCACAGACCTCAGCACTGCTGTTAACGGATACCTGAATCCAACACCACAGGCTCTATTACCTCAATTCACACAAATAAAGTACAATGTAGACATACCTTTTTCACCAAGTCATGTCACCTCACCACGAAATGTACAAAAAAGCTGCGCAATGTACCAGAAAAGCACTATGAATTCCCCATCGTCATGAACAATAACCTACTGAAACTGACGTCTCATTCTGTGCCCGCAGCGTTATCTGATACAGCTCAGTGCTCACAGTGTGATCCATGACTCCATCGCACTAAGTTCCTTCACCTGTGCACAGGTGGCTTTACAGTGTGTTCTTTGGGAAAATCGCACTGACTACCCACAATTACTGACTAGTCCTCTCCAGTAAGAAAGAGTAAAATGTGGTAAAAAAAAAAATGGACCAGTCAGCTTTCAGCAGACCTGCTGACATCACTGTTACAGTGCACTCAGGCTAATCGCTGCCCTTTACACAGTCCTGCCATGCTGACCAAACCCTGTGAGGATAACCACTAATTACAGCAATTAATTTAAGCCAACAGTCCAGGCCATTAAGGAAGCCACAAATGCTGCGGAACGGGCTGAGGGTCCCGGGGTTGGTGTAGCAGAGAGGAGCAAGCCGCGGGTCTCTAAGAATCTCTCTCTCCCCCTCTCCCGTTCTCTCTCTTTCCTATAGCAGCTCAGAGCTGTAGCATCCTCTGCAAACTATACTGCGCTCTCTCCTGAAACAAGCTGTGTCACAATCAGTCTCCTCCTTACTGTGTCCTCAAATTACGTGCTGTCCACTAAACTTACTGCATTCCATTAATGCCTATTTTCACTGAGCAATGGGTAGTGCGGAATAAGAATTCATAAGCACCAACTAGTATAAACATCATCTTCACTGCCACATAAGCATGTTGCGTGGGCATATCTGGAATAGCTCTGGACTGGCTCAGATCCTATCTTACTGAAAGAAGCTTCACACTTTCCATCAGAGAACCGGTGTCTGACTCCTCCCCCATGTCCAGTGGTGTCCCACAGGGATCAGTTTTGGGACCTTTACTATTTTCTTCACATTTGCTGCCATTGGGTCAATTAATTAAATCCTTTTATATAACATATCACCTATTTGCAGAGGATATTCAGTTACTTTTAAACCTGGTGAGGTTTCTGTGCTCCAAAAACATTTTGACAGTCTCAAAGCGATAAATGACTGTGCAGGTCAAAACTATAAACAGCTAAACCCAGATAAGACAGAGGTTCTGATTGTTGCTGCTGATAAATTTGCTCCTCAGATTCTCCAAAACCTTGGACCCCTCTCTTCAGCAGTTCACTCCAGTCTACGAAACTTAGGGGTGATTTTTGATCATAGTCTGTCATTTGACACGCATATTAAGCAGTGGTCCAGTTCATGCTCCTTCCACCTTTGAAATATTAGTAAGCTTAGATCTGTAGTTTCAATGGCTGAATTGGAGATGATTATTCATGCCTTCATCTCATCACGCACTGACTATTGTAATGTTCTTTTTTCATCGCTGAGTGTGTCCGCTCTTCGCAGTCTGCAGTCAGTCCAAAATGCTGCTCCCAGACTGCTTACTTAGACTAATAAAAGAACACATACTACCCCAATATTAAAATCACTCAATTGGCTTCGAGTAATATATAGACTCAGATATAAAATCCTTGCCAATACCAACAGAGCTCTACATGGACGGGCTCCTAAATAAATAGCTAATCTGCCTCATCCCTATATGCCGCCTCGCTCCCTTAGATCGAAAGAATTATGTCTTTTGTCTGCTCCCCGCATCCAACTCAAAACTCGTGGCAATGGAGCCTTTTGAAGCATTAGCACCTAAGATGTGGAATGCTCTGCCCCAATCAGTGCGATCCGCTGACTCTGTGGACATTCTTAAAGGTCCACTTAAAACATACCTGTTCAGACAAGCATTTGGATAACTTGTGGGCACCTGGCCTCCTACTTATTTCACTATTCTTTGCTCTTAGAATTGTATTTTATCACTTTTATGCTAAACAGACTTGTGGTTTTTACTTTGTATTGTATTGTTTTTACCCCTCAACCGACGAAAGTTGTGGAGGGGTATTGTCGTGGTGAGCGGCGTACGTCCGTCTGTCTGTCCGTTAACTTCTCGTTCCTGGACGATAGCTGAAAAACGCCATGGCCAAATGCTCTCATTTTCTGGTGGTATGTTGGGGGTGGTTAGAGGAAGCTCCCTATAGATTTCTGTCCTGCTGCAATAATCAATATGGCCACTACGGCAGGGCAAGCGCAAGGCTGAAGGGTCCCGCTCGCGACAGCGCGCCATTTGTTACCACGTTTTCTGTTAAAGCCATGTTAACATGATATTATTACTGTTACCATGTTTTCTGTTAAAGTCATGTTAACATGATATTATTACTGTTACCATGTTTTCTGTTAAAGCCATGTTAACATGATATTATTACTGTTATCATGTTTTCTGTTCAAGCCATGTTAACATGATATTATTACTGTTACCATGTTTTCTGTTAAAGCCATGTTAACATGATATTATTACTGTAATCATGTTTTCTGTTCAAGCCATGTTAACATGATATTATTACTGTTACCATGTTTTCTGTTAAAGCCATGTTAACATGATATTATTACTGTTACCATGTTTTCTGTTAAAGCCATGTTAACATGATATTATTACTGTTACCATGTTTTCTGTTAAAGTCATGTTAACATGATATTATTACTGTTACCATGTTTTCTGTTAAAGCCATGTTAACATGGTATTGTCATTATCGCATTTTCTGCAGAAGCCATTCAAACATACTATATGTTATTATTTTGTTTTCTGTTGAAGCGATTATACCGCACCATTATTGTTATTATCTTGTTTTCTGCTGAAGCCATTCCAACATGCTATTTTTGCTATTATTATTTTCTGTTGAAGCCATGCAAACATGCTATTAGTGTCATTATTGTGTTTTCTGCTGAAGCCATGCTAAAGTGCTATTGTTTTTATAGTGTTTTCTGTTAAAGCCTTGTTAACTTGCTGTTATTGTTGTTATTATAGTGGTTTTTGTTGAAGCCATGCTAACGTGCTATTATTATTATTGTTATGTTTTCTGTTGAAGACGAGCAGCAAAACTCGAAAATTGAAACAATTTATGAACAGTGCATTAATAATTCTATACCACACAGCAAAGACATTACAGCATTAAAATGCACAGCACCATATCAACAGCTATCCAGTGCAGCCTGCCAGACACATTCACACCCCTGCTGCACATTTTATACGAGTATACACTCACATGTACTGAGGGACACCAACATATCTAAATCAGGCACACTCTGCATGCACTTCCTTTAGAGCATGCCCCTGTTTCCTCATAACACTTATGCACACTTCCCATAATCCCCTTCACAGACTCACCTCTCCCGGACGAACTCTGCCAGCTCCTTGGTGCAGAGGTGACCGTGCTTCATGTTGTGGTAAAGCACATGGAACCCAGTGTTCTTCTCCCCCTGCACAGTAACACACACAGCACACATGTACAATAACACATACAGCACACGTACAGTAACACACACAGCACACGTACAGTAACACACAGCACACATGTACAATAACAAACACAGCACACATGTACAGTAACACACACAGCACACATGTACAGTAACACACAGCACATATGTACAATAACACACAGCACACATGTACAATAACACAAACATCCAATAACACACACAGCACACATGTACAGTAACACACAGCACTTATGTACAATAACACACAGCACACAGGTACAATAACACAAACATCCAATAACACACACAGCACATATGTACAATAACACACAGCACACATGTACAGTATCAAACACAGCACACATGTACAATAACACACACAGGACACACGTACAGTAACACACACAGCACACATGTACAGTAACGCACAGCACACATGTACAGTAACACACACAGGACACACGTACAGTAACACACACAGCACACATGTACAATAACGCACACAGTGCAATGACACGTAACACATGTGGCTCTCCAATCACTTTTACATTAACACTGTGAGAAGAGCGTGTGATTAATGAAAGGTAAACTGACAGAACGGAGATACAGTCTCCTCTGAACACAGTCCCCCATTAGCCCATTTCCTCCTTTACTAAGGACAAAGACAGATATGCATACAAACATACGCACACACAAACTACACAGACACTCGCACTGGCTCTGAAACCAACATTCACACTGACACTGACTCGCGCACTGGCTCTGAAACCAACATTCACACTGACACTGACTCGCGCACTGGCTCTGAAACCAACATTCACACTGACACATTGACTGACACGACTGGCTCTGAAACCAACATTCACACTGACACTGACTCGCGCACTAGCTCTGAAACCAACATTCACACTGACACTGACTCACGCACTGGCTCTGAAACCAACATTCACACTGACACTGACTCGCGCACTGGCTCTGAAAACAACATTCACACTGACACTGACTCGCGCACTGGCTCTGAAACAACATTCACACTGACACTGACTCACGCACTGGCTCTGAAACCAACATTCACACTGACACTGACTCGCGCACTGGCTCTGAAACCAACATTCACACTGACACTGACTCGCGCACTGGCTCTGAAACCAACATTCACACTGACACTGACTCGCGCACTGGCTCTGAAACCAACATTCACACTGACACTGACTCGGCTGACTGGCTCTGAAAACAACATTCACACTGACACTGACTCACGACTGGCTCTGAAACCAACATTCACACTGACACTGACTCGCAAGACTGGCTCTGAAACCAACATTCACACTGACACTGACTCGCGACTGGCTCTGAAACCAACATTCACACTGACACTGACTCAGACTGGACTGGCTCTGAAACCAACATTCACACTGACACTGACTCGAAGACTGGCTCTGAAACCAACATTGGCTCTGACTGGCTCTGAAACCAACATTCACACTGACACTGACTCGCGACTGGCTCTGAAACCAACAACATTGACTCGCGACTGGCTCTGAAACCAACATTCACACTGACACTGACTCGCGACTGGCTCTGAAACCAACATTCACACTGACACTGCTCGCCAAGACTGGCTCTGAAACAACATTCACACTGACACTGACTCACGACTGGCTCTGAAAACAACATTGAAACCAACATTCACACTGACTGGCTCTGAAACCAACATTCACACTGACACTGACTCACGACTGGCTCTGAAACCAACATTCACACTGACACTGACTCACGACTGGCTCTGGAAACCAACATTCACACTGACACTGACTCGCGACTGGCTCTGAAACCAACATTCACACTGACACTGACTCGCGACTGGCTCTGAAACCAACATTCACACTGACTGGCTCTGGAACCAACATTCACACTGGCTCGCAGAAACCAACATTCATTCACACTGACACTGACTCGCAAGACTGGCTCTGAAACCAACATTCACACTGACACTGACTCTCGCGACTGGCTCTGAAACCAACATTCACACTGACACTGACTCGCGCGACTGGCTCTGAAACCAACATTCACACTGACACTGACTTTCAAGACTGGCTCTGACAAAACCAACATTCACACTGACACTGGCTCTGAAACCAACATTCACACTGACACTGACTGGCACTGGCTCTGAAACCAACATTCACACTGACACTGACTCGCGCACTGGCTCTGACAACAACATTCACACTGACACTGACTCGCGCACTGGCTCTGAAACCAACATTCACACTGACACTGACTCGCGCACTGGCTCTGAAACCAACATTCACACTGACACTGACTCGCGCACTGGCTCTGAAACCAACATTCACACTGACACTGACTCGCGCACTGGCTCTGAAACCAACATTCACACTGACACTGACTCGCGACTGGCTCTGAAACCAACATTGACACTGACTGACTGGCTCTGAAACCAACATTCACACTGACACTGACTCGCAAGACTGGCTCTGAAACCAACATTCACACTGACACTGACTTTCGCGACTGGCTCTGAAACCAACATTCACACTGACACTGACTCACGCA
The DNA here is from genome assembly GCA_029692085.1 of Gymnothorax javanicus. Classification (NCBI taxonomy): domain Eukaryota; kingdom Metazoa; phylum Chordata; class Actinopteri; order Anguilliformes; family Muraenidae; genus Gymnothorax; species Gymnothorax javanicus. The sequence goes on from CM056196.1 coordinate 160,783,641, forward strand.
CTGGCTCTGGAAACCAACATTCACACTGACACTGACTCTCCAAGACTGGCTCTGAAACCAACATTCACACTGACACTGACTCGCGCACTGGCTCTGAAACCAACATTCACACTGACACTGACTCGCGCACTGGCTCTGAAAACAACATTCACACTGACACTGACTCACGCACTGGCTCTGAAACCAACATTCACACTGACACTGACTCGCGCACTGGCTCTGAAACCAACATTCACACTGACACTGACTCTGAAAACAACATTCACACTGACCTTTATTTCGCGACTGGCTCTGAAACCAACATTCACACTGACACTGACTCGCGACTGGCTCTGAAAACCAACATTCACACTGACACTGACTCGCCAAGACTGGCTCTGAAACCAACATTCACACTGACACTGACTCGCGCACTGGCTCTGAAACCAACATTCACACTGACACTGACTCGCGCACTGGCTCTGAAACCAACATTCACACTGACACTGACTCGCGCACTGGCTCTGAAACCAACATTCACACTGACACTGACTCGCAAGACTGGCTCTGAAACCAACATTCACACTGACACTGACTCACGCGACTGGCTCTGAAACCAACATTCACACTGACACTGACTCACGACTGGCTCTGAAACCAACATTCACACTGACACTGACTCGCAAGACTGGCTCTGAAACCAACATTCACACTGACACTGACTCGCAAGACTGGCTCTGAAACCAACATTCACACTGACACTGACTCGCGCACTGGCTCTGAAACCAACATTCACACTGACACTGACTCGCGCACTGGCTCTGAAACCAACATTCACACTGACACTGACTCGCGCACTGGCTCTGAAACCAACATTCACACTGACACTGACTCGCGCACTGGCTCTGAAACCAACATTCACACTGACACTGACTCGCGCACTGGCTCTGAAACCAACATTCACACTGACACTGACTGACACCGCACTGGCTCTGAAACCAACATTCACACTGACACTGACTCGCTGCAGACTGGCTCTGAAACCAACATTCACACTGACACTGACTCGCGACTGGCTCTGAAACCAACATTCACACGGACTCGCCGTGACTGGCTCTGAAACCAACATTCACACTGACACCAACACTGGCTCTGAAACCAACATTCACACTGACACTGACTCGGCGACTGGCTCTGAAACCAACATTCACACTGACACCTGACAGACAACCACTGGCTCTGGCAACATTCACACTGACACTGACTCGCCAAGACTGGCTCTGAAAACAACATTCACACTGACACTGACTCGCCGACTGGCTCTGAAAACAACATTCACACTGACACTGACACTCTCGCGACTGGCTCTGGAAACTGACACACACACTGACACTGAGACACACACACACTGGCTCTGGAAACCAACATTCACACTGACACACAGCTGCAGCACTGGCTCTGAAACCAACATTAAACACTGTGGGGAGATCACTGACTGGCTCTGAAAACAACATTCACACTGACACTGAGCCGACTGGCTCTGAAAGACATGTCCTGGTGTTTTGTGCTGGTAATGGCTGCACCCGTTATTCTGCCTCCAAAACACTCTGTAGGGATGACTGTACTGACGAAGGTCCCATGGTGATAACAGACTCAGAAAGATAACAGCACCAGCTCACAGACTCAGATGAGATAACAGCACCAGCTCACAGACTCAGATGATGGCTCTGAAAACAACATTCACACTGACACTGAGACTGGCTCTGAAACCAACATTCACACTGATATTTCGGCACTAGCTCTGAAAACAACACAGCTCTGAATATCTATTCACAAAGACTGGTGGGTGCTCAACCAACTGACTGCAGACACGTCAGGCAGTCTGGTGAATTCTGAGGTGATGACACAGAGCATTCACAGGCAGTCTGACTGAATGGCTATGGTGAAATTACATTCACACAGAGATTCTGGGCAGCAAGGAGTGAATATCTATGGTGGCTTACTGACGAAGGTCGCCACTGGTGAAACCAACAGTCTGAGGAATATCTACAACCAACATTGCCATTACTGACTGGCTCACAGAGCTGTCACTGGAGACTGGACTGAATATTCATGGTGCCATTGACTAAGCTCTGAAACACAGAGCCATTGGGCAGTCTGAGTGAATATCTATGGTGCCATTACTGACACAGAGCCGTCAGGCAGTCTGAGTGAATATCTATGGAAGCCAACAGACTGACACAGAGCTGTCGGGCAGTCTGAGTGAATATCTATGGTGCCATTACTGACACAGAGCCGGCCAGGCAGTCTGAGTGAATATCTATGTGCCATTACTGACACACAGAGCCGTCAGGCAGTCTGAGTGAACATCTATGGTGCCATTACTGACACAGAGCCTTGCATTGACTTCACTGCCAGGCAGTCTGAGGAATATCTATGGTGCTATTACTGACACAGAGCTGTCAGGCAGTCTGAGTGAATATCTATGGTGCCATTACTGACACAGAATCTATGGTGCCATGACAGATGACACAGAGCCGCCAGGCAGTCTGTCTGAATATCTATGGTGCCATTACTGACACAGAGATGTCAGGCAGTCCAAGTGAATATCTATGGTGCCATTACTGACACAGAGCCGCACCAGGCAGTCTGATGAATATCTATGGTGCCATTACTGACACAGAGCAGTCAGGCAGTCTGTGTGAATATCTATGGTGCCATTACTGACACAGAGCTGTCAGGCAGTCTGAGTGAATATCTAAGGTGCCATTACTGACACAGAGACGTCAGGCAGTCTGACTGAATATCTATGGTGCCATTACAGACACAGAGCCGTCGGGCAGCAGGAGTGAATATCTATGGTGCCATTACTGACACAGAGCCGTCAGGCAGTCTGAGTGAATATCTATGGTGCCATTACTGACACAGAGCTGTCAGGCAGTCTGACTGAATATCTTTGGTGCCATTACTGACACAGAGCCATTGGGCAGTCTGAGTGAATATCTATGGTGCCATTACTGGCACAGAGCCGTCAGGCAGTCTGAGTGAATATCTATGGTGCCATTACTGACACAGAGCTGTCGGGCAGTCTGAGTGAATATCTATGGTGCCATTACTGACACAGAGCCGTCAGGCAGTCTGAGTGAATATCTATAGTGCCATTACTGACACAGAGCCGTCAGGCAGTCTGAGTGAACATCTATGGTGCCATTACTGACACAGAGCCGTCAGGCAGTCTGAGTGAATATCTATGGTGCCATTACTGACACAGAGCTGTCAGGCAGTCTGAGTGAATATCTATGGTGCCATTACTGACACAGAATCTATGGTGCCATTACTGACACAGAGCCGTCAGGCAGTCTGAGTGAATATCTATGGTGCCATTACTGACACAGAGCTGTCAGGCAGTCTAAGTGAATATCTATGGTGCCATTACTGACACAGAGCCGTCAGGCAGTCTGAGTGAATATCTATGGTGCCATTACTGACACAGAGCAGTCAGGCAGTCTGAGTGAATATCTATGGTGCCATTACTGACACAGAGCTGTCAGGCAGTCTGAGTGAATATCTATGGTGCCATTACTGACACAGAGCCGTCAGGCAGTCTGAGTGAATATCTATGGTGCCATTACTGACACAGAGCTGTCAGGCAGTCTGAGTGAATATCTATGATGCCATTACTGACACAGAGCTGTCAGGCAGTCTGACTGAATATCTCTGGTGCCATTACTGACACAGAGCCGTCGGGCAGCGGGAGTGAATATCTATGGTGCCATTACGGACACAAAGCCGTCAGCAGTGATGTTGCTAGGTATGCATCCTGCGTCCCGCATTAAAATCTGAGAGGACGCAGTCAGTGGCGGAGCCAGAGGGAGGGCAAAGACACGTCCCTTTATGACAGCAATTAGTCTTGGCTAGTTCTCAATCATTTTCCTTTATTGACGCGTTTTCCGATTATCGTAATTGGCAACTGAAGACACGATTTCTCTCCACATGCCATCTAACAACGATGAAATCATGGGCTAAATTCAGTATAGCAAAATAATTTACTTATTAATAGGCCAATGCTTCACGTTGATTGAACTGGTCCGTGTTCCAATGAAATGCGGACTTTCACTCTCGGTATTGCGTGGGTTGATTAAAAAAGTGGCACTCAGCAGTTAAATAGGCAGCGTGCGGCTCCAGCTACCGCACAGGCCAGCAGATACTGCCTTATTCCCACGAGACGTCTCGTATCTCTAAATGGATTTTCGCGATAATCTCGCCTTTATGTCGGCGTGCTATTATCAACCTCGTATTCTGCTGAGACAAGCTTCGCAGTCGGCGGGTCGCCAACCTACACACGTATGCCTAGAGTCTGCCAAATGCGCGACGTAATGTAGTCCGAATTAGGCCTATGCACAGTTTTTACTGAGAATTACTTTTCATATGCGGATTTAATAGATATAATACGTTGTTGCGTTGCTGCGTTGTTGTTGGTAACCGCTAATCACTTATCCGTGAAAATCGAAGGTGGGCTGAAGAAGAGTATACGATACCCAGCAGCGGTTGAAGAATCACTTTGAAAATCTCAGTATACATATACCGCTGGTCTGAATGAAACATAATGTGCTTCATACATGTAGATTGTAATTTTGCATTTATTTCAGCCTGTTTACACAGCTCTGCGACCTTACGAAGACCATGCCGACCATCCCGATCTGAAAAAGTTATCAAATTGGGGCATTATTGCCATCAAAATCCAGCAATTTGGGAAATTAAAGATTACATCACGACTGCACTGCGATGCTTCTACGTCAAAAGCGCCGCTGACTCGCTGCCACTACGATTACACCTAGACCAATGCCGACCCGCTGCCGCCACGATGTACAGGACCATACTACGTTGTTACACAAACCTAGAAGGCTGTCGGACGATGTCGCTACACTGGTGCTGACTATATTACGCTTCTAGTACGATTTGTGGCGATGTCTATGTAATTGTAATTACTGTGCGCATTATATTTCTTTGGAGTATCTTATACTTGCTCAACTGATTTTGTGATGTGTAAGTTAAATACAGTGAGTGAAGTAAATACAATACAGGAAGCAAAAGTCATTGCACTTATTATTTAATGTATGCAATTATTTTGTGCACTGAATTAAGTTACAATTTATGTCCTCTTGCTTCGATTGAATATTAGTTCCTACTTATAATTGTTTATTGGGGAAGAAGGGGCGTGATGGGGGAAAAGGAAGTGGCAGAAAAAACGATTGAGTTGAGCAGTCCGTCTTGTTGGATGAAACGTTAGCTGTACAGCACTGTATTGGTGTGATTAACGAAGAACGAAGATTAAAGATTGATTTGCGTACCACCAATTGTAGCGCTCATTCCCACAGCCCAGAGACCTGGAGCACCCTACCCAAATCGAGAAACGAGGGTTACATCTATACTGAGCAACAAAAGAAACGCAAGTTAGCTAGTTATCTCCGCCAAGGAGATAATGCGATCGAGTCGGTTTATTTATTTATTTATTTATTTATTTATTTGTCCGTCTGTCCTTCTGTCTGTCTGTGGACAGGATTTCTCAGAAACTACAGGACAGATCTTCATGAAATTTTCACCAGAGGCAGATCTTGGGCCAGGGACGACTCCATTAAAATTTTGTGATGATCCGGATCCGGATCTGGATTCTGGATCCGGATCTGTATTTACAATCTTAGTGGCATATCTTGGAAACTACTTCACGGATCTTCATGAAATTTTCACCAGAGATAGATCTTGGTCAAGGGACGACTCCATTAAAATTGTGTAATGATCCACATCCGGATTTGGATTCTGGATCCGGATCTGTATTTACAATCTCAGTGACATTTCTCCGAAACTAATGAACAGATTTTGATCAAATCAAGGTGGAAAGTGATTGCGCAATCACACTTGAGGGTAATTGTCCAGTCAGGCCACTGATTGCGCAATCACACCCGCGCCATTGTCCAATCACACGCCAGCGGCGGTGATTATCCAATCACACCACTGATTGCGCAATCATACACCGCAGTGATTGTCCAATCACGGCCTGTGCAGTCACATCGACAGCGATTGCGCAATCACACGATCATCACGCGTGACATCATGGTCACGGATGATCATGTGATCGCTCTGTACTTTGATGACGGCTTTGGAGAATGGATGCTTCAAACATACAAAAATCCCATTTAAACTTGTCTCATGGGTGGTCCTGAAATCTTCCAAAGAGAAAGATCTTGCATTTGTATCAACATCATCCCTTGGCGGAGATCAGAAATCTCAGATTGCTCTTGTTAGTTAATGTACTCTTATGGTTACTCAGTCAAAGTGACCGCAAAACAAAGAAAAGTTTGATGAAACGAGTGTAAATGTGCACGCGCCAATAATAAATTTGATTTTCTATCATAATTACGCGCAAACTTATTTTCCGGTCTGTCTTTAACTTGCGTTTCTTTAGTTGCTCAGTATATATTCATCGGGGGTGTTCAAGCATTTCTTCAGTTTTTTCCCAGCTTCGAAAATGAAGGGACCTGATGCTGATTTGATTCAACTGGCTCTGCGCCAACGGTGCTGCGTTTTTATTAGGACCACAGAGATCTCACCACGATGCTATCACGCTGCTTGTACGATAATTGCGTTCCCACTACGTTCTTAATAAGACTTTTCCCTTTTTTGTTGGCCACGACCGCCACGCTTTTATTTTGTGCACGTTCAAAATAAGCGTGGGGAAAGCAAGGATGTGCAGTTTCCCGACCTAGGAGATCCCACCCCGACCAAACCACGCTCATGGAGATTCCCCTACGATTGGCCACGCTCTCGGCCACTTTTCCATCGTAGTAGAAGCGGCGTCAATGTGTGAACGGGCCTTTACGGTTTCATCATTCATCAGGTCATGTGGTAGAGGGAGATAACTCATATTATGTTTACTGTTTAATAGCCTTCTGTTTGACGATGTTCGTTTATTCTTAAACATTTATACTGTAAAAGCACCGTAGAATGTTTTCTGTGCACGTCTCATTGTGTCATAAATAAAGCAACAAATCTATCGATTCACGTCAAATTATATTTAAAGCGACGCCGTGTTGCAGTATCCTGAAAACGACAGAACTCACATTCCATGTCTTTTTTCCTTCAATTGGAATTGGTTAAGTGTACAGTAATTAGGCCCATTTGATATTTGTTTGGCGTATAGATTTTGCCGATGTAATGTACTCAAATGCAAATTATCACCGGCACTAGGCCTATTACTTTTCCTACGCACGATATATGCGATTCGTACATTCACGCTGCGTCGCGATATTCTCGTGTCTGTCTCGTGTATTTCTCCCGATAATCTCTCGTAGAAATGGCACTGTCTGCTGGCCTGTACGGTATTTGCATGAGAGTCAACAGGTATGCAATTTTGAATAACGTTGATTTAAATACAGCAAATACGCGTCCAGATGAATGATTGTCGTCTTACCTAATCGGGGAGAACAAGCAGCACCTGTTAAGTCTGGAGTGCTCTCGGAGTGAACCTTCTGTTATGAAAATGACTGAGAACAGGTCAGGAATAATCGTTTTAAACGGATGTTTTGTGCAACCCAATTCTCTGTTCTTGTTCCGCAACTGTACTGAATTTTGCCCATGATTTAATCGCTGTTAAATCGCATATGGAGAGAAACCGTGTCTTCAGTTGCAAATTACGACAACTGGAAAACTCGTCAATAAAGGAAAATGATTGAGAACTAGCCAGGACTAATTATTTTCATGAAGTGACATGTCTTGGCCCACCCTCTGGCTACGCCACTTTGACTGCTCCTTTCAGGATTTTAATGCCGTCAGGGAGTCTGACTGAATATCTCTGGGACTGACACAGAAGCCGTCAGGCAGCTGATGAATATTTATGGTGCCATCACTCGGGCGCCAGGTAGTCTGACTGAATATTTATGACACAGAGGTGCCATTATGGTGACACAGAGCCGCCGGGCAGCGGAGTGAATATCTATGGTCCCATCTATACTGACACAGAGCCGTCGGGCAGTTTGAGTGAATATCTATGGTGCCATTACTGACACAGAGCTGTCAGGCAGTCTGAGTGAATATCTATGGTGCCATTACTGACACAGAGCCGTCAGGCAGTCTGACTGAATATCTATGGTGCCATTACTGACACAGAGCCGTCGGGCAGTCTGAGTGATTATCTATGGTGCCATTACTGACACAGAGCCGTCAGGCAGTCTGACTGAATATCTCTGGTGCCATTACTGACACAGAGCCGTCAGGCAGTCTGAGTGAATATCTATGGTGCCATTACACAGACACAGGCAGTCTGACTGAATATCTCTGGGCAGTCTGAGCTGAATATCTATGGTGCCATTACTGACACAGAGCCGCCGGGCAGTCTGAGTGATTATCTATGGTGCCATTACTGACACAGAGCAGTGCCATTAGGCAGCCAGGCTGACTGAATATCTATGGTGCCATTACTGACACAGAGCCGTCAGGCAGTCTGAGTGAATATCTATGGTGCCATTACTGACACAGAGCCGTCCGGGCAGTCAGATTATCTATGGTGCCATTAGGCAGTCTGAGTGAATATCTATGGTGCCATTACAGACACAGAGTGGTCTGGGATTATCAGTGACACAGAGCCGCCAGGCAATGAAAATCTATGGTGCCATTACTGACACAGCAGTCTGGAATATCTATGGGCAGAGTGGTCGGGCAGTCTGAGTGAATATCTATGGTGCCATTACTGACACAGAGTGGTCGGGCAGTCTGAGTGATGGACTTTCAGAAAGCATTTGATACAGTACCGCATAAGAGACTAATTTTTAAAATAAGCTCAGTTGGAGTTACAGGAGGTATTCTGGAGTGGATTCAAAACTGGTTACAGGACAGAACACAAAGAGTGGTGGTCAGTGGAATCTCATCTGAGCTAGGTATGATGGGGAGTGGCGTCCCCCAGGGATCGGTGTTGGGACCCCTTCTGTTCCTCATCTACATTAATGACCTTGATAGGAATATTGAGAGCAAATTAGTTAAATTTGCAGATGATACCAAATTGGGAGATTTGGTGAATAGTTCAGAGTCCACTAAAGTCCACTAAATTTTTGGCGGGTGCTGATTCTGCTGGAAATGGGCGTGGTCCAAACTTGGACATGGTTGCCCATCGTCCTAGTTTGAGACCCTTTTGCTCCTTGCAGAATGGGTGGGCCAAGGTTCTTACACATTATTAGTATTCAGGGACACTTCCTTAATGAAAAATAGCAATAAATTCCATGGCCACTCAATTCTATCTTGAGCTAGGGCCAAATACCTTAAACACACATTCACCTTTTTTGTAATCCAGGTGGTGCTAGCTTCAGGCTGAAACATGAGCCCACACATTTCATTAGTACAGATGGTACACCTTGAGCATGGTAGTACCCTGTAACAGTGAAAACCATGGGTCAACAGTTTTGAAAAAAAAAAAATGCTCTCAAACAGCAAGGGTTGTTAAACCACCCAAAAAATGGGCGTGGCCCACACGGCAAGGGAAGGGTTAAGCAAAACAGACATGGGTGATTTTTCTATTCCGGGCATAGAACTTCAAAACTGTGAATTATGAACAAATTTGGAGATGGTGAGTTTGAGTTCCACCTTCTGGCAAAACTGCTGATCTTGGAAAAATAGCCTCTAAAGTGAGAAGTACGTGTTTAAGGGTTAAGCCGGTGTGGCGGTTGGGCACTGAACAGTCACTGCAGAGTGAAATCCGACCGTGTTAAGCACAGACTGGAATCGAGCGTAAACTGTGATTGTTTTACTGCTAAAGTGAAGGGGAATTAGCACAGCTCAGTCAGACTCCAGTCTGTTTACTCAACACAGCCATGTAAAACGAAACCACAAACCCTCCCGCTATTCCTGGATCAACACACTCCAATTTCTCCCGGATATTTCGCCCTGAAAACACTGCCGCACAGCACACAGGGGCAGGACCGCCCAGGGAAAATCACGTCAGCACCAGCCCTCATGCCTTATGTACATACAGAACACAAGAGAGCCGACACAAGTCTCCAGCGTGACTGAGAAGTCTTCTTTTCATCCAAAAGATAAAACAGTGGCTTGTTTATGTCGGTGTTTAACAGGCCACACTTTTACCTGCATAAGATTTCAGGTCTGGCCAGTTCTGCATGAGCCCTCGCCACAAAACTTAAACGACAGGGCTGTCATTTCTTCACTGTGGCCGGTTGCCTGAGGGACATGGCCCCCGCGGTAACAGCCAAAGTGAGGCTTGGCGAGTGAAATAACACCCCTTCATTAGTATGAGTGACAGCTGAAGGGTGAGGGGTGGAGTTAATCACCCTCCACGCCTCTTTCACCACCACATCCCAAGCCCGCCATGTTTCCATGGAGACGCATATACACCGATCCACAGCGAGCACAGGAAGAGCCCAACCCTCAGAGTCAGGGGGTTAAAGGTTTAAACCCCGGCTGAGTCACAGTGAGTCTCAGGCCCATAACCAAACATCACTGCAGGAGAGACTGACTTTTGGATTAAAGTGTCAGATAAATCAATGTAGTGAGTCCCCAGCATCAAACCCGGCCCTGTACGTGCCATCTCTCAGTATTTGGAGCAGAGCTCGTCTTCCTGAAAAAAGATCTGTGCCAGCAGAATGGATGCTCCGGGATTACATCTGTTGACAGGAATGTGTCAGTGTGCTCATACATTCTCACTCTGTGTCCCATGGAAAAGATGTCTGTACAGAGCCCAGGTGGGGCCCGGCTTTGGCCCTGTTCTCATGATGGATTACAGGCTCATGATGATAACAGAGACATCGCTGCAGGTAAAGCATGCTGTGCAGTCAGGAGCCAGAGTCAGTGCAGAGTCAGACACATTTCTGCAGGTAAAGCATGCTGTCAGGACAGTCAGAGGAGCCAGAGTCTGAGTCAGAGACATTTCTGCAGAGCATGCAGAGACAGGTAAATTCTGTGCAGAGTCAGAGACATTTCTGCAGGTAAAGCATGCTGTACAGTCAGGAGCCAGAGTCTGTGCAGAGTCAGAGACATTTCTGCAGGTAAAGCATGCTGTACAGTCAGGAGCCAGAGTCAGTGCAGAGTCAGAGACATTTCTGCAGGTAAAGCATGCTGTACAGTCAGGATACAGAGTCTGTGCAGAGTCAGAGACATTTCTGCAGGTAAAGCATGCTGTACAGTCAGGAGCCAGAGTCTGTGCAGAGTCAGAGACATTTCTGCAGGTAAAGCATGCTGTACAGTCAGGAGCCAGAGTCAGTGCAGAGTCAGAAACATTTCTGCAAGTAAAGCATGCTGTACAGTCAGAAGCCAGAGTCAGTGCTGAGTCAGAGACATTTCTGCAGGTAAAGCATGCTGTAAAGGCATGCTGTACAGTCAGGAGCCAGAGTCAGTGCAGAGTCAGAGACATTTCTGCAGGTAAAGCATGCTGTACAGTCAGTAGACAGAGTCTGTGCAGAGTCAAACACTCAGCCTGTTCGAGGCTGTGGCATAACCTGCTCAAAATATCTCTCCACTGACAAATTAACTAACTGACTTTACAAATCGACATGTGTAGACATTTAACTTAGGAGAAATATACACCAAAGAGCGAAAACACCAGGCTAAACCAACTCACAGACGAAGGAAATAAGGGTGATTTTTGCGTCATGTCGAGGTTGCAGCCAGATCTTCGACAGTAAGAAAACAGTCGGTCCTCGTAGTTAATGTGTTGGATCACGTGGGAGAAATGGGAATGGACTTTGACGAGGGCTAAACAGTTATGGCCTGAGGAGCGTGTTAGGGCATTTCTGAAGTGCTGAGACGACTGGGGTGCTCCCTGTCAGCAGTGGTCAGTACCTACTGACAGTGGTCCAAGGATGGACAAACCATGACCCGGCCACAGGGTTTGGGCGCCCCAGGCCCATCGAAGCATGAGGGCAATGAAGACTACCCCATCTGGTCCACACCGACAGAATGGACAGAAGGGTGACTGTGGCACAAGCGAGGACTGTGGTGCAACACACAGTCCATCGCATCCTGCTGCGTAAGAGAGACTGTGGAGTAGAGACCCCACCCACCGCCACCTCTCTCCTAACAGGGAGTTTCTCAGAATCCCTCCCACTCACTGTGTACCGAGTATCAGTTACCTTCATTAGCCTTAAAAACAGTGGCTGTGTAATCCTCTCAGTGCATTAGCGACAGCAGAAGTGCTTCAAACCTCTTAGCAGAGCCGTGAAACACTCACGGCTGCCCTGATCCCACACGCCCATCAGAGTCACATTCCAGCTCATTCAGTGGGGAGAGAGGCTAACAGCTGCTAGCGCACTGACACACAGGACACATTTACCCACAATGCACCCTGCCAGCACTCACTCAGTGAGGAGAGAGGCTAACACAGCTGCTAGCGCACTGACACACAGGACACAATTACCCACAATGCACCCTGCCGGTGCTCAGTCAGTGAGGAGAGAGGCAAACAGCTGCTAGCGCACTGACACACAGTACACATTTACCCAAAATGCACCCTGCCGGTGCTCAGTCAGTGAGGAGAGAGGCGAACAGCGGCTAGAGCACTGAAACACAGCACACTATTACACAAATGCACCCTGCCAGAGCACTGCTGCCCGGGACGTCCTGTTCCATGGGGATGATATGGGGGAATGTGACTGTTTCAGAGTCGCTGAAGGGATCTGGTGTCCCGGGGAATTCCTGCGCCCATTGGGGCAAGGCACACGCCAGGGAAAAACATGTACACACACACAAACGGCACAGTTAGCACACAAACACCAGCACAAACACACAAACACACACCCAAGTACATCAGTCCCCCAAACCTCAGGGGCTACAGCAGCAGGTAACACCATCCATTCACTGCAGCACCGCACTGACTCAACCCATCTGCACTGCGTGAAAAACACTCTTCAGTGTACAAAACACTCCACACTCTCATTCAGCATTACGGAGCACTGACACTCCAGGAAACAGGAGAGAATGCGACGGCAGCTCACAATGTGCTCAATTATCATACAGTACACAGAGGCTACAGCAGTAACTCATGATTCACAACTCACATGTGCTATCAGGCGAGATACTCAGAGCCTCTTCAGAAATGTGCCCAAACTGATTCATGAAATGTGAGATTGAGGAATGAGACGTCAGTATTTCTGTGTTAGACAGGACCTAAAGTAACCCTGAGGAGATCAGCATTATTCAACACTAGGATCATCAACCCTGTGCCAAAAACACCGCCCTCAGGGACAATAACGTAAAAATCATGTGTTAGAGAGGACCCAGCGTGGCCCTGAGGAGATCAGCATTGTTCAACACCATTACCATAAACCCTGGGCAAAAAACACTGCCCTCAGGGACACTGATGTAAAAATCATGTGTTAGACAGGACCCAGAGTGACCCTGAGGAAGTCAGCATTATTCAACACCATTATCATAAACCCTGGGCCAAACACACTGCCCTCAGGGACACTGATGTAAAAATCATGTGTTAGACAGGACCCAGCGTGGCCCTGAGGAGATCAGCATTGTTCAACACCATTACCATAAACCCTGGGTAAAAAAACACTGCCCACAGGGTCACTGATGTAAAAATCATGTGTTAGACAGGACCCAGCGTGGCCCTGAGGAGATCAGCATTGTTCAACACCATTACCATAAACCCTGGGCCCAAAACACTGCCCACAGGGACACTGATGTAAAAATCATGTGTTAGACAGGACCCAGAGTGACCCTGAGGAAGTCAGCATTATTCAACACCATTACCATAAACCCTGGGCCAAACACACTGCCCTCAGGGACACTGATGTAAAAATCATCTGTTAGACAGGACCCAGAGTGGCCCTGAGGAGATCAGCATTATTCAACACCATTATCATAAACCCTGGGCCCAACACACGCCCTCAGGGTCACTGATGTAAAAATCATGTGTTAGACAGGACCCAGAGTGGCCCTGAGGAGATCAGCATTATTCAACACCATTATCATAAACCCTGGGCGAAATACACTGCCCACAGGGTCACTGATGTAAAAATCATGTGTTAGACAGGACCCAGAGTGACCCTGAGGAGATCAGCATTGTTCAACACCATTATCATAAACCTGGGCCCAAAAACACTGCCCACAGGGTCACTGATGTAAAAAAATCATGTGTTAGACAGGACCCAGAGTGGCCCTGAGGAGATCAGCATTATTTCAACACCATTACCATAAACCCTGGGCCCAAAACACTGCCCACAGGGACACTGATGTAAAAATCATGTGTTAGACAGGACCCAGAGTGACCCTGAGGGAAGATCAGCATTATTCAACACCATTACCATAAACCCTGGGCCAAACACACTGCCCTCAGGGACACTGATGTAAAAATCATCTGTTAGACAGGACCCAGAGTGGCCCTGAGGAGATCAGCATTATTCAACACCATTATCATAAACCCTGGGCCCAACACACCGCCCTCAGGGTCACTGATGTAAAAATCATGTGTTAGACAGGACCCAGAGTGGCCCTGAGGAGATCAGCATTATTCAACACCATTATCATAAACCCTGGGCGAAATACACTGCCCACAGGGTCACTGACGTAAAAATCATGGGTTAGACAGGACCCAGAGTGACCCTGAGGAAGTCAGCATTATTCAACACCATTATCATAAACCCTGGGCACAACACACTGCCCACAGGAACACTGATGTAAAAATCATGTGTTAGAGAGGACCCAGAGTGACCCTGAGGAGATCAGCATTATTCAACACCATTATCATAAACCCTAGGCACAACACACTGCCCATAGGAACACTGATGTAAAAATCATGTGTTAGAGAGGACCCAGAGTGACCCTGAGGAGATCAGCATTATTCAACACCATTATCATAAACCCTGGGCCAAAAACACACCGCCCTCAGGGTCACTGATTTAAAATCATGTGTTAGACAGGACCCAGAGTGACCCTGAGGAGATCAGCATTATTCAACACCATTATCATAAACCCTGGGCCAAACAACTGCCCTCAGGGACACTGATGTAAAAAATCATGTGTTAGACAGGACCCAGAGTGACCCTGAGGAGATCAGCATTATTCAACACCATTATCATAAACCCTGGGCCAAACACACTGCCCTCAGGGTCACTGATGTAAAAATCATGTGTTAGACAGGACCCAGAGTGACCCTGAGGAGATCAGCATTATTCAACACCATTATCATAAACCCTGGGCCAAACACACTGCCCTCAGGGTCACTGATGTAAAAAATATGGGTTAGACAGGACCCAGAGTGGTCCTGAGGAGATCAGCATTATTCAACACCATTATCATAAACCCTGGGGCCAACACACTGCCCTCAGGGTCACTGACGTAAAAATCATGTGTTAGACAGGACCCAGAGTGACCCTGAGGAGATCAGCATTATTCAACACCATTATCATAAACCCTGGGCCCAACACACTGCCCTCAGGGTCACTGATGTAAAAATCATGTGTTAGAGAGGACCCAGAGTGGCCCTGAGGAGATCAGCATTATTCAACACCATTATCATAAACCCTGGGCCAAACACACTGCCCACAGGGACACTGATGTAAAAATCATGTGTTAGAGAGGACCCAGAGTGGCCCTGAGGAGATCAGCATTATTCAACACCATTTATCATAAACCCACAGGGGATGTAAAAAAACACTGACCCAGAGTGGCCCTGAGGGGCATTATTCAACACCATTATCATAAACTGGGATGTAAAAATCATGTGTTAGACAGGACCCAGAGTGACCCTGAGGAGATCAGCATTATTCAACACCATTATCATAAACCCTGGGCCCAACACACTGCCCACAGGGACACTGATGTAAAAATCATGTGTTAGACAGGACCCAGAGTGACCCTGAGGAGATCAGCATTATTCAACACCATTATCATAAACCCTGGGGCCAAACACACTGCCCTCAGGGTCACTGATGTAAAAATCATGTGTTAGACAGGACCCAGAGACCCGGAGGAGATCAGGATTATTCAACACCATTATTCAACACCATTGATCATAGAGAGGACCCAAACCCTGAGGAGATCAGGGCTCAACACACTAAAACAGGACCCGGAGGACCCTGAGGAGATCAGCATTATTCAACACCATTATCATAAAACCCTGGGGCCAACACACAGCCCTCAGGGTCACTGACGTAAAAAATCATGTGTTAGAAGGATCCAGAGGACCCTGAGGAGGAGGGGCAGCATTATTCAACACACTGCCAAACACACAGCCCTCAGGGCACTGATGTAAAAATCATGTGTTAGAGAGGACCCAGAGTGGCCCTGAGGAGATCAGCATTATTCAACACCATTATCATAAACCCTGGGCCCAACACACTGCCCACAGGGTCACTGATGTAAAAATCATGTGTTAGAGAGGGACCCATGTCAACAAATCATGTGTTAAATCCAGAGGGCTAAACACATTATTCAACAGGGACACTGATCAGGGGAAAAAATCAGAGTAGGACCCAGAGTGGCAGGAGTGGCCGAGGAGATCAGCATTATTCAAGACCATTATCATAAACCCTGGGCCCAACACACTGCCCTCAGGGTCACTGATGTAAAAATCATGTGTTAGACAGGACCCAGAGTGGTCCTGAGGAGATCAGCATTAGTGAATACCATTATCATAAACCCTGGGGCCAACACACAGCCCTCAGGCTCACTGATGTAAAAATCATGTGTTAGACAGGACCCAGAGTGACCCTGAGGAGATCAGCATTATTCAACACCATTATCATAAACCCTGGGGCCAACACACTGCCCTCAGGGTCACTGATGTAAAAATCATGTGTTAGACAGGACCCAGAGTGACCCGGAGGAGATCAGCATTATTCAACACCATTATCATAAACTCTGAGCTCAACACAGCCCTCAGGGTCAATGATGTAAAAATCATGAGTTAGAGAGGACCCAGAGTGACCCTGAGGAGATCAGCATTATTCAACACCATTATCATAAACCCTGGGCCCAACACACTGCCCACAGGGACAATGACGTAAAAATCATGTGTTAGAGAGGACCCAGCGTGGCCCTGAGGAGATCAGCATTATTCAACACCATTATCATAAACCCTGGGCCAAACACAATGCCCACAGGGACACTGATGTAAAATTCATGTGTCAGACAGGACCCAGAGTGGCCCTGAGGAGATCAGCATTATTCAACACCATTATCATAAACCCTGGGCGAAACACACTGCCCTCAGGGTCACTGACGTAAAAAACGTGTTAGAAAGCACCCAGAGTGACCCTGAGGAGATCAGCATTATTCAACACCATTATCATAAACCCTGGGCCCAAAACACTGCCCACAGGGACACTGATGTAAAAATCATGTGTCAGACAGGACCCAGAGTGGTCCTGAGGAGATCAGCATTATTCAACACCATTATCATAAACCCTGGGGCCAACACACAGCCCACAGGGACACTGACGTAAAAATCATGTGTTAGACAGGACCCAGGGTGACCCTGAGGAGATCAGCATTATTCAACACCATTATCATAAACCCTGGGGCCAACACACTGCCCTCAGGGTCACTGATGTAAAAATCATGTGTTAGACAGGACCCAGAGTGACCCGGAGGAGATCAGCATTATTCAACACCATTATCATAAACTCTGAGCTCAACACAGCCCTCAGGGTCAATGATGTAAAAATCATGAGTTAGAGAGGACCCAGCGTGGCCCTGAGGAGATCAGCATTATTCAACACCATTATCATAAACCCTGGGCCAAACACAATGCCCACAGGGACACTGATGTAAAAAATCATGTGTCAGAGAGGACCCAGAGTGGCCCTGAGGAGATCAGCATTATTCAACACCATTATCATAAACCCTGGGATGTAAAAACACACTGCCCTCAGGGTCACTGATGTAAAAATCGTGTTAGAAAGGACCCAGAGTGACCCTGAGGAGATCAGCATTATTCAACACCATTATCATAAACCCTGGGCCCAAAACACTGCCCACAGGGACACTGATGTAAAAATCATGTGTCAGACAGGACCCAGAGTGGCCAAACACACTACTGAGGAGATCAGCATTATTCAACACCATTATCATAAACCCTGGGGCCAACACACAGCCCACAGGGACACTCACATGACGTAAAAATCATGTGTTAGACAGGACCCAGGGTGACCCTGAGGAGGTCAGCATTATTCAACACCATTATCATAAACCCTGGGCCCAACACTGATGTAAAAATCGCCCTCAGGGTCACTGATGTAAAAATCATGTGTTAGACAGGACCCAGAGTGGCCCTGAGGAGATCAGCATTATTCAACACCATTATCATAAACCCTGGGCCCAACACACCGCCCTCAGGGTCACTGATGTAAAAATCATGTGTTAGACAGGACCCAGAGTGGCCCTGAGGAGATCAGCATTATTCAACACCATTATCATAAACCCTGGGCCAAACACACTGCCCTCAGGGTCACTGATGTAAAAATCATGTGTTAGACAGGACCCAGAGTGGTCCTGAGGAGATCAGCATTATTCAACACCATTATCATAAACCCTGGGCTCAACACACTGCCCTCAGGGACACTGATGTAAAAATCATGTGTTAGACAGGACCCAGAGTGACCCTGAGGAGATCAGCATTATTCAACACCATTATCACAGAACTGAGGAGAGTGGGTTAATCCACTTCATTTGGGTGTAATTACTGATGTCCCAACTGCTTTATCATAACCCCAGATATTTACTAATCTGTACCACAGAATTATCAATAAGATAACCTTCACCTGACTGACTGCACTGCACCGCACTGACAGCTCATGCTAGCTTTGTCGATGATGGCATGCAAGCACGACTTTCCCTGATGAATGAGCTGCATTTAATCCTCCCAGGTGTGAGGTCACAGAATGATCTTATTGGAGCATTGCACTGATGTCACAATCACTTCTGGCTCCTGAAAGCAGCAGAGCTATACAACACTCTACTTAAATGTATTTGCATTAGTATATTCCAGAAAATATACTCCTGCTCTTCAGAAGGCTGAAATCTTTCATAAAGTTGGGCTGAGAATGAATCTTTAAGCTGGCCTGTATCAGGGTGAACAACACAGCCGCTGAGTATCTCTGAGCACTCCAGAGCTGTAGATGTACAGGAGTCACCACAACCACTCATGCCAAACGGTTTCAACGGTCGACCCACAGTCCCAACACAGGTCTGCCACTGAGAACGCTTTGCATGAGAAAAAGGGGTAGGGGTAATGTTAGGTCATTACATTCCTCCCCTGTGCCAGACAAAGCCTGGCCATTTGCCCCGCCCTCTCCCAGCCTTCAGACAATAAGCACACAAAGCCCAGAGTCACATGACCTGCTGGTCAGCTGAGGGACAGCCTGACCCCCCCACAGCACCAGAGGGGGTGGGGTCTCCTACAGTCCACTCAACAGCCCAACACTCATCACTCATGTCTTTACACTGTTTAACTCAGGATTAGGAGATGGAAGCTGAGTCTCAACGCTAAAGGAGCATCACGGGAGGTTTGTGTTCAGCCAGTCAGTGATGTGAGTGATGGCTAAATGTGCCACAAAGCTCATGTACCAACACTCTACTTTACCACCACTCTACTGAACCACCACTCTAATGTACCACCACTCTA
Organism: Gymnothorax javanicus; assembly: GCA_029692085.1. NCBI lineage: Eukaryota > Metazoa > Chordata > Actinopteri > Anguilliformes > Muraenidae > Gymnothorax > Gymnothorax javanicus. Next base: position 160,803,250 of record CM056196.1, read on the forward strand.
GTGTACCACCACTCTACTGAACCACCACTCTACTGCACCACAACTCTACTGAACCACCACTCTAATGTACCACCACTCTAATGTACCACCGCTCTAATGTACCAGCACTCTACTGTACCACCGCTCTAATGTACCCCCACTCTAGTGTACCACCACTCTACTTTACCACCACTCTACTGAACCACCACTCTACTGAACCACCGCTCTAATGTACCACCACTCTAATGTACCAGCACTCTACTGAACCACCACTCTAATGTACCACCGCTCTAATGTACCAGCACTCTACTGTACCACCACTCTACTGAACCACCACTCTACTGAACCACCCCTCTAGTGTACCACCACTCTACTGAACCACCACTCTACTGAACCACCGCTCTAATGTACCACCACTCTACTGCACCACCACTCTACTGAACCACCACTCTAATGTACCACCGCTCTAATGTACCAGCACTCTACTGTACCACCACTCTACTGAACCACCACTCTACTGCACCACAACTCTACTGAACCACCACTCTAATGTACCACCACTCTAATGTACCACCGCTCTAATGTACCACCACTCTACTGTACCACCGCTCTAATGTACCCCCACTCTACTGTACCACCACTCTAATGTACCACCACTCTACTGAACCACCACTCTACTGTGCTCTAATGTACCACCACTCTACCACTCTACTGAACCACCACTCTACTGAACCACCACTCTACTGAACCACTCTACTTTACCACCCTTATGAACCACCACTCTCTGTACTGAAACCACCACTCTAATGTACCACCACTCTAATGATACACCACTCTACTGAACCACCACTCTACTGAACCACTATAATCTACCACTGTAATGTACCAGCACTCTACTGAACCACCACTCTACTGAACCACCACTCTAATGTACCACCACTAATGTACCTACTGCACCACCACTCTACTGAACTCTACTGAACCACCACTCTACTGAACCACCACCACTGAACCCAACTCTGTACCACCACTCCCTGTACCACCACACTCTACTGAACCACCACTCTATGTACCACAACTCTAATGTACCAGCACTCTCTACTGTACCACCATTCTACTGAACCACCACCACTCTAATGTACCACCACTCTAGTGTACCACCATTCTACTGAACCACCACTCTAATGTACCACCACTATACTGAACCACCACTCCAATGTACCACCACTCTACTGTACCACCCCTCTACTGTACCACCACTCTACTGCACCACCCCTCTACTGTACCACCACTCACCAGAGGGGGTGGGGTCTCCTACAGTCCACTCAACAGCCCAACACTCATCACTCATGTCTTTACACTGTTTAACTCAGGATTAGGAGATGGAAGCTGAGTCTCAACGCTAAAGGAGCATCACGGGAGGTTTGTGTTCAGCCAGTCAGTGATGTGAGTGATGGCTAAATGTGCCACAAAGCTCATGTACCAACACTCTACTTTACCACCACTCTACTGAACCACCACTCTAATGTACCACCGCTCTAGTGTACCACCACTCTACTGAACCACCACTCTACTGCACCACAACTCTACTGAACCACCACTCTAATGTACCACCACTCTAATGTACCACCGCTCTAATGTACCAGCACTCTACTGTACCACCGCTCTAATGTACCCCCACTCTAGTGTACCACCACTCTACTTTACCACCACTCTACTCTACTGAACCACCACTCTACTGAACCACCACTCTAATGTACCAGCACTCTACTGAACCACCACTCTAATGTACCACCGCTCTAATGTACCAGCACTCTACTGTACCACCGCTCTAATGTACCCCCACTCTAGTGTACCACCACTCTACTTTACCACCACTCTACTTTACCACCACTCTACTTTACCACCACTCTAATGTACCACCACTCTAATGTACCAGCACTCTACTGAACCACCACTCTAATGTACCACCGCTCTAATGTACCAGCACTCTACTGTACCACCACTCTACTGAACCACCGCTCTAGTGTACCACCACTCTACTGAACCACCACTCTACTGAACCACCGCTCTAATGTACCACCACTCTACTGCACCACCACTCTACTGAACCACCACTCTAATGTACCACCGCTCTAATGTACCAGCACTCTACTGTACCACCACTCTACTGAACCACCACTCTACTGCACCACAACTCTACTGAACCACCACTCTAATGTACCACCACTCTAATGTACCACCACTCTACTGTACCACCGCTCTAATGTACCCCCACTCTAGTGTACCACCACTCTACTTTACCACCACTCTACTGAACCACCACTCTACTGAACCACCGCTCTAATGTACCACCACTCTACTTTACCACCACTCTACTGAACCACCACTCTACTGAACCACCGCTCTAATGTACCACCACTCTAATGTACCAGCACTCTACTGTACCACCACTCTACTGAACCACCACTCTAATGTACCACCGCTCTAATGTACCAGCACTCTACTGTACCACCACTCTACTGAACCACCGCTCTAGTGTACCACCACTCTACTGAACCACCGCTCTAATGTACCACCACTCTACTGCACCACCACTCTACTGAACCACCACTCTAATGTACCACCGCTCTAGTGTACCACCACTCTACTGAACCACCACTCCAATGTACCACAACTCTAATGTACCACCACTCTACTGCACCACCACTCTAATGTACCACAACTCTAATGTACCAGCACTCTATTGTACCACCATTCTACTGAACCACCACTCTAATGTACCACCACTCTAGTGTACCACCATTCTACTGAACCACCACTCTAATGTACCACCACTATACTGAACCACCACTCCAATGTACCACCACTCTACTGTACCACCCCTCTACTGTACCACCACTCTACTGCACCACCCCTCTACTGTACCACCACTCTAATTTACCACCACTTTACTGTACCACCACTCCAATGTACCACCACTCTACTGTACCACCGCTCTAATGTACCACCACTCTAATTTACCACCACTTTACTGTACCGCCACTCTACTGTACCACCACTCTAATTTACCACCACTCTACTGTACCACCACTCTACTGCACCACCCCCTACTGTCTACTGTACCACCACTCTAATTTACCACCACTCTACAGTACCACCACTCTACTGTACCACCACTATAATGTACCACCACTCTACTGTACCACCACTCTAATGTACCACCACTCTACTGCACCACCCCTCTACTGTACCACCACTTTACTGTACCACCACTCCAATGTACCACCACTCTACTGTACCACCACTCTACTGCCCCACCCCTCTACTGTACCACCACTCTAATGTACCACCACTCTACTGTACCACCACTCTAATGTACCACCACTCTACTGTACCACCACTTTACTGTACCACCACTCTAATGTACCACCACTCTACTGTACCACCACTCTAATGTACCACCACTCTAATGTACCACCACTCTACAGCACCACCCCTCTACTGTACCACCACTCTAATTTACCACCACTCTACTGTACCACCAATCAAAATTTACCACCACTTTACTGTCTAATGTACCACCACTCTACTGTACCCACCCACCTCTAATTTACCACCACTCTACTGCACCACCCTGCACTCTACTGTACCACCACTCTAATTTACCACCACTTTACCACCACTACCACCACTCTAATTTACACACTCTATAGTACCACTCCCCCTCTACTGCACCACCACCACTCCACCACCACCACTGTACTTTACTGTACCACCACTCCAATGTGCCACTAATGTACCTACCACCCCTCTACTGCACCACCAATGTACCTGTACCACCACTCTACTGTACCACCACTGTAATTTACCACCACTCTACTGCACCACCCCTCTACTGTACCACCACTCTAATTTACCACCACTCTACTGTACCACCACTCTAATGTACCACCACTCTACTGTACTACCACTTTACTGTACCACCACTCTACTGCACCACCCCGCTACTGTACCACCACTCTAATTTACCACCACTCTACTGTACCCCCACTCCAATGTACCACCACTCTACTGTACCGCCACTCTAATGTACCACCACTCTACTGCACCACCACTCTACTGTACCACCACTCTACTGTACCGCCACTCTAATGTACCACCACTCTACTGCACCACCCCTCTACTGTACCACCACTCTAATTTACCACCACTCTACTGTACCACCACTCCAATGTACCACCACTCTACTGTACCGCCACTTTAATGTACCACCACTCTACTGCACCACCACTACCTAATTTACCACCACTCTACTGTACCACCACTCCAATGTACCACCACTCTACTTTACCACCACTCTAATGTACCACCACTCTACTGCACCAGCACTCTACTGTACCACCACTCCAATGTACCACCCCTCTACTGTACCACCACTCCAATGTACCACCCCTCTACTGTACCACCACTCTAATGTACCACCACTCTACTGCACCACCACTCTACTGTACCGCCACTCTAATGTACCACCACTCTACTGCACCACCCCTCTACTGTACCACTCTAATTTACCACCACTCTACTGTACCACCACTCCAATGTACCACCACTCTACTGTACCGCCACTCTAATGTACCACCACTTTAATTTACCACCACTCTACTGCACCACCCCTCTACTGTACCACCACTCTAATTTACCACCACTCTACTGTACCACCACTTTACTGCACCACCACTCCAATGTACCACCACTCTACTGTACCGCCACTCTAATGTACCACCACTCTACTGCACCACCCCTCTACTGTACCACCACTCTAATTTACCACCACTCTACTGAACCACCACTCCAATGTACCACCACTCTACTGTACCGCCACTCTAATTTACCACCACTCTACTGAACCACCACTCCAATGTACCACCACTCTACTGTACCGCCACTCTAATGTACCACCACTCTACTGTACCGCCACTCTAATTTACCACCACTCTACTGAACCACCACTCCAATGTACCACCACTCTACTGTACCGCCACTCTAATGTACCACCACTCTACTGTACTACCACACTATTGTACCACCACTCTAATGTACCACCACTCTTATGTAACGCCACTCTACTGTACTACCACACTATTGTACCACCCCTCTACTGCACCACCACATTAACCTCACACAGAGGGAGTACAATAGGCACAGGATGCCACACCTACAGACTACAATCAGCTCTGTCTCCACAAGAGAAAAACCACCCCAGCCGCTCAGCTTCTCAAAGACGTTCCTGAGTTCCTCAAGTTAGAAACTGCGGTGGAAAAGGTACTCATGGGGTCCTGGAGGGGGCGGGGTCATTCAGAGTCTCCACCCCTGCCCCCCAGCTCTGGCACCTGAGGATGGAGGGTGAGATCAGAAGGACTCAGCCAAGTGTAAATGTGTTGAACAGAAATCTGCAGCCCGTCCACATCAGTGGGGTCGAGCTCACAGGCTGCAGGGCTACAGGGTCTGAACCATGAGGTCAGAATCAAGTCCTGTGTCCAGAGACAAACCTGCAGCTAAACCTCGGGAACATTTGCGCTACGTCATACAAGACTCACAATCACAGAAACCAACAGGCAGAGGAAGCTAATGAAGAGTTAGGGCTGGAAGAGCGGGGGGTGTGATTGGGAGGATTAATGAGCTGATGAGAAGAGAAAGGCCTGACGGAATAAACAGACTGTATTTACAGAGGCTCACTGATGAGCTGTTTATGAAGCAGCTGCTCTCACCTCCTGTCATACTGGAGCTACACTAGGACACGCCCCTGAAATACCTCTGCAGGGCGGGGTCAACAGGTCAACCCCGCCCCCAAGGAGGAGCTGACCTCATCCTGCAAATCCCATGCAGTCAAGCAAACACACACAGACACACTCTCTCATGAATGCAAACACAAACAAACACACACAGGCACGCTCTCTCACAAATGCAAACACACACAAACACACACAGGCACGCTCTCTCACAAATGCAAACACACACAAACACACACAGGCACGCTCTCTCACAAATGCAAACACACATACACACACAGGCACGCTCGCTCACAAATGCACACACATACACACACAGGCACGCTCGCTCACAAATGCAAACATGCACACGCTGCATTGTCACAGCCTCAAAAACACACACACACACAAAAACAGGCACAGGGTCACACACAGCACACAAGCACTTAGGCTGATGCGCTGAGATATCCGCGGTGCCATCATACACACACTAACATTCTTAAGCAGGTAACAGGTAGCAGCACTCTGAGTCACAAAGACACACACACACACACACACACACACATATCCTTGTACTTATATCTATGTGAGGAGATTACATTGACTTCCATTCATTCTTCCTGTGTCTCTACAGCCTTTCCAAAATCTTAACAATAAGCAATGTATGCCTAACACAAACCCTTAACCTAACCTTAACCTATCCCTAATTCTAACCTTAACCCAAACCCTTACCCTAACCTTAACCTATACCTAATTCTAACATTACCCAAACCCTTACCCTAACCTTAACCTATCCCTAATTCTAACATTACCCAAACCCTTACCCTAACCTTATCCTATCCCTAATTCTAACCTTACCCCAAAGCCTTACCCTAACCTTAACCTATCCCTAATTCTAACCTTACCCCAAACCCTTACCCTAACCTTATCCTATCCCTAATTCTAACCTTACCCCAAACCCTTACCCTAACCTTAACCTATCCCTAATTCTAACCTTACCCCTAACCTTAACTAATAAGTCACAATTTGCCTTTGTAGTTGTGAGGACCGGCCAAAATGTCCTCACTTCCCAAAAGACTTTACTTTGTTGGTTAAAAACTCATTCTGGTCCTCAGTATGTGGCAAGTACAAGACACACACACACACACACACACACACATGCACAGAGTAAAGCCAACACTAGAACATAAGCTCCCTGCACACTGCTCAGCCCTCTGTAGAGATATACCCCGCATTTCCTCCAGTGTCAAACATTCCCATGAGCCTCTTCTGCCATCCTGAGGTTACAGGTCACACCTCGCTTCAGAGCACAGTAAATATCACACATCCACTCTGAACAGCTGCAGCATTACTGAATGACTCAAACCTCATCCTCACCCTGAGGTTACAGGTCACACCTCGCTTCAGAGCACAGCTGCAGCATTACCAAATGACTCAAACCTCATCCTCACCCTGAGGTTACAGGTCACACCTCAATTCAGAGCACAGTAAATATCACACATCCACTCTGAACAGCACAGAATGACTCAAACCTCATCCTCACCCTGAGGTTACAGGTCACACCTCAAATAAATATCACAAACCTCACCTCATCCTCACCCTGAGGTTACAGGTCAGGTAAATATCACATCCACTCTGTACAGCTGCAGCATTACTGAATGACTCAAACCTCATCCTCACCCTGAGGAGGCACAGGTCAACCTCACCTCATTCAGAGCACAGTAAATATCACATCCACTCTGTACAGCTGCAGCATTACTGAATGACTCAAACCTCATCCTCACCCTGAGGTTACAGGTCACACCTCGCTTCAGAGCACAGTAAATATCACATCCACTCTGTACAGCTGCAGCATTACTGAATGACTCAAACCTCATCCTCACCCTGAGGTTACAGGTCACACCTCGCTTCAGAGCACAGTCAATATCACATCCACTCTGTACAGCTGCAGCATTACTGAATAACTCAAACCTCATCCTCACCCCTGAGGTTACAGGTCACACCTCGCTTCAGAGCACAGTCAATATCACATCCAGCAGCTGCAGCTGCAGCATTACTGAAGACTCAAACCTCATCCTCACCCTGAGGGTACAGGTCACACCTCGCTTCAGAGCACAGTAAATATCACATCCACTCTGTACAGCTGCAACATTACCGGATAACTCAAACCTCATCCTCGCCCTGAGATTACAGGTCACACCTCGCTTCAGAGCACAGTAAATATCTCACATCCACTCTGTACAGCTGCAGCATTACTGAATGACTCAAACCTCATCCTCGCCCTGAGGTTACAGGTCACACCTCGCTTCAGAGCACAGCTGCAGCGTTACCGAATGACTCAAACCTCATCCTCACCCTGAGATTACAGGTCACACCTCGCTTCAGAGCACAGTAAATATCTCACATCCACTCTGTACAGCTGCAGCATTACTGAATTACTCAAACCTCATCCTCACCCTGAGATTACAGGTCACACCTCGCTTCAGAGCACAGTAAATATCTCACATCTACTCTGTACAGCTGCAGCATTACTGAATGACTCAAACGTCATCCTCACCCTGAGATTACAGGTCACACCTCGCTTCAGAGCACAGTAAATATCTCACATCTACTCTGTACAGCGGCAGCATTACCAAATGACTCAAACCTCATCCTCCCCCTGAGATTACAGGTCACACCTCGCTTCAGAGCACAGTAAATATCACACATCCACTCTGTACAGCTGCAGCATTACTGAATGATTCAAACCTCATCCTCACCCTGAGGTTACAGGTCACACCTCGCTTCAGAGCACAGCTGCAGCGTTACTGAATGACTCAAACACTGTTTTGCTTCAGTCAAAGCATAAAATGTAAATCACATCAGCGGGAGTCACTCACCCAGAAGTTGTCCTTGAAATACGCCATGTTTCCCACTTGTCAGGGAGATCTGGAAAAGTATAAAGATATACAGGATTACACAGAAGATCTGGCAACCCCTGACCCATGGACAGAAACGCTCTCCGAACTTTCAGCCTGAGAACAGATTACACTGGATAAAGAAGGAAGATAAAATCTCCCATATGGTCTTTTCAAAACATTTAACACTTGATGCTATCAAATGAAAATCATTACAGCGAGGAAGTTCTAGAACATAAAAACAGACCCAAAGGGCTGAGGTGAGCAAGAGCCCAGATCTAGCGCTTCAGGTCAGACTTAATCTCGCACACGTCAGTGGTACACCGTGTGTGTGGCTACAACCTTCATACAGAGAGTGACAGTGAGTAATAGAGAGAGAGAGAGAGAGATGGTGTGAAAGAGGAAGGTCAGAGAGGCGTAAAATAACTCTGATACAGGGGTTGGGAAGAACAGCAAGGCCCATGGGCCAGTGGCCCGTGTCAGGGAAAATCAATGGGCCATTTTCAAAATGTATGGGCCATTCCCAAAATTCAATGTGCCAATGATTTTAACCATATTAGACCTCTAATCAAAACGTATTCTGCATATATACATATACATACATTTTGCTGTGTGCGTTTAACGCTGAAAACATACTGATGCATACTGTACATTTTGCTTTAAATGTTCAGCATTTCCATATTGCTTAGAATAAAAAGGATCGATACGTAATACAAAAGACAAGATTATGCACTCAAATACACAAGAGGGAAATCGGCCGTTGCAATTTCAATCGATCAGTAAAACTACTGGCTTTTGCATAAGTCTACTGATAAACTGGTAAGCAGCTCTGAGTTGATGGTTTTTGACTTTACCCACACAGTTCACTACCATCTTATCGCGGCACTGGCCGCAGCTCTACATTGACGAGTGTGAAAATTATTTGACACTGAAGGAATCATGGCTAGAGTATGAGCCTGGTATCATAATGTAGATCAGAATGAGACCTTCCATATGCCATAATTTGATCATCATCCACATAGGAAAACCTTGCGGGGTTGTATCACTAACACACATTTTTTCAAGTTTTCTCCGGTGAATTACAAGAAAGCATATGACAAATCCACGGTTCCAATAGTTGTTTTTAATACACTATGTCACAGTTATTAAATTGGTGCAGTGTTGCCATTGAAACTTTCACTATTCTCATGATATTGAAGCTTGAAGTTGGTTACAGAACAAATCTCGTTGAAGAAAATACAGATTTTGGCTTAAGACTGTGACACCTAGAATTGGCATACAATTGATTTCATTGCAGTTTTTAATAGTGCTCCGATATGTCTTTCAGTTCTGAAATTTGCATTTCTCCATCTTGAATACACACTAAGTTATGAGGGATCAAAAATGCTGGGAAAAATTGATGCGAGTTTGAAAGCTTGAAATTTCGACCTACTCTGGTGTACTCTTAAGAGTCTGTAACTCAAAAAATATTCACGAGATTAGAGTAATATTTGGCAAGTATTTATACTGAAGTTATTGTACTGGAATAATTTGCTGATTCCGAGGAGGTCAGGTGGTAGGCACTTGTAGATTTTATATATTATGAATAACAAAGGAATTACTTAAGAAACAAATAGAATAAAGCAAATTCACACATCATGCCTCAAATCGCAAGTTAAGTGCAATCCTGAGTGAACATAAATGGCTCTCCAACGTAAAAACGTACCCAACGCGGCCACCTACCGTTTTAAAGCGTCGTCACATTAATAAACTATTAAATTGTGCTAGAAATGCCATGCCCGGAGAATGTTCCCCGACGTGAAGTTTTAATTGGTGTAATCGCATTATACAAATAAATGATGGCCTTCATGCAAAAGATGCAAGTTGTATTTGGTTAATTGGCTCTAAATCTCTCTAATGGATTTGGCTAGTCAGACTGGCTTCAGTGACGAGCATCTGTAACCGCTCTCTTTCGGAGGTAGATACCGGTGGGCTTCAACCCCAAGTTCGCGTTAAGGCAGTGGCTATTTTTACGACCGTTGTTAACTTTAAGTTGCATTTGGACTGCTCGCGATGCAGTGGCGATGCACTAATAAATACAGTTCCAAATTAACTTGCTTATAAATAACTCGGTTCGCATTACTTTAGATAACATATTGCAACTCAGTCCTAATGTTCACCGATCAAGCACATAAAACACATTAATACGCGGAAAGAATGGTTCGCTGATTTATCGTTCTCAAGTTTAGCCTGTGCCATGTTCGTTGTTGAACTGGGTAAGCGAAACTTTGCTTGCAAATTCATTCCAGTTTTTTTTTCCGACGGTCTGCTACGAAATGCTGCCAAGCTCCAGATTTTTTATTTAACATTTTTTCAAGGCTTTATCGAAATGAGCAAGTAGGCCTATGCCTATATCACAAATCTTAACTGCTGCAAACCGTAAGCCACAACTGAAACGCACATTTGCGTGCATATTTAGGAAGGGTATAATGCAGGTATGAGAGGAGGTGTTACACGTTAGTTCTACATATAGAGGGATTATTTGTTTATCAACACGGGGAATGCGCGCGCAACTTGACTGCAGAAAGAGCAGGCCCTTTAAACTGTTTGACAGGTTGGCATGGTTATCTTGCAGTTGCGATGTTAGCTAGCTAGCGATGTTGTCAGCGTACTACAACAATTTATCACCGAGTGATAAAACAAGTTATGCTGCTAAATTAACATTAGTGAATGGGATACGTCTTAACGCGTTGACTGCCAACTACGAGATAAGTCGTAATGGCGGGTCAGGGCCAGCGCCAGACCTGAAAATTCGGGGGAAATTATCCATCTCTTTATTGACAACAATTAGTCCTGGCTAATTCTAGATGGTTTTCCTATATTAACACGTTTTCCAATTCAAGAATAAACAAGTGGCAATTGAAGACACGGCTTCTCTCCCCCATGCGATCTAACAGCAAATAATGGGCTACATTCAGTACAGAAAAATAATTAATTATAATTAGGTCTATGCCCTGGCACTCAGCGACGTAACTTCTTTCTAGCGAGAGCGGCATTTCAGAACTCTTCAGCGAATGAAGGCAATTCTGGTGACAAGTACGTGGTTTCGTCCGTTTACATTTTCCAATCGGACAGCTGTCTATTTTTTACAGCAAGTTGTGTGACCGTGCTGCAAAAACAGCATTCGCAAAAGAGTTCTGAAATAATATAAATATGTATTAAGTCTGGGTCATTGTGAACAAGAACAACAACTGCATCCTGACCGCGAACTGCACCTGCATGGCTGGGTATGTAACGTTAATTTAGAATAATACAACGTTACAAATTAATCTTAGCTTGCTTTGTACTTGTTGTACACATTTGCCCCCCCGGCCCCTTCCCCATATCACTATCTTTCTGAGCTGCTGTAACGATGAAATTTCCCCACTGTGGTATCAATAAAAGTTTATCTTATCTTTCCATCGCTATGTAACCTCGTCTTCAATCACTGTCGTTATTCTAGTAGGCTAATCATTTCACAACTCATTTGCTGCAATTATACAGCTGTGCCTGCGGGCATATCTAGCCATTCAAACCAATGAGTCTAACATATTATATTGCTCGAAATTAATAACAATGTTCTTTTTTCTCTCAGCTTGGGGTCATGCTGTCGGCATGCTGCAGCACCGATGCTCAAAGTCTGTAAAACTTGCGCGTTTAAGACATGGTCGCGGCTCTTCCTGCTCTTTCTGCAGTCGACATGCGCAGTAGAGCGGGGTGACTTGTGTAGTGACGTAGACTGATAATCCCTCAATATGTGGGAAAAAAAAACAATTAGGCCGACCTACTAAAAATGTAGCTTTTATTGGTTTAAATTACTTGTGCACAACATCAATATTACCTTAACTACCTAGTATAATTTATTCAGAGTAAACACAGGTCGGGTTGAGAGTGAAGGACGTCAATACTAGCCGCATCGCTAATGTATCATTCTCGAGTTATTTGCAATTGCTCGGCCAAAACAAATCCCGGTCGCATCCAAACAATCGACCAGACCGCCATGGTGGTATTTCTAAGTAAAAGATTACTGCTCGTTTGTTCGATCCAAAATTAATTTACCTGCTTTCTTGTGTCAGAAACCCGTACATGCTGATTGAAAATGAACCTGAACCTTTCCCGTCAACAGCTGACAATTTGACAACAAAGTAAACAGTCTCTGACTAAGAAAAACAATTAAGAAATAATTTTTAAATACATACCCAATCAGTATTACAACACTCGGTTCCGGGGCAGTGTTATTTGATACTGCATACTGATGTAAATTCGACGTGATATCAAAGGACTTTGTCACGGACTCATTCCGCTAAGAAAATGCCCTCCAAATCAGTCTTTCACCCAATGGGCATTTTCACAGCCTCGCAATGGTGATAGACCGCGCGAGGGCCTGGAATTAGAATTGATCGATCGAGCATCAGAATGCACTCCAGCAACTGCAATCAGTGGATAGTTTTTTTTCCGAAGAATTTTGGTACTGTATAATAGAAGAAAAATTAAGACTTAATTGGCACATGGGCACATTCATGGCCCGCTCAGTGGCTTTCTAATGCGCCATATTTTGATTTTATGCGCCATTTGCGCATGGCGTGTGGCCTTCCCAACCCCTGCTAATAAAGAGTGTGTCAGACAGACAGACAGGCAGGGCAAGGCCGTGCATTAGACATGAGATGCGCTTTGAGGAACAGAACACGGAGTCATCACAGGTGTCAGAGCACCGGAGATTCACTAGTGCTGCTGGGCCCTCGGACCGGACCTGAACCCCACAGAACACTGCAGCAGCAGAGAATCACAGACAGGAGAGAAAACCGCCTGTCCTGTCCTGTCCTGGGGCTGGGGCACTGCTGTTCTTCAGCCCAATACAGAGACCATGGGTCCACTCCAGAACCACAGACAGGAGAGAAAACCGCCTGTCCTGTCCTGTCCTGTCCTGTCCTGGGGCTGGGGCACTGCTGCTCTTCAGCCCAATACAGAGACCATGGGTCCACTCCCAGAACCACAGACAGGAGAGAAAACCACCTGTCCCTGGGGTCCTGTCCAGAGACCATGGGGGACTGGGGCTCCAGGGGCACTGCTGCTCTTCAGCCCGATACAGAGACCATGGGTCCCTCCCAGAACCACAGACAGGAGAGAAAACCGCCTGTCCAGTCCTGTCCTGTCCTGGGGCTGGGGTACTGCTGCTCTTCAGCCCAATACAGGGGACCATGGGTCCACTCCCAGAACCACAGACAGGAGAGAGAAAACCGCCTGTCCAGTCCTGTCCTGTCCTGGGGCTGGGGTACTGCTGCTCTTCAGCCCAATACAGGGACCATGGGTCCACTCCCAGAACCACAGACAGGAGAGAAAAACTGCCTGTCCTGTCCTGTCCTGTCCTGTCCTGGGGCTGGGGCACTGCTGCTCTTCAGCCCAATACAGAGACCATGGGTCCACTCCCAGAACCACAGACAGGAGAGAAAACCGCCTGTCCTGTCCTGTCCTGTCCTGGGGCTGGGGTACTGCTGCTCTTCAGCCCAATACAGGGGACCATGGGTCCACTCCCCAGAACCACAGACAGGAGAAAAAACTGCTGCTCCAGCCCAATACAGAGACCATGGGTCCCGCTGCTGTCCTGTCCTGTCCTGTCCTGTGGGGCTGGGGTACTGCTGCTCTTCAGCCCAATCCCAGAACCACAGACAGGGACCATGGGTCCACTCCCAGAACCACAGACAGGAGAGAAAACCGCCTGTCCTGTCCTGTCCTGGGGCTGGGGCTGGGGCACTGCTGCTCTTCAGCCCGATACAGAGACCATGGGTCCACTCCCAGAACCACAGACAGGAGAGAAACCGCCTGTCCTGTCCTGTCCTGTCCTGGGGCTGGGGTACTGCTGCTCTTCAGCCCAATACAGGGGACCATGGGTCCACTCCCAGAACCACAGACAGGAGAGAAAACCGCCTGTCCTGTCCTGTCCTGTCCTGGGGCTGGGGCACTGCTGCTCTTCAGCCCAATACAGAGACCATGGGTCCACTCCCAGAACCACAGACAGGAGAGAAAACCGCCTGTCCTGTCCTGTCCTGTCCTGGGGCTGGGGTACTGCTGCTCTTCAGCCCAATACAGGGGACCATGGGTCCACTCCCAGAACCACAGACAGGAGAGAAAACCGCCTATCCTGTCCTGTCCTGTCCTGGGGCTGGGGTACTGCTGCTCTTCAGCCCAATACAGAGACCATGGGTCCCTCCCAGAACCACAGACAGGAGAGAAAACCGCCTCAGTCCTGTCCTGTCCTGTCCTGGGGCTGGGGTACTGCTGCTCTTCAGCCCAATACAGAGACCATGGGTCCACTCCCAGAACCACAGACAGGAGAGAGAAAACCGCCTGTCCTGTCCTGTCCTGTCCCTGGGGCACTGCTGCTCTTCAGCCCAATACAGAGACCATGGGTCCACTCCCAGAACCACAGACCACAGACAGGAGAAAAACCGCCTGTCCTGTCCTGTCCTGGGGCTGGGGTACTGCTGCTCTTCAGCCCAATACAGAGACCATGGGTCCACTCCCAGAACCACAGAGCAAGTCCCCAGACGCCACAGAAGACATGAAAACGTCTCAAACTCAGTACGTGCAGATCTCAGGCCGCAGTACAGTGTGGAACCAGAGTCCTCACACAACATACACCGGGCCCGAGTCGGCCGTATGGGTGTGTTGGATACAGTGATGTAACCACATCCTGATTCCTCCAGCAGGGTTTCCCGCAGCGCTTTATAGTTAGGGCAGCCGCCTTGACAACAAATGACCCCCGTCTTGACTACGTTCCCCCGCAAAAAATAAAAAATAAAAAATTCTGCTGCATCCACGCATGCATAGACAGTAAAATAAGGTCGCATCGCCATGAGGCCGAATAGCGGCCGGCATATGTTGGTTAAATATGTTACTGCGCCATCTATCACCTGTTGCTACGCCAACATTATTTTTTTGTACCGGGAAGAAGCTAATTATCCGGATATACAATAACCTGCCGTCGTCGTGGGAAGGACATGTGGAGGTAAGATAATTATTCATCCAAACTAAACATTTGAATAGTGTCTCCTATCAACTGCTTGCCCACGTATTCTGTTTCATTAAGATAGGCTCTCTCTCTCCTGCTCACAGCTACAGCTCCCTACATCAGAATGCTCTCTTTTCAACTGTCTCTCCTGCCTGAGAGCTGAACACAGCAACACTCAACAGTCTCCATAGCCCTCAATTTATTTACCCAGCAATTTCCATTCACATCCCATCGATGCAGTTTTCCCCATTTAATGGAAGCAATTTTGGCCAACTTTCATACACAGTCACTGTGCAGAATGAAGCAGATTAACGCACACATCATCAGAACAGGGAAACAATACTATACGGCCATGGGGAAAACCACAAGCTGGGGACTTCTGAGTAGCGTGGCAACACTAAAAAGCCAATGGGATCACAGGACTGCAGGGGTCCACACAAAACCACAAGAAAAGCAAATCTTTAGAATCTAAATTCTTCTTGTTGACCAGTAGCCAATGAAAATGCTGAGACAACAGAACTTGTGCTAAGCTTTGCCAAAGGTGATTACGATGCTCATTCAGATGAGATTTGATTTTGTTTTTTCAGCAATTTTGTTGATTACCTAGCGTGTCTGGAACAGAAAATACTATCTAGTATCATAGGCCTGTCACAGCAAAGATGCTGAAAAATGCTCTTCTTCAGGGACTACACAGGTTTGCAGCCTGCCTCAGGGAATACACAGGTTTGCAGCCTGCCTCAGGGAATACACAGGTTTGCGGTCTGCCTCAGGGGATACACAGGTTTGCAGTCTGCCTCAGGGAATACACAGGTTTGTGGTCTGCCTCAGGGAATACACAGGTTTGCAGTCTGTCTCAGGGAATACACAGGTTTGCAGTCTGCCTCAGGGAATACACAGGTTTGCAGCCTGCCTCAGGGAATACACAGGTTTGCAGCCTGCCTCAGGGAATACACAGGTTTGCAGCCTGCCTCAGGGAATACACAGGTTTGCGGCCTGCCTCAGGGAATACACAGGTTTGCGGCCTGCCTCAGGGAATACACAGGTTTGCAGTCTGCCTCAGGGAATACACAGGTTTGCAGCCTGCCTCAGGGAATACACAGGTTTGCGGTCTGCCTCAGGGAATACACAGGTTTGCGGTCTGCCTCAGGGAATACACAGGTTTGCGGTCTGTCTCAGGGAATACACAGGTTTGCGGTCTGCCTCAGGGAATACACAGGTTTGCGGTCTGCCTCAGGGAATACACAGGTTTGCGGCCTGCCTCAGGGAATACACAGGTTTGCGGTCTGCCTCAGGGAATACACAGGTTTGCGGTCTGCCTCAGGGAATACACAGGTTTGCAGTCTGCCTCAGGGAATACACAGGTTTGCAGTCTGCCTCAGGGAATACACAGGTTTGCAGTCTGTCTCAGGGAATACACAGGTTTGCAGTCTGTCTCAGGGAATACACAGGTTTGCAGTCTGTCTCAGGGAATACACAGGTTTGCAGTCTGTCTCAGGGAATACACAGGTTTGCAGTCTGCCTCAGGGAATACACAGGTTTGCAGCCTGCCTCAGGGAATACACAGGTTTGCAGTCTGCCTCAGGGAATACACAGGTTTGCAGTCTGCCTCAGGGAATACACAGGTTTGCAGCCTGCCTCAGGGAATACACAGGTTCAATCTATTCGGATATGTTCATTTCCCTGCTTGATACAAAGCTGAAATCTTAATCCCCCCCCCAACTCTTTTTCAAAAGTCTGATTATTACCATACAAGGCACATACCCACACTATAAGCCCTGTATTTGCAGATCAAAAATTTGACCCATGGTTCAATACAGAAATTACAGTGAATCTTGAATAATATGCAAACAAAATGAAATGACAACTGCCTCCTACGATGTTTCCCAAAGCACTACATCAGATGCATGTGTTCAATAAATTCAATTCCCATAGCCCTATGTCAGTGTGTGTTCCATAAGTGCTCATATCCCTGAATCAGTGTGTGTTCAGTAAGTTCTCATAGCCCTGAATCAGTGTGTGTTCAGTAATTACTCATAGCCCTGAATCAGTGTGTGTTCAGTAAGTTCTTATATCCCTAAATCAGTATGTGTTCAGTAAGTTCTCATATCCCTAAATCTGTGTGTGTTCAATAAGTTCTCATAGCCCTGAATCAGTGTGTTCAGTAAGTTCTCATAGCCCTGAATCAGTGTGTGTTCAGAAAGTTCTCATAGCTCTGAATCAGTGTGTGTTCAGTAAGTTCTCATAGCTCTGAATCAGTGTGTGTTCAGTAAGTACTCAGAGCCCTGAATCAGTGTGTGTTCAGTAAGTTCTCATAGCCCTGAATACGTGTGTGTTCAGTAAGTACTCATAGCCCTGAATCAGTGTGTGTTCAGTAAGTTCTCATAGCCCTGAATCAGTGTGTTCAGTAAGTTCTCATAGCCCTGAATCAGTGTGTGTTCAGTAAGTTCTCATAGCTCTGAATCAGTGTGTGTTCAGTAAGTACTCATAGCTCTGAATCAGTGTGTGTTCAGTAAGTTCTCATAGCTCTGAATCAGTGTGCGTTCAGTAAGTACTCATAGCTCTGAATCAGTGTGTGTTCAGTAAGTACTCATAGCCCTGAATCAGTGTGTACATTAAGTTCTCATAACCCTGAATCAGTGTTTATTCAGTAAGTACTCAGAGCCCTGAATCAGTGCGTGATCAGTAAGTACTCATAGCCCTGAATCAGTGTGTTCAGTAAGTACTCATAGCCCCATGTCAGTGTGTGTTCATAGTTTTCATAGCCCCATGTCAGTGTGTGTTCAGTAAGTTTTCATAGCCCTGAATCAGTGTGTGTTCACTAAGTACTCATAGCCCTGAATCAGTGTGTGTTCAGTAAGTTCTCATAGCCCTGAATCAGTGTGTGTTCAGTAAGTTCTCATAGCCCTGAATCAGTGTGTGTTCAGTAAGCACTCATAGCCCTGAATCAGTGTGTGTTCAGTAAGCACTCATAGCCCTGAATCAGTGTGTGTTCAGTAAGTTCACATAGCCCTATATCTGTGTGTTCAGGATATACTCATATCCTGAAATTGGTGTGTGTTCAGTAAGCACTCATAGCCCTGAATCAGTGTGTGTTCAGTAAGCACTCATAGCCCTGAATCAGTGTGTTCAGTAAGTGCTCATAGCCCTGAATCAGTGTGTGTTCAGTAAGTGCTCATAGCCCTGAATCAGTGTGTTCAGTAAGTGCTCATAGCCCTGAATCAGTGTGTGTTCAGTAAGTGCTCATAGCCCTGAATCAGTGTGTGTTCAGTAAGTTTTCATAGCCCTGAATCAGTGTGTGTTCAGTAAGTGCTCATAGCCCTGAATCAGTGTGTGTTCAGTAAGTGCTCATAGCCCTGAATCAGTGTGTGTTCAGTAAGTACTCATAGCCCTGAATAAGTGTGTGTCCAGTAAGTTCTCATAGTCCTGAATCAATGTGTGTTCAGTAAGTACTCATAGTCCTGAATCAGTGTGTACATTAAGTTCTCATAACCCTGAATCAGTGTTTATTCAGTAAGTACTCATAGCTTTGAATCAGTGTGTGTTCAGTGAGTTCTCATAGCCCTAAATCAGTGCGTGTTAAGTACTCATATCCCTAAATCAGTGTGTGTTCAGTAAGTTCTCATAGCCCTAAATCAGTGTGTGTTCAGTGAGTTCTCATAGCCCTGAATCAGTGTGTGTTCAGTGAGTTCTCATAGCCCTGAATCAGTGTGTTCAGTGAGTTCTCATAGCCCTGAATCAGTGTGTGTTCAGTGAGTTCTCTCATAGCCCTGAATCAGTGTGTGTTCAGTGAGTTCTCACAGCCCTGAATCAGTGTGTGTTCAGTGAGTTCTCATAGCCCTGAATCAGCGTGTGTTCAGTGAGTTCTCACAGCCCTGAATCAGCGTGTGTTCAGTGAGTTCTCATAGCCCTGAATCAGCGTGTGTTCAGTGAGTTCTCATAGCCCTGAATCAGTGTGTGTTCAGTGAGTTCTCATAGCCCTGAATCAGTGTGTGTTCAGTGAGTTCTCATAGCCCTGAATCAGTGTGTGTTCAGTGAGTTCTCATAGCCCTGAATCAGCGTGTGTTCAGTGAGTTCTCATAGCCCTGAATCAGTGTGTGTTCAGTGAGTTCTCATAGCCCTGAATCAGTGTGTGTTCAGTAAGTTCTCACAGCCCTGAATCAGTGTGTGTTCAGCAAGTTCTCACAGTGCTACATCATAGGGGTGTGCTCATGTTGTGCAGGTTTTAGCAGCAGGCTCCAGTAATTCCCCCAGACTGGGATCAGTGGCTGCTGTACCTGCTGTAGAGCGCTGTATCCGTGGTGTTCACAGTACATCCCTCCCTCACTCCTTCCCTTTCTTCATCACACTACTCCATTCATCCCACTCTCCCTCCCCGTCTCTCCTCCACCTCTCTGCCTCTCTCACCTCACCCACACTTCAGCTCCACCTGCCTCCTGATGAATAATAAACACTAGACAGTCCTGTCTCAGTCGGTACAAAATGTTCCCATAATGTTGCTTCCACGTAGTGACAACACAGCTCTGATGACATATTGTACAGTGTGGGACGGACAGTATCGCCGTATCGCAGAGACGTGTTCGGCGAGTCGCGGAGAACAAAGAGCGACGGCAAAATCGAGCACAAAAGCTCAGGATCAGGTTACAGGACAGCGCTGGCGGTGGGTTCGAAAACGTCAAAACAAAGCAGACGTGCCTGCACAAGCGCACACACTTCCTTGAACATATATCTTTGTGAGGACAATACTTTGACTTCCATTCATTCTTCCTGTGTCTCTACAGCCTTTCCCTAATCTTAACAATAAGCTATGTATGCCTAACCCAAACCCTTATCCTAACCTAAACCTATCCCTAATTCTAACCTTATCCAAACCCTTACCCTAACCTTAACCTATCCCTAATTCTAACCTTACCCAAACCCTTACCCTAACCTTAACCTATCCCTAATTCTAACCTTACCCCAAACCCTTACCCTAACCTATCCCTAATTCTAACCTTACCCCAAACCCTTATCCTAACCTTAACCTATCCCTAATTCTAACCTTACCCAAACCCTTACTCTGACCTCAACCTATCCCTAATTCTAACCTTACCCAAACCCTTACCCTAACCTTAACCTATCCCTAATTCTAACCTTACCCAAACCCTTACCCTAACCTTAACCTATCCCTAATTCTAACCTTACCCAAACCCTTATCCTAACCTTAACCCATCCCTAATTCTAACCTTACCCAAACCCTTACCCTAACCTTAACCTATCCCTAACTCTAACCTTACCCAAACCCTTACCCTAACCTTAACCTATCCCTAATTCTAACCTTACCCAAACCCTTATCCTAACCTTAACCTATCCCTAATTCTAACCTTACCCAAACCCTTACCCTAACCTTAACCTATCCCTAATTCTAACCTTACCCAAACCCTTACCCTAACCTATCCCTAATTCTAACCTTAACCCAAACCCTTACCCTAACCTTAACCTATCCCTAATTCTAACCTTAACCCAAACCCTTACCCTCACCTTAACCTATCCCTTATTCAAACCTTACCCCAAACCCTTACCCTAACCTTAACCTATCCCTAATTCTAACCTTAATCCAAACCCTTACCCTAACCTTAACCTATCCCTAATTCTAACCCTAGCCCTTAGAATTAGGGATAGGTTAAGGTTAGGCTAACCCTAACCCTTACCCTAACCTTAACCTATCCCTAATTCTAACCCTAACCCTTACCCTAACCTTAACCTATCCCGAATTCTAACCTTAACCCAAACCCCTACCCTAACCTTTAGCCTTAACCCAAACCCTTACCCTAACTTTAACCTATCCCTAATTCTGGCCTTAACCCAAACCCTTACCCTAACCTTAACCTATCCCTAACTCTAACCTTAGCCCAAACCCTTATTTTAACATTAACAAACGCACGGACACAAACACACACATGGACACAAACAAACACACACATACACCTCATCTCTACAGTCCAGCACCCTGCCAGCATTGGGGAAAAGACACATAGCCCTGCCCCACTGACTGCCTTACAGCATGGAGATCAGATCAGTGTCAAGTGACTTCATTACAGGAGCAGAGCAGCATATGGAGAGGATTCCTCCATCCATCCAGAGCGACAGAGCAGCATAAGGAGAGGGATTCCTCCATCCATCCAGAGTGACAGAGCAGCATATGGAGAGGGATTCCTCCATCCATGCAGAGTGACAGAGCAGCATATGGAGAGGGATTCCTCCATCTATCCAGAGCAACACAGCAGCATATGGAGAGGGATTCCTCCATCCATCCAGAGCGACAGAGCAGCATATGGAGAGGGATTCCTGCATCCATCCAGAGTAACAGAGCAGCATATGGTGAGGGATTCCTCCATCCATCCAGAGCGACAGCCCAGCATATGGAGAGGGATTCCTCCATCCATCCAGAGCGACAGAGCAGCATATAGAGAGGGATTCCTGCATCCATCCAGAGTGACAGAGCAGCATATGGTGAGGGATTCCTCCATCCATCCAGAGCGACAGCCCAGCATATGGAGAGGGATTCCTCCATCCATCCAGAGCAACAGAGCAGCATATGGAGAGGGATTCCTCAATCCATCCAGAGTGACAGAGCAGCATATGGAGAGGGATTCCTCCATCCATCCAGAGCGACAGAGCAGCATATGGAGAGGGATTCCTCCATCCATCCAGGGCGACAGAGCAGCATATGAAGAGGGATTCCTCCATCCATCCAGAATGACAGAGCAGCATATGGAGAGGGATTCCTCCATCCATCCAGAGCGTCAGAGCAGCATATGGAGAGGGATTCCTCCATCCGTCCAGAGCAACAGAGCAGCATATGGAGAGGGATTCCTCCATCCATCCAGAGCGTCAGAGCAGCATATGGAGAGGGATTCCTCCATCCATCCAGAGCGACAGAGCAGCATATGGAGAGCGATTCCTCCATCCATCCAGGGCGACAGAGCAGCATATGAAGAGAGATTCCTCCATCCATCCAGAATGACAGAGCAGCATATGGAGAGGGATTCCTCCATCCATCCAGAGCGTCAGAGCAGCATATGGAGAGGGATTCCTCCATCCATCCAGAGCGACAGCCCAGCATATGGAGAGGGATTCCTCCATCCATCCAGAGCGACAGAGCAGCATATGGAGAGGGATTCCACCATCCATCCAGAGCAACAGAGCAGCATAGGGGAGGATTCCTCCATCCATCCAGAGCAACAGAGCAGCATATGGAGAGAGATTCCTCCATCCATCCAGAGCGACAGAGCAGCATATGGAGAGGGATTCCTCCATCCATCCAGAGCGACAGATTCCTCCATCCATCCAGAGCAACAGAGCAGCATATGGAGAGGGATTCCACCATCCATCCAGAGCAACAGAGCAGCATATGGAGAGGGATTCCTCCATCCATCCAGAGCAACAGAGCAGCATATGGGGAGGGATTCCTGCATCCATCCAGAGTGACAGAGCAGCATATGGAGAGGGATTCCTCCATCCATCCAGAGCAACAGAGCAGCATATGGAGAGGGATTCCTCCATCCATCCAGAGCAACAGAGCAGCATATGGAGAGGGATTCCTCCATCCATCCAGAGCGACAGCCCAGCATATGGAGAGGATTCCTCCATCCATCAGAGTGACAGAGATTCCTCCATCCATCCAACAGAGCAGCATATGGAGAGGGATTCCTCAATCCATCCAGAGTGACAGAGCAGCATATGGAGAGGGATTCCTCCATCCATCCAGAGCAACAGCCCAGCATATGGAGAGGGATTCCTCCATCCATCCAGAGCGACAGAGCAGCATATAGAGAGGGATTCCACCATCCATCCACAGCAACAGAGCAGCATATGGAGAGGGATTCCTCCATCCATCCAGAGCAACAGAGCACCATATGGAGAGGGATTCCTGCATCCATCCAGAGCGAAAGCAGCATATGGAGAGGGATTCCTGCATCCATCCAGAGTGACAGAGCAGCATATGGAGAGGGATTCCTCCATCCATCCAGAGCGACAGCCCAGCATATGGAGAGGGATTCCTCCATCCATCCAGAGCAACAGAGCAGCGTATGGAGAGGGATTCCTCAATCCATCCAGAGTGACAGAGCAGCATATGGAGAGGGATTCCTCCATCCATCCAGAGCGACAGAGCAGCATATGGAGAGGGATTCCTCCATCCATCCAGAGTGACAGAGCAGCATATGGAGAGGGATTCCTCCGTCCATCCAGTGACAGAGCAGCATATGGAGGGGGATTCCTCCATCCATCCAGAGCGACAGAGTGGCATATGGAGAGGATTTCATCCAGCCATCTACAGCAACAGAGCGGTATATGGAGAAGGATTCCTCCATCCATCCAGAGCGACAGAGCGGCATATGGAGAGGGATTCCTCCATCCATCCAGAGCGACAGAGCAGCATATGGAGAGAGATTCCTACATCCATCCAGAGCGACAGACCAGCATATGGAGAGGGATTCCTCCATCCATCCAGAGCGACAGAGCAGCATATGGAGAGAGATTCCTCCATCCATCCAGAGCGACAGACCAGCATATGGAGAGAGATTCCTCCATCCATCCAGAGCGACAGACCAGCATATGGAGAGGGATTCCTCCATCCATCCAGAGCGATAGGGCAGCATATGGAGAGGGATTCCTCCATCCATCCAGAGCGACAGAGCAGCATATGGAGAGGGATTCCTCCATCCATCCTGGGCCAATACCAATGCCCTCTTAGATCCTGTACTGCGTATCCTTGCTATAAATGCTATTTTTCGACTGAATGACAGCTACAAATACAAATTTTATTTCCCTTTATTTTTATTTAACCAGGGAAGTCCCGTTGAGATTCACATCTCTTTTTCAAGGGAGCCCTGGGGTTTGAGGTGGAGAGGGAGAGGACAAGTTGCACAGCCAATTAGATCAGGGAATGATTAGGGGCAGGTCGAAAGAGCCAGGTTGCGACTTTAGCCATGACACCGGGGAACCCCCTACTCTTATCAAAGAGTGTCATAGGATCTTTAATGACCACAGTGAGCCAGGACCTCTGTTTAAGGTCTCATCTGAAAGACGGCATCTCCTTCAGCACAGCGTCCCCATCACTGCGCTGGGGCATTGGGGATTATTACACCAGAGGGAAAATCACGACCCACTGGCCACCAACACCTCTTCCAGCAGCACCTCCCGTCCAAGTACTAACCAACCCACACCTGCTTAGCTTCAGCCACGCGGCTGGAGCAGATTGAATAGTGGTCTGGCTGCTGGCTGTTCTGCCACCAGGTCCTCCATTTCTCCGTCCTGCAGTTTGATCCAACACCACTCTCTCCTGAGCTGGCCCAGTGAGGACTAAGGGTATTGGACGGCCCCACAGCTGAGACTGTGACCTGGAGGCGAACGCATCAGAGGCGCCAGACCTCGGAACACAGCAAATCCCCAGCTAGTAACGTCGCCGTCGAGATGCATGCGACTCCTGTTACCAGGGGTGGCGACTGTTGCCACTGCCAACCACAGCCAAAGCTGCTGGTCATTAATTCATGAGCAGCACACAGTTGGAGGGCAGGACCAGAGGCAGGGTGTGCACATGTCGCAGGTCTAAGCCCAAAACATGCAACAGAAATCAGAGGAAAAATGGGAAGGAAGTTTGCTCAGAGTAAAAAATACCACAGCTCCAGCCAGTCTGCATCTTCTATGTGGACTTAAAACCTATTCCAGTAATACAGAAGAGTTTTTCATGCATGTAGTAGTACGTTTTTCCAAGTGACACAGAAATACTGCCAATACAGAGGAACCAACCAATATTTCACATCTTACTCCCGGACTCAAACTGCAGCGAAGAGGATATGTTTTCTGCAGCGCTCTTCGATGCCCAGAGAGGACAGGAAACAGCCCCTATAACTGCCTGGGTGCCGCGCGTTTCCTGCACAACAGGAACCAGCTCTGCAGGTTCCCCAGAGATGGGGGACAATTTCAAACACGCCGCAGCGCAAACGAACATCATTTAAATCAAACATGCAAATCGGGCTGGCAGCTCGCCCGTTCCCGCTGCGCACACATGCCAAAAACAATCCGTCCAAGTGTTTAAGCCCAACAACCAACTTTCAGTCTAATTTCTGCTCTCACTCAGGTACGCAATATTAGCTTGCCTTACTGTTTGCTTGATTATCAAACTTTTCTCACCCCAAAATTGGTGAGGAGTAAAGCCATTTCAAATCATCATTTATATTTTTTACGTAGTTCATTCTAATAAGAATCAAAGTGTAAATTTAAGATAAAATAGGAGTTAAGAATGAGCTCTTTGGACTCCGTTCTGATTGTATGGCTTCCCGTGCATCTCTGTTCTGGGGCGGTTCAATACTGATAACGGCAGGGGTCTGACTGAAGGAGTTCCAGCCTTACAGTCTCAGTACAGCCGGCCCCGGGGCCCCTGTAAGGCCTGGCACACGGGGTACCCCAGAGGAGGACCCCAAGAACACAACCCAGCTCAATCTCTGCCAACCGGCTGCACAAATACCAATAAACTAACTCACTTCGCATTAGACACCATTTTACATCCCATGCATTTATGATCTCAACAGTCAGCACCCCTGTAACGACCGAGCGGCAGCTGTTATAGGCAGCGCAGGTGGAACAGGATACAGAGCATCCGTCCTTTGTTATTCAAAAAAGGCAATAAATGACGATCTTGAGCACTGGGGTCCTATATGTGCATGACATAATACATATGTAATGTTTGTATAACAACAAAATACACAACACTCCGGTACTGTATGCCCATTATGCTGACTGATTTCAATTTCAACTGGTTTCTATTTATCCAGGTCTCATTTACCAGCTGACCAAAGCCTGTCCCACGTTTAACTTCTTAAAATGCTCTCTATAGACAGTGAAAGGTTTGCATCGTTGGAAACATGAGCCAATTAAATCTAAAAGTCTTCCCATGAGCCTCTGGGGAAAAGCTGATGCAAGGTTTAATTTAAACATAATTGCTCAGCAACTTCAAGCATTTAAACTTATGAATTATTGAACAAAGTCGAATAGAAATTTGAACTACTAATTTTTCTAAGTCATAAAATTTATATGGGATGAGCTTCCATCCAACGCACCCGAGAATCAGTGTGTTAGAAAATTGATGTATGGATGGATTTTAAGACCAGGTGTGAATTTTAATATGTCGAATAAATTATTTGAGTTTCAACATGCAGTCAGATCCTTTGTTTACTGCTGGCAAACCCAGGCTCATATTAGAGTAAGAGGTCAATCAAGTCATTTACACACCACTAAAATGGACAGAAAGCCAGCCATCGTAATTTTTACAATATGTGCCAGGAATATTCTTTGTACCATTCCTAACAGGACATTCTTGTGCTAACGTGTAACAATTTCAACAGATAACTGAAGTCAATAACCACAAGACGACAAACGTCCAATATGCAGTAAAAAAAGACAAACCCTCTAATGAAAATATTAAACACATTGAGCAGTTAGCGTCCCCTGTCTGATCAGGAGAATTATGACATCTCCTGACCGAACATGAGGCCTCAATATAACCCTGACCAATCCCAAACAAACTGGTCATCAAAGAATTCTTGCTTTAGTCCAGCCTCCAGTCTCCTCTGTGAAGGACTGATGCGAATGAGCGGTTTTATCCAAGCCCAAATCAAAGGCACTTGACTCTGCTTATCAACTTATCGCCTGAAGACCATGATTAGTAATTTGTAACATCAGCTGTGATGGATTTGAGCGATAAGGAGACACTAAGTCACACTGTTCTTTCTCAAATAAGAGTAGAAATCTCTGCTCGAGTCAATCAGTGAGAAACTTCAGTTAAGCATTTAAGAGTTCAACAGCCAGCCAGCATCCCTTAAGAAATAAAATCCCTAAAAGCCGTAAAGATGCAATTACATGATATGTCCTGCAATTAAATTTTCAGATATTAAAATCTAACTGCAGTCTGATCACTTAAAACTGCAACTCCACCTGGCTCTGTTAAAAGCACCACAGATCTGGTTATTCGAGTGCAATGCTAGAAGTATTTCACATAATTCTCATCACACTGTGTGGATCATTCTCCAGAAACTTGGAGCCATCGGCCACACACCGCGGACCCTCCTGCGGCAGCGGGAGGCCAATTTAATTAATCCTGTTCGGAAAAACCCGAAATTAATCTAGTCTAAAAGACTCACTCTCATCTTGGCAAAGACCTTAACTGACCAAGGCACAGAAGAGTAAAATTATACAGGGTGGAAATTGTACATCGTACAGGGCAGCGTACAATATTGAACTGGAAACAAAGCGTCACAATGCGTTATTCCGCATTGGTGGTGACAAATTTTCTATATCACCGCTGAAAATGGTTTCACCGGCAGATAAGACAGCTGCTGCATCTAGATGCAATTCAAACTAGCATGAGTGCCTTGGTTTTATATATATACAAAAATAAGCTATATGCTCTAACACATACAGTGTATAAGCCCTTAAAAATTAGGTAGCAATCAAACCGTGAACAATAAGTTATTGGGTCATTCCAAAGGAAGTCAACCAGTTTTCAAGGGCCCCCTATGAGGCCAGGATCGCTCACAGAGGCTAAATTGTGCTGGATTCCTTCTATTTGAGGATCGGTCTGTATGTACAAGGAAGATTGACTGCACCCAAAGCATAATAGTCGAGTTAGGAGACCCTGAAAAGGGTCCTAGCTGAAAAAGTAACTTTTTGCCAATTTTGGATTGAAAAGTTCACCATGTGGGCAGTTACCCACGGTAATGAAATTTGTTCTACATTAATGTATATATCTTGGCTTTATTTGATCAAAATTACAACTTGTTTTCTCATCTCCTTCACTATTTACTCATGCTATGTAGGGGTTTTTTAATATAGGGTTTTTGTTGTTTTTTTTTGCAAAATCCCCCCCCATTATGGCTTTCGTTTTGATAAAATGCCATAAGGTGAAGCTAATATAAGTTGTATGCCATTGTTTTAGTACCATCCTAAGATTCACCTTATTGGTTAAGTGAGATGCTTCGTATTTGGCCATCTGCCCACAGCTGACCATAAATGATCAAATGCGAGAAAGCTAGACTCCAAGAACTGTCAACCAAGATTACCGATCACAACAAAAGAGCTTATTATACAAATGATGGTAACTCCTTTTGAATTAAGGCAGTTTCTGTACTGGTTTCAATTTGAACTTCGTAGCCATTTCTTCTTCAACAGTTTTCAGGGATTCTGAAAATAAAGTGTATCACGGTGAGAGAAATGAACTTCCTTACAGTAAATTAATAACACCCGTTCTCTGTTATGCAAAAAGGAATGTAGGATGATGCCACCATGAACTTACTTGTGATGCGTTTCTTACCAAGGTTAAATGGATCGGCACAGGACCGCTGTAGACTTTCAAAGCGTGACAAATAGACTTCTTCGTGATGGAAACAGATTCGGTCATCTTCATTGAAAATGACATTGCACCGCCAAGTCAAAACCAGTCTGTCGGCTGGTTTAAGGTCGCCGAATGAAATTGGTCCCGTCTTTCTGCAGTATGTATGTTTGTCACATTCCTCATCCAAGGAAATCCCAATTTTTCAACCTGTAGTGAGCGCACCTCCGCGGGGCCGCTGTAGTGAGCGCGCCTCCGCGGGGCCGCTGTAGTGAGCGCAGCTCCGCGGGGCCGCTGTAGTGAGCGCGCCACCGCGGGGCCGCTGTAGTGAGCGCGCCTCCACAGGGCCGCTGCTTGGCTGAATTCGGCAAGATCACCACCGATTCCGAAATTAAAACACCTCACGGTTCAAATGCAATGAAGACTCATGCAGCACAGTGGTTCTCAAACTCGGTCCTGGGGGACCCCTGTGTATGCTGGTTTTTCTTCCCACCACAATGGCAATCTCAGTATTTTAACAAGATGTTAACTATCCAAACTAGGAGTTTATAGTGTGGGATTACTAAAACTCTTAAATCACATCCTGCCAGAATTGTCTATGTATGCAATGAAAAATTTATCTTCTATGGGCATGTAGTGCTCACTGGATTAAATTTCAAAAAGTTGATTTCAATATGCATGAAGAAAGGTAACTATAACCAATGCAATTAAAGACTGAGGTCAATCAGCAGGCTGTTAATTGGTATGAACATCTGGCCTTCATTCCTACCCGTCAAGAAGATAATGAAGAATGTAATAACACCAATGACAATGTGGCCCACCAGTTTTGTGGTGAAATATCAGGAAAAAATAATCAATTGTTGCATATACAGCAATTAACCAAGTTACCTGTTATGTCATTGAGTTGGAAAATTAATCTTTTTGGTCTGTTACTTCTTAAATTCTTTGCCTGTAGTACAATGAGCACAATGTAAAATTGGTCATCTTTGAGGCATTGCAAAGCTATGTTTGGCATTCTGTAAATTAAGATGGTAAATTACCTCTCTGAAGATCAAAAGCATCTAATTAAGAAAAACTAACAGCTTGTTAAAATCCCGGAATTGCATTTGTGGTTGGAATGAAAACCAGCAAACACAGGGGTCCCCCAGGACTGAGTTTGAGAACCACTGGTGCAGCACACACACAGAATCATTTCATTTGAAACACAACCCCGTCAAAGTCCGCTCGTCTGAACAATACATTAAGTAGCTAATGAATGAAAGCAACATGTTCATACTCCAGGATTTCGAAATAAACGAAACTAACATAAGTAACATGAAGCCGAGACCCACAACTTCCTCGACCATTTCACTGACGAGATGAGCGTGAACCAACTGTGCCGATTCACAGCAATCTTCATTAAAACAAATAATATTCAGCTGCCAAGAGCGACTGAAACAACACAATTAGTCAACGCTGCATATTTAAATATCCAGAAGCAACTGTTGAATCAGTATTTTGGCTGAAGCAATCTTTTTTATAGAAAGTAGACGGCTTGTCTGCCATTATCTAACAAAACGTTATCGTTGAATAATATAAGACGTTCGCAAAAACCATTCCTAAGATCCCTGTCAGTTTGCAAGGCAGGTATAAAGCCGCTTTCACACCGGACGCGAAACGAATTTTCCGCACGACAGATTACATTCAAAGTCAATGCGAAGACGCGAATTATTGACTTTGAATGTAATCTGTCGCGCGAAAAATTCGTTTCGTGTCCAGTGTGAAAGCGGCTTAAGAACGTAGATATTAGCCAACACATTAGCAAACAGTGACCGGCAGGTTACGTTACTAGTCAGCTAGCGGTGCATCTGACGGTCATGTTAACGTTACTTCATCCACTCACGGCTGGAGTTAGCAACTTAGCTAGCGAGCTATTCAGCTTCCAAGCGAGTCCTTGTCCATGACAAGTTCAGAGAAACGCAAGGCAATTTAGTCTTTGTTAGCTTGCTGACTGGGCAAAAACCTAGACTGCTTTTCGAAAACAATGAAATAAAAACTGAGGCATTTTTTACCTGCAAAAATTCTCACGCAAAGCGGTGTAAGTTCATATTTTCATCCGCATGCACCTGTCTGTCCGTCCACACGACCTTACATGTCGCACAGCGCATTTGACACGGAGTTTTCGGGTTCTCCGCTAGCCCAGCCCAACAACCGCCCTATTGGCTAGTGTGGACGTCCTTCAACCCCGGTAAAGAAGGTGATGTTGGCATGGCAACTTGCAAAGGGCGTGTACACGCAATCTATTTGTAGGCCAATTGAATGTTTAGGTAATTCCTCAAAGTCACGCCCACCTGTTAATAGCGGTCCTTATTCGTTAGAATGGTAATCATTCAGTTCAGCCTCGAGAAAAAGGCGGGAATAATGGCACTGACGACGCATTCCGCTTGTACTGGACACAATTGATTTTCATTGGACATCTTCAAATCCTACGCATGTTATGGTGTGAGAATTATGTCTTATAAACTGTCAAAAACATTAATTGACGCTTTGGTGACAGTTTATGGTAAACAGAAAATAAAGAAATACTACCCGAATTGTGAGCAGTTCCCTAAGACATATAACACTATTGCAGCATTTAAATTAAAACCTTAAATATCAATTGACAATTCCTCTAAAGACCTCATATTTTACCTATGAAAAATCAATTGGAATATCTTAAGAAAGATGCTGAGGACGAAACAGAAATCTCCAGCATCTGAAATTTGTTGGTTTGTCATTCAAGGCCACAAGAACTGCACATCTTTGGCAATGCAGTTCTGGGGCAATGTAATTTAATCACCACTATTTCATATCTTTTTCTCAAATTAGGAGGGACCATCCAGAGTTAAAGCTATAACCAAGACATACCACATTCTGGACTCTATTTCTCCTGAGTCATGACATGCAAGCAACCAACAAATCAGACAGGTCAAAAAGCGTCTCATTTTAACACTTAAGTGTGAAATGGTTTCGAGCTTCTGTTTCATACGGTCCACACCAAAGGTTTGCATGTATAATTGCATCAATTCCCATCAATCAAAATCAACTGAAATATTTTTCATCCACTAACTGGTCACATCAAAACCTTTTTCAAGTATATCGGAGAATATTAGATTCATAATGGCTTTGCTTCTTGTCTTTATTGTAAGTTTGTGCTACTTAACAAAACCATATTTTTGTGAGAAAATGAACAACCGTATGAACACAGGAAAACTAATTACACCTATTCTTCAAAACAAACAATAAAAAAGAATTTCTCTTGATCGTTTCTGAAATGACATGGAGGATACCCATATAGGATATCTCATAAGTCCAACTGACAGGTATACTGGCAAATTTAGCCAACACTGTCACAACCCGCATGTCTTTCCAACTGTCTCCCCCCTCTTTGCAGCAGAAATGTGTGCCTCTTTGAGGCACTGTCTCTTTGAATGGTTTTGAGTCGACGCGCTGCCCCCGTCAAGGTGTACATGTAAATTTCAGTCGTAGGAAGTCGTGGGAACATTTTTAGGATTTCAAAACATCAATGTTTAATAAACATGTAAATATAAAGGGGCCTATAGTAGATAATTGATTTTTTTATTGAAATTGATGGTTGATTGGCTACATATTACAACCCCAATTCCAAAATAGTTGGGACGAGGTGTAAATTGTGAATAAAATCAAAATGCAATGACTTTCAGATCACATGAGCCAATGTTATTTACAATAGAACATAGATAACATTTCAAATGTTGAAACTGAGACATTTTACATTTTTATCCACAAAATGAGCTCATTTCAAATTTTCTAGCTGCAACAGGTCTCAAAAAAGTTGGGACACAGGCAAGAAAAAAGGGCTGAAAAAGCAATTAATATATGAGAGAATCAGCTGAAAGAACATTTAGCAAGAAATTAAGTTAACTGGCATCAGGTGTGTAACATGATTGGCTATAAAAGGGATGTCTTAGAGAGGCTGAGTCTCTCAGAAGTAAAGATGGCCAGAGGCCCTCCAACCTGTGAAGGCTTGCGTAAAAAAATTGTGGAATACTTTAAAAACAATGTTCCTCAACGTTAAATTGCAAAGGCTTTGAAGGTCTCATCATCGACAGTGCATAACATCATCAAAAGGTTCAGATGAAAATGGGAAAAATCTCTGTGCGTAAGGGACAAGGCCGAAGACCTTTACTGGATGCCTGTGATCTTCGGGCCCTCAGACGCCACTGCGTCACTCACCGGCATGATTCTGTCATTGAGATTACTAAATGGGCCCAGGAGTACTTCAAGAAACCACTGTCTGCAAACACAGTTCGCCGTGCCATCCACAGATGCCACCTAAAACTCTATCATGCAAAAAGGAAGCCATTGTTGAGCATGATCCAGAAGCGCCGCAGCGTTCTGTGGGTCAAGGCTCATTTAAAATGGACTGTACCAAAGCGGCAAAGTGTCCTGTGGTCAGACGAGTCCAAATTTGACATTCTTGTTGGAAATCATAGGCGTTGTGTCCTCCGGGCTTAAGAGGAGAAAGACCACCCCTCCTGTTATCAGCGTTCAGTTCAAAAGCCAGCATCTCTGATGGTATGGGGATGCATTAATGCATATGGTGTGGGACACTTGCATGTTTTAAAAAGCACCATGAATTATGAAAGGTGTACATAAAGGTTTTAGAGCAACATTTGCTCCTCTCCAGACGACATCTATTCCAAGGAAGGCCTTGTGTATTTCAGCAGGACAATGCAAAACCACAT
Source organism: Gymnothorax javanicus (assembly GCA_029692085.1). Classification (NCBI taxonomy): domain Eukaryota; kingdom Metazoa; phylum Chordata; class Actinopteri; order Anguilliformes; family Muraenidae; genus Gymnothorax; species Gymnothorax javanicus. The sequence goes on from CM056196.1 coordinate 160,837,035, forward strand.
ACTGCAGCTATTACAACAGCATGGCTTCGTAGTAGAAGAGTCTGTGTGCTGAACTGGCCTGCCTGCGGTCCTGATCTTTCACCGATTGAGAACATTTGGCGCATAATTAAACAAAAAGTCCGTCAAAGGAGACCCAAAACTCTCCAGCAGCTGGAAGCCTGTATTAAACAAGCGTGGGATCAAATTCCAATGGCTAAACTCAAGAAACGTGTCTCCTCAATGCCCAGACGCCTCCACTCTGTGTTAAAAAGAAGAGGGGATGCTACACCATGGTAAACAGGCCCCTGTCCCAACTTTTTGGAGACCTGTAGCAGCCATCAAATTTGAAATGAGCTCATTTTGTGGATAAAATTGCAAAATTTCTCAGTTTGAACATTTGCTATGTTATCTCTGTTCTATTGTGATTAAAATACTGGCTGGTGTGATTTGAAAGTCATTGCGTTTTGATTTAATTCACAATTTACACTTTGTCCCAACTATTTCGGAATTGGGGTTGTATATATTATGAAAAATATCCTTCCACTTGCTCTCTCTTTGTGGAGATTCATGAGGAATACAATGACCAATCAAATTGACTTCCTTGAAAATGTGGCCATCAAAGAACAAACACAAAAATGGGAGAAAAAAAGAAAGAAGAGAGGAGGATGAGGAGAGAGGAATACTACCTAAATTAAATTCCTATTTTTTTTCTCCTTGTGAAATGCATGCGCAGCAATAAAACACCTGACGAAAATCAAACAGCGTTACTTTGGCTAACCACAATGCTATCTGGCTACCGAGCTAATTAACCTACTCCTGTCCTTTGGCTCATTGGGCCTCATTCATCACCCATTCTTAAGAGGAAATTCCCTCTGTAACCCATTCATGCACTTTTTACAAAGATTCTGAAATTCACCTATGTTTTCTCCTTTCTTTGGAATTTGTTCTTAGGCAAGAACAGAATCCACACACACTGAAGAGCATTCTTTACGCACATTCAAGTGCTGACATATTTGAGCAAAATAAGTGGTTATTGCATTGTTTTCTGTTCTACAGTCGCATAATATTATATTATTTGAATTACAATAATATTTTGTAATTTATAATATTTTTTCAATAACTATTGTTGTTTTTCAAAGAATTATGGTCTTTCAAAATAAATATGAACGTTACTCTGCATTACAACTTATATGAATCATGTTAATTGGGAACCATATTCAATCCATTAGTCAGTGATTGTCACCCCATTTATTGGCCAAAAAGAAGGACGTCTACACCCTGCTCACACAATCGCATATTTACTGCTACTGTAAGATACTGCAGATGGTGCCCTGTGGAGGGAACAAATTTTCCTTGACCATATAGATGTATTTGCAGAGAGTGGGAGTTATTGGGAATCTTTAGGCTGCCCAGAGCTGTCCTCTCGGACCTTCAAGATCATTTGGAGCCAGCACTTCAGAGCCAAACAGGCCAGTCTAACCCTGTGCCACCACAGTGAGAAGGTATTTTCCACACTGGGTTTTTTAGCCGCCGGGACCTTACAGCGGGAGCTGGGAGACAGGAGGTGCTGCTGTGGGGACGCACTGACTGCGCTGGGTCGGACTGCGAGGTTCCAGGTTCCAGGTCTCAGGACTTCATCTGTTGATAACCGATAATTAAAACACTGTAGTGACCTTTATCTGCGATTGTTAAACAGGCCCAAAGGTCTTAATTTGAAATAAAAGCAGCAGGCATTCTTTTTAAACACAATGTTGCAAGTTAAACCTGCCTTTGGGACACACTCGTTATAAATGATATTATCAGAGAAAAGTAGCTTGCCCTCTGATTTGTCTTGGATAGGAGATAGACAAGGAGAAGACGAAGGCTCTCACTCGGGGGCCAGGGCTGTGTCCAGACACTCAGCTGATGGCACAGCTGATAGCGCCATCTCTCTGATGATGGCCCCAATGCGCTGGTCCAGCTCCGACAATTCTTTGCCCACTGTCCCCCCTCCAGTGCTGTGCATCTCTCATCTGAATTTATTTATGGGCCGTTTACTTAAGCTAATTAGGGACAACTGGCACGCTCTTTCAATTTATGAGGAGAATGGCATTCATCAATCTAAGAACACAAGTGCGAACGATTCTGCGGGTTAAGAACATGTTCGTGAATCTGACGCAGAGTTTTCTTAAGAACTTTCTGAAGAACAATTTAAGAAGGAACTTAAGTAAATACTTAGGAAGATATTGGTGAGTGGGGTCCATTGTTCCAAGTTTGACCATTTCGCCTACGTGAGACAGTCGGCAACTAGATGTGAGTACCTAGCAAGTACCCAGTTTTTGAAGTTCAACGGGACACTGAATTGGTGATTTAAGAACTAGGCTCCAAAAATGCATTAAATAACAAAAAATTTTGGTTTTATGCTTTAAGCGATTAAATTGGGATGGTCTGAGAAAACCAAATAATGGTTCTTCAAAAAGATTCCTTGTGCTAAAACTGTTATCTAACTTGATATCTAAAATGTAGGATTTCGGGTGACACAGAAATCGAGTCAGGCATTTCCAAGTCTGATCTGCATAGCTGTTAATTGTGTGGCTGGCGTCAGAACGTAGCTAAAGTTAGATCACTAGCTAGCTTGCGAGCTATGGCTTGCGAATAAATTACCATGTCATGATTGTAACATATGCTAATAATACATTATACCATCATGTAATTAATTAATACATGAACTGGGAAGAGTATTTCAATTGTTTCGATATTGTTAAGCTGCCTAATAAATGTTCATAACATAAGTAATGGTTGTAAACTTGTATTCAAAAATCAAATCAAAAGTATTAGGATACAAAATAGGAAAATCATTTTATGAATATGGCTTCCATCCATGAGAATTATGGAGGCACCTCGCTTAGAATCATAAATTACACAGAAACACTCGTAATGATAATCTCTGAATATGGAAAAGGCAGTATTTGCACTCAGATTATAGCAAAAAATTTTGTAGCTCACATGCTATGTGCGCCCACATCACATATGTGTCCCTCCCAACTCTCACATTAAACTTATGCCCTTGCACAATACATTGAATTACGTTATTTGTTTATTTCTCTCAGTATTATTGATATACTGCCCTCTGCATCTGCGTGTGAACTTCTGCAGTCTCATTAACGGTGGAATGGCACATCATCACCATAAAACTTTCAGTTGAACTATGAGAATGATGTTCAGGCTGTCTAAGTAATAACATTACAGCCAGAAAAATAATTACAGAGAAAAGATTCTATATGCAATACAGTTTTTCCCATAGTGAAAACATCCTAAACACTGTGCTACTGTGCTAAATACTCCAACAGTAAAGACAAGGCCATCAGTCAACTAAAATCTCTCACAACTGTGGACTTCAGCAAATAATCATGGTTACCCATATGTTTATTGTCTGGTATGAAAACAAATATTAACTTTTTTTCTTCAATGCCAAGAGTAATGGCTGTCAGATAATATTAATTAATTAGTGTGTAAGCAACATATTCAGATCGGAATGGTACAGGCACATCCCCATCAACAGAGAGTGACCTGAAGATTTTAGCCACCTTGTTAGAAACTGATTTACCTTGGAAACACCCAGTAAAAACAGCTAATACTTACGCAATATTACCAATTAAACAATTAAGCAGGCTACAGCAAATAAGACAGGAAGCTGACTGGGCTCTTACTAAAATCTGGCCCAGCCTCCGAGTTACTCGAAAAGTTTCATTATTGTCCAGGAAGGAGAAGGTCACAATCTTTGGCGTGAAAAAACACGTTTTGCAACTTTATTTTTTCTTGGAACATACATAAACGTCAGGACATTTACACGTGGTTCTTCACAATTAAAAAATTGAGGAAAAAGACCATTTTGATCTTAACAAAGATATAAAAAAAAAAAAACGGGTGGGCGGGGTTAAAGACAACCCTTTCTCTGCAGCAGGGCACACAGAATCACAGCGAGGCCGTCTGTCCTAAATTGTGCTCCTTCACAAGAGCACAGAGGACCCAGGACGTGTGGCACTGTGTACTGTCAACACACTCTCATGCCCCGGGAGTTTCACTGCAATACAAGACTGGGAGACAGAAAAACGTCATGACCAAAAGGAAGCCTCTTAACTCTTAACTGCTCTTGGTATTACTGTAGGTGCCTGCTTTTCTCTTCCGTCATTTCCATTATCAGAGAAAATATGTTCACACCCTATTACACGTGAGGACATTTCCAGCAGTATGACACAATGCTTGTATGATGAGAAGTTAACCGTTGTCCCCTCGAGCAATAAAGGGGAAGTAGAGAGGGAAAAACAGCCAAAAAGCAATGCACGGAGCCCGGCGTTTTCACACCACCATGATGGGAAGGTCGCTGGGGTCTCGGGACTGGCCTGTGAGGCCACCACTGAGCGCAGGGTCAGAGGGCGTTTCCAAAAGGGCAGGGCTCTCGGGCAAGGGGGAGGGAATTTTGGGGCTAGGCGCAGTGGGGTTGGCTGAGGGAGCGAGGGCGGAGCTGGGGGAGGGCTCTGGGTGGCTCTTGCTGCGGTGGGCAGTGACGTTGTCCCTCTTCTCGAAGCGACGGCCACAGATCTCGCAGGGAAACTGGTAGCCGCTCTCCGCGTCATGCTTGCGCATGTGCCAGTTTAGCGACGCCTTCTGACGGCAGGTGAAGCCACACACCTCACACCTGCACGGGGACAGACGTAAACAATCAAATACACACACCTCACACCTGCAGACAAAAACAACCAGGCATAAACAATCAAATACACACACACCTCACACCTGCCCGGCGACAGACATCAACAATCAAAGCCACAAACATCACACTTGCACGAGCACAGACATAAACAATCAAATACACACACCTCACACCTGCCCGGCGACAGACATCAACAATCAAAGCCACAAACATCACACTTGCACGAGCACAGACATAAACAATCAAATACACACACCTCACACCTGCCCGGCGACAGACATCAACAATCAAAGCCACAAACATCACACTTGCACGAGCGCAGACATAAACAATCAAATACACACACCTCGCACCTGCCCGGCGACAGATATCAACAATAAAATACATACACCTCACACCTGCATGACGACAGATAACAATAATCAAATACACACCTCACGATGACCTGATAACAGACATCAACAATCAAATACACATATCTCGCACCAACCTAGTGACACACCAACAGTCAAATGCACACATTTCACGATCTGCCCGGCAACAGACATCAACAATCAGTATACATCTTACTCCTGCCCAACGATGGACATCAACAATGAAACGGACACATCTTGCTCCTGCCAGGCGACACACATTAACAATCAATCAAATGCACCCCAAAAGAGGTACTTTAGAGTTTAACCAAAGGTGCCAAACATGTACTGCAGCATTACTTCTCTAACTGCAAAAAGTAACCGGACTAGATATAAGTTACTCAGATATCTGCCACATAGTTAAAAATCGGTTTCCTACATTTAAATAATTGTTTTGAAACTTGCGACAAATCTGGGGAAATGTGATGCATCCACATTAGATAAGACAGGGTGCTGCGCAGCGCCTTACCTGAGTCTGAGAGAGGCAGCAAGGCCTCCTACACACTCAAAAGTAGTTTCGGAACATTTTTCTCAGTGTTCCAGAATTCAACAGCCTTTAAATACCAAAACTGACCGTGACATCAATACTGAACTATATGAATATCCTAATACCATATTTAGGCAGGTGAGGGAGGAGACATGGGGAGGCCCAGGTGCACACTGGGAAACAGAGGCATACAGATTAAAGGCCCCTGCCGCTCACACAGCAGTTGCAGGCCAGCGGTGCGATTTCTCTGGAGAGACTTACTGCAGCGGTTTCTCCCCGGTGTGGATGCGGCGGTGGATGATCAGGTTGCTGCTGGTGCGAAACGCTCGCGCACAGAATTCACAGATGTAATCCCGCTGATCTCCAGGAAACAAACAGTGCAAAGCACAGTCACTCCCCACATTTACAGTACTGCACAAAGCACAGTCACTCCCCACATTTACACTACTGCACAAAGCACAGTCACTCCCCACATTTACAGTACTGCACAAAGCACAGTCACTCCCCACATTTACACTACTGCACAAAGCACAGTCACTCCCAACATTTACAGTAATGCACAAAGCACAGTCACTCCCCACATTTACACTACTGCACAAAGCACAGTCACTCCCAACATTTACAGTAATGCATAAAAGCACAGTCACTCCCCACATTTACAGTGTTGCACAAAGCACAGTTACTCCCCACATTTACAGTAATGCACAAAGCACAGTCACTCCCCACATTTTCAGTAATGCACAAAGCACAGTTACTCCCCACATTTACAGTACTGCAAAAAGCACAGTCACTCCCCACATTTACAGTACTGCACAAAGCACAGTCACTCCCAACATTTACAGTAATGCACAAAGCACAGTCACTCCCCACATTTACAGTACTGCACAAAGCACAGTCACTCCCCACATTTACAGTACTGCACAAAGCACAGTCAATCTGCACATTTACAGTACTGCACAAAGCACAGTCACTCTCCACATTTTCAGTAATGCACAAAGCACAGTTACTCCCCACATTTACAGTACTGCACCCCCATTTTTACAGTACTGCACAAAGCACAGTCACTCCCCCACATTTACAGTACTGCACAAAGCACAGTCACCCCCACACATTTACAGTACTGCACAAAGCACAGTCACTCCCCACATTTACAGTACTGCACAAAGCACAGTCACTCCCCACATTTACAGTACTGCACAAAGCACAGTCACTCCCCACATTTACAGTACTGCACAAAGCACAGTCAATCTGCACATTTACAGTACTGCACAAAGCACAGTCACTCCCCACATTTACAGTACTGCACAAAGCACAGTCACTCCCCACATTTACAGTAATGCACAAAGCACAGTCACTCCCCAACATTTACAGTAATGCACAAAGCACAGTCACTCCCCACATTTACAGTACTGCACAAAGCACAGTCACTCCCCACATTTACAGTACTGCACAAAGCACAGTCACTCCCCACATTTACAGTACTGCACAAAGCACAGTCACTCCCCACATTTACAGTACTGCACAAAGCACAGTCACTCCCCACATTTACAGTAATGCACAAAGCACAGACACTCCCCACATTTACAGTAATGCACAAAGCACAGTCACTCCCCACATTTACAGTACTGCACAAAGCACAGTCACTCCCCACATTTACAGTACTGCACAAAGCACAGTCACTCCCCACATTTACAGTAATGCGCAAAGCACAGTTACACCCCACATTCACAGTACTGCACAAAGCACAGTCACTCCCCACATTTACAGTACTGCACAAAGCACAGTCACTCCCCACATTTACAGTAATACACAAAACAGTCACTCCCCACATTTACAGTACTGCACAAAGCACAGTTACTCCCCACATTTACAGTGCTAGACAAAGCACAGTCACTCCCCACATTTTCAGTAATGCACAAAGCACAATCACTCCCCACATTTACAGTACTGCACAAAGCACAGTCACTCCCCACATTTACAGTACTGCACAAAACACAGTCACTCCCCACATTTACAGTACTGCACAAAGCAGTCGTTCCACATTTACAGTACTGCACAAAGCACAGTCACTCCCCACATTTACAGTACTGCACAAAGCACAGTTACTCCCCACATTTACAGTACTGCACAAAGCAGTCACTCCCCACATTTACAGTAATGCACAAAGCACAGTCACTCCCCACATTTACAGTACTGAACAAAACACAGTCACTCCCCACATTTACAGTACTGCACAAAACACAGTCACTCCCCACATTTACAGTACTGAACAAAACACAGTCACTCCCCACATTTACAGTACTGCACAAAACACAGTCACTCCCCACATTTACAGTACTGTGCAAAGCACAGTCACTCCCCACATTTACAGTACTGTGCAAAACACAGTCACTCCCCACATTTACAGTACTGCACAAAGCACAGTTACTCCCCACATTTACAGTAATGCACAAAGCACAGTCACTCCACACATTTACAGTACTGCGCAAAGCACAGTTACACCCCAAATTTACAGTACTGCACAAAGCAGTCACTCCCCACATTTACACTACAGCACAAAGCACAGTTACTCCCCACATTTACAGTACTGCACAAAGCACAGTTACTCCCCATATTTGCAGTACTGCACAAAGCACAGTTACTCCCCACATTTACAGTACTGCACAAAGCAGAGTTACTCCCCACATTTACAGTACTGCACAAAGCACAGTTACTCCCCACATTTACCCCAGCACAGTTACTCCCACATTCACAGTACTGTCCAAAGCAGTCACTCCCCACATTTACAGTACAGCACAAAGCACAGTCACTCCCCACATTTACAATAATGCACAAAGCACAGTCCTCCCACATTTACAGTACTCCCCACATTTACAAAGCACAGTTACTCCCCAAATTTACAGTACTGCACAAAGCAGTCACTCCCCACATTTACACTACAGCACAAAGCACAGTTACTCCCCACATTTACAGTACTGCACAAAGCACAGTTACTCCCCATATTTGCAGTACTGCACAAAGCACAGTTACTCCCCACATTTACAGTATTGCACAAAGCACAGTTACTCCGCACATTTACAGTACTGCGCAAAGCACAGTTACTCCCTACATGTACAATACTGCGCAAAGCACAGTCACTCCCCACATTTACAGTACTGCACAAAACACAGTTACTTCCCACATTTACAGTACTGCACAAAGCAGTTACTCCCCACATTTACAGTAATGCGCAAAGCACAGTCACTCCCCATATTTACAGTACTGTGCAAAGCACAGTTACTCCCCACATTTACAGCACTACACAAAGCACAGTCTCACCCCAAATTTACAGCACTGCACAAAGCACAGTTACTCCCCACATTTACAGTAATGCGCAAAGCACATTCACTCCCCACATTTACAGTACGGCACAAAGCACAGTTACTCCCCACATTTACAGTACTGCACAAAGCACAGTTACTCCCCACATTTACAGTACTGCACAAAGCACAGTTATTCCCCACATTTACAGTAATGCGCAAAGCACAGTCCTTCCCCAGATTTACAATACTGCACAAAGCACAGTTAATCCCCACATTTACAGTACTGCACAAAGCACAGTTACTCCCCACATTTACAGTACTGCCCAAAGCACAGCTAATCCCCACATTTACAGTACTGCGCAAAGCACAGTTACTCCCCACATTTACAGTACTGCACAAAGCATAATTACTCCCCACATTTACAGTACTGCACAAAGCACAGTCACTCCCCACATTTACAGTACTACACAAAACACAGTCACTCCCCACATTTACAGTACTGCACAAAGCAGTCGCTCCACACATTTACAGTACTGCACAAAGCACAGTCACTCCCCACATTTACAGTACTGCACAAAGCACAGTTACTCCCCACATTTACAGTACTGCACAAAGCAGTCACTCCCCACATTTACAGTACTGCACAAAGCACAGTCACTCCCCACATTTACACTACAGCACAAAGCACAGTTACTCCCCACATTTACAGTACTGCACAAAGCACAGTTACTCCCCATATTTGCAGTACTGCACAAAGCACAGTTACTCCCCACATTTACAGTACTGCACAAAGCACAGTTACTCCGCACATTTACAGTACTGCACAAAGCACAGTTACTCCCCACATTTACAGTACTGCGCAAAGCACAGTCACTCCCCACATTTACAGTACTGTCCAAAGCAGTCACTCCCCACATTTACAGTACTGCGCAAAGCACAGTTACTCCCCAAATTTACAGTAATGCACAAAGCAGCCCCTCCCCACATTTACACTACAGCACAAAGCACAGTTACTCCCCACATTTACAGTACTGCACAAAGCACAGTTACTCCCCATATTTGCAGTACTGCACAAAGCACAGTTACTCCCCACATTTACAGTACTGCACAAAGCACAGTTACTCCCCACATGTACAATACTGCGCAAAGCACAGTCACTCCCTACATTTACAGTAATGCACAAAGCACAGTTACTCCCCACATTAACAGAAATGTGCAAAGCATAGTCACTCCCCACATTTACAGTACTGCACAAAACACAGTTACTTCCCACATTTACAGTACTGCACAAAGCAGTTACTCCCCACATTTACAGTAATGCGCAAAGCACAGTCACTCCCCACATTTACAGTACTGTGCAAAGCACAGTTACTCCCCACATTTACAGCACTACACAAAGCACAGTCTCACCCCAAATTTACAGCACTGCACAAAGCACAGTTACTCCCCACATTTACAGTAATGCGCAAAGCACATTCACTCCCCACATTTACAGTATGGCACAAAGCACAGTTACTCCCCACATTTACAGTACTGCACAAAGCACAGTCACTCCCCACATTTACAGTACTGCACAAAGCACAGTTACTCCCCACATTTACAGTAATGCACAAAGCACAGTCACTCCCCACATTTACAGTACTGCACAAAGCACAGTTATTCCCCACATTTACAGTAATGTGCAAAGCACATTCACTCCCCACATTTACAGTACTGCACAAAGCACAGTTACTCCCCACATTTACAGTACAGCACAAAGCACAGTTACTCCCCACATTTACAGTAATGTGCAAAGCACATTCACTCCCCACATTTACAGTACTGCACAAAGCACAGTTACTCCCCACATTTACAGTACTGCACAAAGCACAGTTCCTCCCCACATTTACAGTACTGCACAAAGCACAGTTACTCCCCACATTTGCAGTACTGCACAAAGCACAGTAACTCCCCACATTTACAGTAATGCACAAGGCACAGTTATTCCCCACATTTACAGTAATGTGCAAAGCACATTTACTCCCCACATTTACAGTACAGCACAAAGCACAGTTACTCCCCACATTTACAGTAATGCACAAGGCACAGTTACTCCCCACATTTACAATACTGCACAAAGCACAGTTACTCCCCACATTTACAGTAATGCGCAAAGCACAGTCACTCCCCACATTTACAGTAATGCACAAAGCACAGTCACTCACCACATTTACAGTACTGCACAAAGCACAGTCACTCCCCACATTTACAGTAATGCGCAAAGCACAGTCACTCCCCACATTTACAGTAATGCACAAAGCACAGTTAATCCCCACATTTACAGTACTGCACAAAGCACAGTTACTCCCCACATTTACAGTACTGCCCAAAGCACAGTTACTCCCCACATTTACAGTACTGCCCAAAGCACAGCTAATACCCACATTTACAGTACTGCGCAAAGCATAGTTACTCCCCACATTTACAGTACTGCACAAAGCACAATTACTCCCCACATTTACAGTACTGCACAAAGCACAGCTAATCCCCACATTTACAGTACTGCGCAAAGCACAGTCACTCCCCACATTTACAGTACTGCACAAAGCACAGTCACTCCCCACATTTACAGTACTGCACAAAGCACAGTTACTCCCCTCATTTAGAGTACTGCGCAAAGCACAGTCACTCCCCACATTTATTGTAATGCGCAAAGCACAGTTACTCAGTTATTGTACCCCACTGTGCATTGCCCTATGCCCTACTGTGTGTTATCCTGCCCCCCACTGTGTATTATCCTGTACCCCACTGTGCGTTACTCTGTTCCCCACTCTCTGTTACTCTGTGCCCCGCTGTGCGGTAGACGCACAGACTCACTGCTGTGCAGTTTCTGGTGCTCCTTCAGGTGCTTCTTAAAATTGAAGGATTTCCCACAGCTGGGCTGGGAGCAGCTGAAGCTCTTCTGCTGGACGTGCTGATACTTCATGTGGTGCTGGAGGCCAGACAGGAGAGTCACTGCTTCATCCTGCTGCTCTTACAGGCCATTCCCCTGAACCCTAACCCAGCACACAAGCTCAACCCCCTAACCCAGCACACACGCTCAACCCCCTAACCCAGCACACACGCTCAACCCCCTAACCCAGCACACACGCTCAATGTTTTAACCCAGCACACACACTCAGCCCCCTAACCCAGTACACACACTCAACCCCCTAACCCAGCACACACACTCAACCCTCTAACCCAGCACACAAGCTCAACCCCTAACCCAGCACACACGCTCAACCCCCTAACCCAGCACACACGCTCAACCCCCTAACCCAGCACACAAGCTCAACCCCCTAACATAGCACACTCGCTAAGCCCCCTAACCCAGCCCACACACTCAACCCCTAACCCAGCACACACACTCAGCCCCTAACCCAGCACACACACTCAACCCCCTAACCCAGCACACAAGCTCAGCCCCCTAACCCAGCACACACACTCAGCCCCTAACCCAGCACACACTCTCAGCCCCCTAAACTAGCACACACGCTCAACCCCTAACCCAGCACACACGCTCAACCCCCTAACCCAGCACACACACTCAACCCCCTTACCCAGCAGACACACTCAACCCACTAACCCAGCACACACGCTCAGCCCCCTAACCCACCACACACGCTCAGCCCCCTAACCCCGCACACACGCTCAATGTTTTAACCCAGCACACACACTCAGCCCCCTAATCCAGCACACACACTCAACCCCTAACCCAGGACACACACTCAACCCCCTAACCCAGCACACACGCTCAACCCCTAACCCAGCACACACACTCAATGTTTTAACCCAGCACACACACTCAGCCCCCTAACCCAGCACACACACTAAACCCCTAACCCAGCACACATGCTCACCCCCCTAAGCCAGCACACACAACTCAGCCCCCTAACCCAGCACCCACATCTCAGCCCACTAACCCAGCACCCACACCTCCGCCCCTTTAACGCAGCACCCACGAGACCCACAGCTGTCCCCAGGCAAGGAATCCTATTGGATGCTACTTTAGAACAGCTCTAGAGTGCAAATCAGTGTTTTAGAACTCCAGTGCTTCCAAGTACCAGTATGGGCCGTTACATCAGCAATACAATGTCCATCTACAACAATATTGGTAGACATTTTCAACTGTGCGGCTTAAGAGGTCATGTGGGCAGGGACAGACAGTGCCATCCATGAACAGAGCATTAATGGGAGACAAAAAGTAAGTACTCAGGACAGGAAGTGAGTATGGAGCACAAGAAGTTCGTTTTAAAGACAGGAAGTGAGTATGCTGGACAGGAAGTGAGCATGGAAGGCAACAAGTGACTATGGAGGACAGGAAATGAGTGAGGAGAGCTAAAGTGGGTATGGCTGGCAGGAAGTGAGTATGGAGGACAGGAAATGAGTGAGGAGAGCAGGAGGAGAGTATGGAAGGCCAGAAGTGAGTGTAGAGAACAGGAAATGAGTATGGAGGGCAGGAGGAGAGTATGGAAGGCCAGAAGTGAGGGTAGAGGACAGGAAATGAGTATGGCGGGCAAGAGGAGAGTATGGAAGGCCAGAAGTGAGTGTAGAGGACAGGAAGTGAGTATGAAGGCAGAACGTGCGTTTGGAGGACAGGAAGTGAATATGGGAGGGAAGAAGTGAGTGTAGAGGACAGGAAATGAGAATGGAAGATAGATTGTGAGTTTGGAAGACAGACAGTGAGGATGGGAGACAGGAAGTGAGTATGAAGGGGAGGAAGTGAGTGTCAGGTGCATGTCCACTGTACCACTGCAAGAGTAAGAGTAACAGACATCCACTCACATTGAGATATTGGCGGGATGAAAATATCTTTCCACAGCCGTCAAACTCACAGGGCAGTATATCTCTGGGCGTGGCTTTTCTAAACCAGGAGACAGAAAAGAAACAGATTCAATAAAAATGTCAAATATGATTTCAGTGTATATAGTCACATCACAGTTATGCTAAACTCAGCTGCTGCCAGGCAAAAGCATCTGCCAGAGTAACCAGCTACATAATTCAAGCAGTACGGTTTAGAAATTAGTTAATGATTCAATGAAAAAAAAATTTTTGAGCAGAAATAAGCACCATGATATTACGTATATCCAAGTAAAACGAATCTTTTGCTGTAATTTTGAAAGGAAGGGAGTCCATTTGACTGATATCAAATGTAGAAGTTGATTTGTGGGGAACTGAACAACATCATGCCCACAGATACATGAAAATATCCTCATCCTGTTATTGCTTTCCAGGATGAGGAAGGAAACTATTTTCAGTGTGAAAAAAATTTCATCATCTTTTTTTTATGCAATATATGTTCCAAGACATTTTAGCAAGGATTGGAAATTTGTAACTGCGGACAAAGTTTGATTTAGATTTTAAACAGTCTTTAAAAGTAAATTTCTCAATACAACGAGTGCGTTTTTCCACATTTCACATGTGTGCGTGTTTATTCACATTTACCACAGTGTAAAACCTCTTTCACAGAGACACCACTGGATAGTTTAGGGGACTGTTTCATTACAGAGAGCCAAGCTGTGTGGAACAGCCTATTTTAATCATTAAATACTCCTCTGTCCTACGCTGCATTAAACCTCAGTACGCGCATGGGTCACACGTCACACACAAACCTTTTCCTTCTCCCACTGATCTGAGAAATGTCCTCATCACCGAGCCTCTTCACTGTACTTCTGGGAATTAAACAAAATCATTCTCACAGAAAAGACAGTCACATCTAAAGTTTATCTTCTGAATTCTAGATATTCCATGCAAGTTGCTCGTAATACTGTGCCAATTCTGAGGTCAAAGTACAATATTTAAAATGTATCGAATACAAGTGCATGCAGGAGTATTATACTGTAAATGGAGCAACCATCTTTATCGACAGAAAACTGCTGCAACCATGGACAGTATATGCAACTTAATCATCGCACGGGGAAAATATCGCACCCTTTGTTTTCCTTCTTTCTTATCCGCGGGCTTGATCTGGCGAGCCCAGGTTGTACCACTTCCCTCTGCTTCCCTCTAGTGGTCCTCTGCCGTATTACAGTTGAGTTGCTGATGAGCGCGCACGAGTTCTTACGGATCTTCGCGTCGGGTTTGCCTGAAATCGCGTCACTCCAGTGGGAGGGAAAACCAGGACAGGATCGTTTGGGGGAAGGGGTGCAGCTCTTGCCTTGAAGATGGAGGGCTCCCCTTCCTACATCATTTGAGGGCGCACTGTTGATGAAATCACAACCAGATTATCGCAAGCTCGGGACAAAAAAAATTTTTTGAGTAAGTTCGATTCAGACTGAAACTGCACCTTACCGTTCTCCCTGTGGCTGCAGCTGGTCTGTTGAATCTACCTCCAACTCTGGATCCACTTCCTGTGCAGGCATACCCTCTGAATAATACAGAGCCAAACATGGCTCACCTCAAATATACTGACAGATAAACCAAACAATGATCGATCTGCCCATCCTTTACCTCGGCTGGAGCTGATTCCAGCATCTATTCGGCAGGGGGCAGGGACAAACACTGCACAGCTTGCCAATCCATCACAGGAAACACACACCATTCACACACTATTCACTCACGCACTCATACCCATGTGCAACTTAAATCAGCTTGACATGCATGTCTTTGGACTGTGGGAGGAAACCGGAGTACCCGGAGGAAACCCACGCAAACATGGGGAGAACATGCAAACTCCACATAGAAATGCCCCAGGCCGGATTTAAACCCAGGAACTACTTCCTGTGGGGCGAGAGCGCTGTGCACTGTATTACCATGCTGCTGTATGAGATATTTAAAAGGGAAAAGCACTGAAGCCAACCTGCAGCTCTGCTCTCTCCAGTCTCAGCGCCTCTCAAATCCATTAACGTCTCCTCCTCTCCGTCCTCTTCCTCGACATGTTCGCTCCCCACTGTCACCTCCTCAGGCCTCCTGGGAGAGTCTGATAAAGCCCCGCCCTCTCCGCGCCCCTGTCTCCCCTCCTCCATCGCTCCTCTCCTCCCTCTCTCTCGCAGCAGGTCACCTCCAGAAGGGACAGAGTCTGACTCCAGCCTCCTGGCCCTGTCTGCCCCTGCCCCACAGCCCTCTGGGCCAATCCCAGAGGGGCACCATGTGAAAACATGCCCACCCTCACAGGCATACCTCAAACTGAGCTTTAACTCCACCCCCAGTGCTGAATCGCCCCGCTCTTCTGTACGCCCCGCCCTCAGCCTGAGATTAGTCCCGCCTCTCTTCTCCTGTCCTTTACGGCTCCGCCCCTCTCTCTTCTCCACACTAACCTGATGTCCCATAGCATTATCAGGCTGTCCCCTCTCAATCGCCTGACCCCCCATAGCACTATCAGGCTGTCCTCTCTCAATCGCCTGACCCCCCATAGCATCATCAATCTGTACCCTCTCAATAGCCTGACCCCCCATAACACTTTTAGGCTGGCCCCTCTCAATAGCCTGACCCCCCATAGCACTATCAGGCTGCGCTCTCTCAATGGCCTGACCCCCCAAAGTACTGGTCAGCTGCAGTATGGGGGGAAGGGAGCACTGTTGCCCATGGCGATGGACTTGCAGCACCAGGCACTGGAGGGATTCTGCTGATGTCACCACATGCTCCACCTCCTTTGCCTCTCCCCTCCCACCTATAAAAATGGGGAACCAATAAGAGAGTCCCATTCACATCTAACAACAATCACTGCCGAACAGTGACTCTATCTCAGTCTCACCAAAACACAATATCCACTAATTAGCTACAGTATATGAAATAATCATAACATTAATAACATAATAGCAATGAGAGTGGTACAATATTGACATATTTACCAGAACACTTGACGCAGACCTTGGAGAAGTAGCTAAAAGGTGAAAAAATGAAAAGGTCGATTAACATTCTGTTTGTGGAGCTATGGATGCCACATGCGACACATCCAACAGATGACTGTCATGAGGGCTACAAAGAGGCTGCTAAACACAGAACACGCTCCCACTGCCACGTCTAAAGAACTTACAGCTCTTTCCACAGAAATACATCAAACTGCCAGGCAATTAAGAATTATTTTATTACATTAAATACTGTCCAAATTCTGAAATCTCTGGCATTAGATATGGACGCTACTGCACGCTATGCAGCAGCAAAGCCAGGCTTTCTGAGAGTGCATTCCTCCATCAAAATGTTTTTTCTTAATGTTTGGTGAGATGATGGGGACTCAAATGCTCGTAGCTTTTATTGTCCTGGAAACTGTGTCACTCTCCCAAGCCTCTTAGACACATTAGCGGGGGGCTGAATCAAAATTTCCCCTTGTCAACAGTTTGACTTAGTCCTCTGTACAATTACATGAAACACCGTGCCATTAACACTTTTCTGTAACAGAACTCCATAACAACATGCCCGTGACCTCTGAAAAGAGGTAGACAGACTTAGATCAGCAGCGATGAAAGCGGTATTCATTACAATACAAATCAATCATAAAAAGTCGAAAGACTGAAATAGGGTGCCTCTCGTTAGTTGGCAATTAGTAATGATGAAGTCAATACGTTGTCTTCCGCAACTTTAATTATTGGGCGGTTTCGCCACTCTTTGACATCCACGGCAACGCACCTCTCGAGCAGGTGTTGCGCTAGCTCCGAATGGAGCGCGAGCCCGAGCTTCTCTTTCAGCTGACCCCATCTCTGCAGGCACGCGCCGAGACGCACGCGTGACTTGCTGCGTCTCGCGTCGAGCTCCCTGCGCCGTTGTCGCCGGAGAGCTTCTCTTGGGGATGCTGCCATTTCCCCGCCGGCAGATGAGCAAGGTTAACAGGAGCGCTTTTCTGAAACGTGCAAACAATTATTAAATTATTTATAGCCACAAAAAGTCATTGGAACCACCTTACTCAACCCTATTGGCAGATAAAATATTGCCAATAACAACATTTGAGCATCCCGTGACTCAAATCAAATAGCTCCATTCATACACTTGCGATTGTGAAGACATTTAAGGTTTCCATTATTGGGGTCAGTCCAGGGCACAAACCTAACCCCTTGATATCTAGAGGGTTTATCACACAGAAAAATTGCGGAGTTCAGCTGTTCAAAGAGAGAATAACTGAATACCACAAAATAATGTAAAACGCAGTCGGAAAAGGGAAGAAAACGGCCGGGTTCAGCTTAGCGAATGTCTCCTGTTACCACAGAAATCTTATGTTGAGACAGTGGCTGCCGCCTAAATCCTTAGCATGCTTAAGCCATATGCATATTACCTAGAAAAATGTCACTAATGTGACTCGATCGCTGCGTGGTCGAAACTTCGAAAAATCTATGCAATTATTAATAGGCCTTATATTCTCGTATAGCTACTGGCCAAGAAGTAAGCTACACACTTGATTGATTGAAATTCAATGCATTCGAAGTAATTTAATTATTAAGTCTAATCTAGATTAGAGCTGTCCCATCAAGTAGGCATTTTATTGATCTAATAAAACGATCAATCGATTCAGTACGACCTGACTTATCAATAAAAGTATCATTAATAAATAAGAGTGAGATCCTGTAAAAAGTGGGCAATGATAAAAAAAGCTTTGATACTCCGCTGACTGGCGGTAAATGAGTCTATGCAAGTGATGATGTTATTGGACCAAATCATTTGAACAAAAAAGCTTTTTCACTTATTCTCCGCGAACGTTCTTAAACTTGTTTTTAAGAATGTAACTATAAATAAAAACCACAAGACAATAGCAAGGCAATGAATAAATAAATAAATAAATAAATAAATAATACAAGCAACCATCCAACAGGAAGACATATAGGCTACCCGTTTCTCGAATTGATCTTAGCGGGTCCCACCCGCCATTATTCAGTTGCCCTTTTAAGCAGGCAAACATGGCATCAGTACAAACCTTAGTATATAATTTTCGTCAGTCTTCGGAAGCACACCACGTAAACTTTATTTCCTTAAGTTAAAGATTATGTTACATATGAATGAACTAAGACGGCTTTCATTCATAGTTTCATATAAATGTTTATTTACGACGAAACCAGTTGCCTTAAGATTTGCACAGGAACTGAAGGTACTAGATGATAGGAAGTGGAAGCGGGTAGTGTTTTCTTCCCATGAACCTCCACGGTGACTTTAATAATGGGAAATGTAGTTCATCTTAGAGATCGCGTTAGGGACCGCTTTCTGGATTATTTATATTTGATAAAACATTTCTGCGATGAAAATAGATCAAAGAATGACAATTATTGTTAAAATCAAAAGTATATAAGCATTGCATGAACTTTGAAATTTAATCACTGCGAACTAAAAACTATAGCCACTTCAAGTAAATTAAATCAAAGTGAAGTGCACATAATTTCCGGTAGATTCCAAAGAGAGGCAGAAAAATTAACATTGTATTATATAGACTGTTTGATGTTCATTGTGATGCAGTATTCATGCGTTAACCATCAGGCGTCAGCAACAGTGGTTATTACCAGATCAATTGAAATCAGGAATGAATAGAAGACTTAAACAACATCAATATTAATATTATACTTTTCAAAATGAAAATGATATTAATATGAAAGAGATTTATAAAAGCCTATGCTAAAAATAGCAATGGTAAACAAATTGAAAACATTTCATCAGGTGGCTGGTTGACATTATTGATGTGAAGCAGCATTACCTATATACAGTTCAATGCCATGTTAGCCCTTTTGATACAAGCACCAGTGCTATACTGGGAAACAGATGCATTGGTCGCAAGGATAATCAAGAAACAGGCAGTAGGTGAGTATTTGACATAAGAGTTCATGATACAGAGGTCAAAAACAAGTACATTTTTACATTGTTGTTTTAAAGAAAATAAGTTGTTCCTTGTTAACATGTATGTAGCTGACAAATGATTGGGAAAAATCAAGCCCAAAATCAGCACTGGCAATTAAAATTAGCACTGGAGATAAAAATTACTTTCCAATGCGCAAGAAATCCTGACTTAAATAACAATTACAGAACACTATCATCTGTCTGTCACAGAGGAAGCCACAGTTTCGTTCTTGTGAGTCATAGAGCAGGATGTAACCGAACTGTCAGCAAATCAGATTTCTCTTCTGCTCAAATACGCTTTCTCGAATGAGCTGAAGGCAAAACCACACAATCTCACCACCTACGCCGAATTGCCTGAGAGCCTGTCCACATCTCAGTGCAGGAATGGATGAACTGGGTGAGTGCGGAGACTGTTTTCTTTTATTCACATTATTTAGTCGCCAAATACTATTCAGTTTTCCTCAGTTTGGAGATACAATGCCACCTGAATGTTAAAAAGTATATTGAGTATGAATGTAATAGTTTTGAGAACTTTAAGATGCGGAGGGATAGAATCTTCATCTTATTTAACCTTTGATTGAGAAAGCATATCGATGACACTCAGTTTGAGATTAAAATGATGGGGAATAATTCTTTGCTTGTTATTCTTCTGCATGATCCCTCAGAATATAAACTTAGAAATCTTTCCCTTCCAAAAGAATAACGTACATGTCCGTCTGCATGTACGATGAAGAGGGAAACTGTATCACAGACATTAATGGACGTGACCTTTACTTAATTTATAGTCACAAAGTGTTGTTACACACCACTCGGTAAGTATCACTTCTGCTGTTAAAGCAGTGGTGACAGTATGGTGGCTGATAGGCCCAGGAAGCGAGAGCAGCTTGTGGTGTGCTGGTTTGCTCCGCATACGCAGAGTAAATGTGTCTTAGCACTCCTCATGTTTGTAACATACGAGCAGACGGAAGAGGCAGTGCTCATGATCGGAGATAAGCAGTGCGAGAGCTCTCTGAGAGGGCTTATCTCGGCTCTTTTGGATAAGACCTGTGCGCTAAGAGGTGTAAGAATATGTACAAACATGGAAAGTCAGAATCCTATCATACGTTACCTACACCCATCAACTCAGCCAACAGACTTTTCTTCTCCTGCTGAAAGAAATGTGCTTATCAGCATGTTCAGTTATAGGAGCAAAATACTTGGGACAGCTTTTACTTACTGCAGCTGGACTTTCCACCTTGACTGTGGGCACGTGAAAGTGTGTTATACATGTACTTCACAATAAATCATTTTCTTCATTATTTTTAGACTTACTCCTGGAGCAGTTAGCACAGACCACATCCCAAGATTCCCCGGATACAGCTGGTTTTCCTCATAATTCTGCAGAACAATCCAGAAAGAGTGCAGCGGCCAGCTCGCATTCCAAGGTGAAAGCCACAAAGCTTTTCAATCTATTGTGTCAGGGGTTGATACCTCCACTGCTGTATTATAAAGTTTCCCCCCCATTTGTCCTAAAATTGAATCTGCTCCAATATCCAATCTTAACATAAAGAGCACGTTAGCATCTCTCTGTGTTTGGACCAACACACTTCTGATTCGACACTACTGGCTTTGGTGGGAAGAGGATGAATGTATTTACATTTGCAGATTTGATGTGAAATGGGAGTTGTGCATATGTGTGAGTGTGTGTGTGAGTGTAAGTGAGAGTGTGTGTGTATGTGTGTGTGAGAGTGTGCATGTTTGTAAGTGTGTGTTTGCGTGAGTGTGTCTGAGAGAGTGTGTGTGTGTGAGTGTGAGAGTGTGTGTGTATGTCTGAGAGAGTGTGTGTGTGTGAGTGTGTGAGTGTAAGTGAGAGAGTGTGTGTGTGTGTGTGTGAGTGTGTGCGTGCGTGAGTGTGTGTGTGTTTCTGAGAGAGTGTGTGTGTGAGTGTGTGCGAGGGATAGTCTCCATGTGCATACTGATGTTCTCTGTGTCTCCTCAGATCACACCTGTGTATATCTCTAAACTCCCTGTGAAGGATTCAAACAGTGACCATGTTTACAGGTGAGTGAAATTTCCTGGAGCAGGTGACATTCTCAGCTGCAGGTGAGGTCAGTCAGTGGTTCCCACAAAGACACATGGGTCACCCCCACCTGACACTGAAGCGCAGCATCTCTGTGGGTAATTCACAGTGGCCATTTTGTGCTGGGAACCACTGCTCACCTGAGCTGCGGAGAAAGGAGAGGAGCTTATGCAACCAAAATGCCATGTTTTTTCCATTATCCCCGGAAGGCCCTGCAGTGCATTACTTTTCATTTTTTGGTGAGTAAAAAGTCTCCACAATTTGCAGTGAATATATTTTCAAAAATATTGCCACTGTCACCTTTGGGATCGCTCCTCGAAGGTTCTGGCCCATTCTGTGTGAAACACTTTGGTTCAGTCTCAATTGTGAAAAGCTCTAAATGAGTATAGTTGAATTGAATGGAATGAAAAAAGTTTTAGTGGAGTATCATCTCATGGTGTATATTGGTTGGTGTAGTATGTATGGTGGTGCTGTGGGTGGCGCTGTCCCCTAAAAGCAAGAACTTTCTGGGGTTAAATCCAGCCTGGGGCCTTTGTCTGTGCAGTCTGCACGTTCTCCCCGTGTTCATGTGGGTTTCCTCCGGGTACTGCAGTCATAAGACATGCGTGTCAGGTTAATTGGAAACTCTAAATTGCCTGTAGGTATGAGTGTGTGAGTGGAAGGTGTGTGTATGGCGAGTACGCCCTGCGGTGGATTTATGGGCTGTTCAGGGTGTGTTTCTGCCTCTTGCCCACTGTACGCAGGGATAAGCTCCAGCTGCCCGCAATCCTGCTTGGGAAAAAGCGGACTGGATAATGAATGACGAGACTGATTAACTGTTGAGACTGTTAAGTTAAATAATGGACAGAGGATTGAAAAGTAGATAAGATGATGGACGAAGGACTGATAAGCAGATTAGTTCATGAATAGCCAGGCTGATAAGCAGGTTAAACAATGGATGGGGAATTGATAAGTGAGTTGGATAATGGATGGAGGGACTGGTAAGTAGATAAGATGAGGGATGAAGGACTGATATGCAGGTTAGGTAATGAATAGCGGGACTGATTATTTGGTTGGATAATGGACTGAGTGACTAATAAGCGAGTTAAAAAATTGATGTAGGGACTGTAAGCTGGAGAGATAATGGATGTATGGAGAGATGTCCTCTTTAAGGCATAATGGATGTATGAAGAGATGTCCTCTTTAGGGAATAATGGATGTATGGAGGGATGTCCTCTTTAGGGAATAATGGATGTATGGAGGGATGTCCTCTTTAGGGCATAATGGATATATGGAGAGATGTCCTCTTTAGGGCATGATGGATGTATGGAGAAATGTCCTCTTTAGGGCATGATAGATGTATGGAGAGATGTCCTCTTCAGAGGAAAAATGGATGTATGGAGAGATGTCCTCTTTAGGGGAAAAATGGATATATGGAGAGATGTCCTCTTTAGGGGAAAAATGGATGTATGGAGAGATGTCCTCTTTAGGGGAAAAATGGATGTATGGAGAGATGTCCTCTTTAGGGGAAAAATGGATGTATGGAGAGATGTCCTCTTTAGGGAATAATGGATGTATGGAGGGATGTCCTCTTTAGGGAATAATGGATGTATGGAGGGATGTCCTCTTTAGGGAATAATGGATGTATGGAGGGATGTCCTCTTTAGGGCATAATGGATGTATGGAGAAATGTCCTCTTTAGGGCATGATGGATGTATGGAGAGATGTCCTCTTTAGGGCATGATAGATGTATGGAGAGATGTCCTCTTCAGAGGAAAAATGGATGTATGGAGAGATGTCCTCTTTAGGGGAAAAATGGATGTATGAAGAGATGTCCTCTTTAGGAGAAAAATGGATGTATGGAGAGATGTCCTCTTTAGGGCATGATGGATGTATGGAGAGATGTCCTCTTTAGGGCATGATGGATGTATGGAGAGATGTCCTCTTTAGGGCATGATGGATGTATGGAGAGATGTCCTCTTTAGGGCATAATGGATGTATGGAGAGATGTCCTCTTTAAGGCATAATGGATGTATGGAGAGATGTCCTCTTTAGGGGAAAAATGGATGTATGGGAGAGATGTCCTCTTTAGGGGAAAAATGGATGTATGCAGAGATGTCCTCTTCAGGGGAAAAATGGACTGCTGTGTGTCAGAATGTATCTCCTCCTTTTCAATATATTCCCCACCTTCCTCTTCATCATCCTCAATCTCTATAATCAGTTCAACCGCTTTAGACGTCTCTTAGGATGGTGAAGTGTGATGATTCGCAAACTCTGTCTCAGGGACCACTGTGCATGTCTGTTTTCATAGCAACCAAAATATTCCAAGATTGCACCAAGCAGTTCAATTTCCTTAATTAGCTCATTTTTGTGTTATGAGCTGTCATTTACCCTCTTAACCCACATTATGGCAGAAATGGCTGCGCATGAAGAATAAACATTTTTTTCATGTTGTCTTGGTTTACTGACATTCCAATTCATTTTAGGCGAAAAAAATTTAAATTCAAGGCTGCCATGAATCAGTAAGTTAGCAGGTAGCTTTTACAGTGTAGTGTTTGAGGTGAGGTTCAGTGTGTGGTCTCATGCTCTCTCCCGACATGACTTTTTTGGGTGGGAGGGGCTAAATACGCTAATGCAAATGAGATCATGCAGTTTGACTCATTTCTAGAGTTAAACTGGGCAGGTCATGCTAAAGTAAGTTAGTGTATGCTACTATTTTCAGCTTGAATAAAAAATAATGTATTCTATGCCTAATTTTAAGATCAAAGCACTCAATAAGACAAACATATTTGCAGTATGTATGAGTGCTCTGATCTAATTAGCTGTAACATGCTTCAAGATTTTGGAATATTACTTCTTCTGTGTGCTACCTCTTCTGTCTTACAGCGATGTCCTGTCTCACAGCCATGTCCTGTCTCTCTCCTCCAGCGAGGTGTCACAGCCCGCGGAGGCGACCCTGAGCCCCAGGTCGGCCACTCGAGAGCTGGACTCCATCATGAAGGAGCTCCTGGGGCTGGATATCGGGGTAACATTCAAACTGCCACAGATCCACCGATCCATGGGTTTAGAGTCACAAATCACAAGTTTCACTTAAATTAGTTCTTTAGCAGTCTCCTCAGTGAGTAAGACAAGACCAGGGAGTTTTGGGTTAAACATACTGTTATAGGATCATTTTTTAGCCCCTTAAACTCTGATTTTTGCTTGAATTTCCCCTTAAGCAGATTTCTTTCAGGTAAGAAAAAAAAACATTTTTTCATATTGCAGGAGGATGTCACAAATATACTCCGCATCTGCTGATCGCTGCATTTCTCTGAAGCTACTGTACATCACACCTATACTGAGTGAAATATTCAAACCCAGGCAGCCATGTTTTATGGCCTCTACAATAATCATATGGAAAATATATAGATCTTGTACATCATTGAAAACACATTTCTCAGGATTTCTGCTGGGCATATTTGGGATTGTTGGAAACATTGGGATCTCCACCAGAATTTAGAATAGACTTAAATTTCTGCAGGTTAGAATGCAACAGCTGCATTTTATGAGCCAAAGAAGTCAGCGAAATTAATTAAAAAAAAATAAATTAAAAGCCAGCCATTTAGACTCATCCACGGCTCCAGGGTAATGCATTTTTAAAATATCTCAGTACAGTGTTCCCGAGTTCAGAATTTTACATCTTGCTGCATTTATTACTATGGTATTTACAATAATTGGCCAGCAGGGGGCAATGTAGGCAAATGTTTTGAACGAAACCTGAGGTACCATCAATCAGAAGAAACCAGTTACGGGGCTGAACACCATCACCATGACTTGCATTACCAATGGAAAACAGGTTTAGCATCTCAAATACATTCTGGTGATGTCAATATGTGACATGTAATGTTTATATCTCTAGCTGTATGCTTCTCCAACTGCCCAAGACCCTCCACCTCTTACTCCAAAATCCCAAAAAGACAAAAGCAGGAAGCAGCCAAAGGACTCGAATCTCGGACTCGTGACTGAGACTAAAGATTCTCAACAGGCATCTGAGGAGACAAAAAAATCCGGACCCTCTATCGACGATCTCCTCGGGGGCCTGAGTTCAGACATGGAGAGGATGGGTGTTAGCACCACAGCTAAGGGTCTCTGCGCTGCCTGTGGCAAGCGCATTGTGGGAAAGGTATGTCCTCTGTAAGGGCAGGCAGCACTATAGTGGCATGGAAATCATCACTTGGGAAAAAACACACTGAGGGCATCATTTACACAGAGATCAGGGACAGAAGCCCCACAATATTACACAACAAACAAAATAATATAGAATCATGACGGAAAAGAAATGTTTTATGAAGAAAGAATTAGAGTTCAGCAGGAGTGATCATTTCTCTCGTGACTTCCTGTCCCCTCCTGCCACAGATGATCACGGCCCTGGGGGAGGTGTGGCATCCTGAGCACTTCCTGTGTACCTCGTGCGGCACTGAACTGGGCACGTGCGGCTTCTTCGAGAGGGACGGGAAGCCGTACTGCGAGAAGGACTACCAGAACCTTTTTTCCCCTCGCTGTGCGTACTGCAAAGGGCCCATTCTGCAGGTACACTCCTCAGTGCAAACAACCTATTCTGCAGGCACAGCCGTCATTACAAACAGCCCATTCTGCAGGTACACCCCTCATTACAAACATCCCATTCTGCAGGCACAGCCCTCATTACAAACAGCCCATTCTGCAGGTACACCCCTCAGTGCAAACAGCCTATTCTGCAGGTACACTCCTCATTACAAACATCCCATTCTGCAGGTATACCCTTCAGTGCAAACAGCCCATTCTGCAGGTATACCCCTCATTACAAACAGCCCATTCTGCAGGTATACCCCTCATTACAAACAGCCCATTCTGCAGGCACAGCCCTCATTACAAACAGTCCATTCTACAGGTACACTCCTCAGTGCAAACAGCCCACTCTGCAGGCAAACCCCTCATTACAAACAGCCCATTCTGCAGGTACACTCCTCAGTGCAAACAGCCCATTCTGCAGGCACGCCCCTCATTACAAACAGCCCATTCTGCAGGCATACCCCTCATTACAAACAGCCCATTCTGCAGGTACACCCCTCAGTGCAAACAACCCATTCTGCAGGTATACTCCTCAGTGCAAACAGCCTATTCTGCAGGTACACCCCTCATTACAAACATCCCATTCTGCAGGTACATCCCTCATTACAAACAGCCCATTCTGCTGGTACACCCCTCATTAAAAACATCCCATTCTGCAGGTACACCCCTCAGTGCAAACAGCCTATTCTGCAGGCACAGCCCTCATTACAAACAGCCCA
The DNA here is from genome assembly GCA_029692085.1 of Gymnothorax javanicus. Classification (NCBI taxonomy): domain Eukaryota; kingdom Metazoa; phylum Chordata; class Actinopteri; order Anguilliformes; family Muraenidae; genus Gymnothorax; species Gymnothorax javanicus. The sequence continues at coordinate 160,864,026 of CM056196.1, forward strand.
TTCTGCAGGTACACCCCTCATTACAAACAGCCCATTCTGTAGGCACACCCCTCAGTGCAAATAGACCATTTGGCAGGTACCCCCCTCATTATAAACAGCCCATTCTGCACGTACACCCCTCATTACAAACAGCCCATTCTGCAGGTACACCCCTCAGTGCAAACATCCCATTCTGCAGCTACACCCCTCAGTGCAAAGGCCCATTCTGCTGAATATTCCATAGCTAATTTACTATCTGTTCAGGTAACGGAATGTGATGGAGTTTTAGAATGCAAACTTATGATTTTGAAGAAAAATAAACCCACACCATTCAAATAAATGCATTCAAACAGACAGAACCTGACCTTTACAGCTGATGAGTGTGATGGTGTGCTGCGGTGTGCTGAGAGGGCGAGTCACCGCACAGCCCACACACGCTATTCACAGCCGCAAGCAGTTATGCTGGGATCTTAAACATCTCCTATTAACCAGTCACTGTATACATAGAGCAGGAATTCGGGAAGCGTCCTGAGTTCTCCGGAAAAATGTCAAGAGCTTTACCAATAACAGTCTTTCATTATCCACTTGAGAAAGAGCAGCGAAAAAAATTACATTTTTTTTTTGACATGTTATGCTTTTGGATGAAAACAACCTGTTGCAGTGAATGCATATTGAGAAATACAGTACAGCTCATGTTATTTTCACGGAATGGCTCTTGTAGCGGAAGCATCAGAATAGCAGAGTGTATGGGTCTGCAGAGTGAGGTCAGAGACTCTGGACCCATGTCAGCAGAGGGTCTGCCATAGAGTGAGCATATATCTCTGCTAATACTTTAACATGAACTTATATTAAGAGATACAATTATAACATGAATTTAACATGTATTTGTTCTATAAACATGAACTTTTAGTAAGTTAATGTTTATTAAGTGATTATTAAATTATAAATGAATGGCTATTTAAAATGGTCAAAAAATCGCCCTTGTACAAGGCTTATGGTAAACATTTAAATACTTCTCCACTAATTTACTAATTAAAAAACTCTTGTATTATTTTGCATCAGCTAATGTAGTTGGTTAAATTTATTAATGATATACAGACTCATTTTTCAGTAGTTAGTATTTACAGTGAATGCAAGGTCATGAGGACAGTATTAAAGAGTGTTATAGTTTTTTCTGCAGTAGATTGGGTCCACACAGCTGCTCATTGGAAGCAGGCATGAAGTTAGACAGGTGTACAGACGGCCTTTTCAGACTGTGATCAGTCTGTCAGTCACTCTATGTGTCCGTCTGTCTCTCTGCTTGAGCTCTGTGTTGCACTGTGCTGGAGTCTGCCTCACACAGGCGTGTGTTTGTGTTTGGATGAATACGACCCTGTTTACAAACGGCAGCCAGGCTGCATCTGGGCCCAACACAAACAGGCCTGGCAAACTGGATCAGCACCAGGAACTTCAGCTGAAGAGGATCAGAGCTGTTTACAGACGTCTCCAACTGCAACTTACAGCTCTCCACTCCCTCTGTCAGAGCCCATTCGATATTTACCACAAAAACATGACCGTGTATCTGTGCAAGGGCGTTTGATTTTTAGTGTGGTTTCAGATAGATAGGTAATGTTATGCCTGAGTTACTGAGGAAGTCTGATTGACATGTTTCGTGACCCCGACAAATCACCCCCTTGCATTCCTGTCTACAGTCGGGCAGAACACCAGGAGTAAGTCTGAGAAACATCTACTGTTATTACAAAGTTATTGGCGAGAGACGACATTTATCAACTCATCTACATCCTTCTCCAACAATCATTACATACAACCTTGCCTATGCGTCCACAAGATGCATGTCCTGATCAACGCAAAACGCTTCTGCAATGTTGCTGCCATGTTCCCATGACGTTGAAACATTAAGATTCCAGTGACATCGTCAGGACATTTGATATTACCTGGGCTTCAAAACTCAAACTCTCGGGCATCTGCCGGACTGAACTGAGATTATTCCAGTATGTAAGGCGGGGTGGTCAGTCCGTTCCCAGAGAGCCAGTGCAGGCTGAACGGAGATTATTCCAGTGTGTAAGGCGGGGTGGTCAGTTCGTTCCCAGAGAGCCAGTGCAGGCATTCGCTGTTCCCAGGTCCCCTGGGTCAATCGGCTGTATCGTCTTACACAAGCCATGCTTCCCTCGTAGATTAGACCACAGTAAAATACTCCTATAAGGGTGTATCAGCTCAGGGAAAATCAGCTGCTGTTTACATCAGGCACTGTTTGTAAATGTAGATCACGTGTGTTTGGGTTCAGGAAATCACTAACTCCCAGACGTCACCCTTAAGGCCCTGGCTGTATCCAGGTATTTGGACAGAACCAACTTATGCTAACCTGACGCTCCATTCAAGGGCTGTAATGGTTATATCAGGTCTGCTTAAGACAAAACACATCGAGTACCTAGACTTGGCCAGAGGGAGCTGAGGAGGACTTTGAGAATCACTGATGAAAATAAATGAGGGCAGAAGTTTGTGTGAAATCCAGAAACATCTACATGGCCATCATTTGTACACCTGTGTTTGTGGCTGCAGAACATCCTGACTGCGATGGGTCTGACCTGGCATCCCGAACACTTCTTCTGCAGTCACTGCGGGGAGACGTTTGGGCCTGAAGGTGAGTAGTGTTTCTGTCTACCTCTGTATACCAGTGTAGGGCACTACCTGTTAGCTTTTTTTCTTCTTCTGTGGTGATTATTGCTGCTGGAAACCAGATTACATTTTCATATTCTTCAGCTAAAGCACTGAATCCTGGAATTTATATAGAAAATTCCTTCATGTGAAAAGCATAATGCCTGAGTAACGAAAATATATAAATACAAAGCAAAGCGAAGACGGATTGGCAATGATGGAATCAGATCTTGACGCAGTTGTAATGGCTGGTAAAATTGAGAGGCCAGGTGCAGCAGCCAGGGAGAGAACGAGCAGCACAGAAACAATACAAACACAGAGAATCACACAGACCACCAGAAAGTACTCGCGCTTCCAAAGGACCTATAATAGTCCACAAAAACGGAAGCAATGCGAGAGAGAGAAAAAGTAGAAAAAGGAAAATTCCTAAAGAGGAAGGAACTCCAAAAATAACTGGAAGATATAAAGTCACACAAATACTGACTAGAGATATCTTCGGCTATAGTGCTTAGCTACAAACAGACACTCTAGCAAAGGTTCAATCAGCCAGCTGGTTAAAGAATCCGATTGAAAAGGAATTTGATCTCGTCCCGGGACGAGAGCACCAAAGAAAAGTCCAAAGCACACACACGCCTCACAAACCATGACAGCAGGTGAGCAGATTCACTCCATTAGGGTTATAGTTTTCAGTTCTGAGCATGCACAGTAACTGTGACACAGCTCCAGTAAGTATGTTGCCAATGAAGCCTATTAGTGATCTCTGACATTTCTTAATTGTTAAATAATTACGGGCGAATATATGAGTCCTGATTATTCAGCAAATAGATTGTGTGATTATTGATCAAGCAATCTTAAACAGGAACAACTTCAAAGCAATTATGCTTTTAAGGGTCAGAAGTTCACGGCACGCAGATAAAAATCCTGTAACGCCCAGGTTACCACAAGGGGCACTTTGGGCTTTAGGATGTTAAATATCTTTATCCATGGAATGACAGTTATTCCTACAATAATATAACAGGAAATAAAAACAAACTGAGTTTGTCCTATTACAACCCCAATTCCGAAATAGTTGGGACAAAGTGTAAATTGTGAATAAAATCAAAACGCAATGACTTTCAAATCACACCAGCCAGTATTTTATTCACAATAGAACGGAGACAACCTAGCAAATGTTGAAACTGAGAAATTTTACAATTTTATCCACAGAATGAGCTCATTGCAAATTTGATGGCTGCTACATGTCTCAAAAAAGTTGGGACAGGGGCCTGTATACCATGGTGTATCATCCCCTCTTCTTTTTAACACAGAGTGGAGGCGTCTGGGCATTGAGGAGACAAGTTTCTTGAGTTTAGCCATTGGAGTTTGATCCCACTCTTGTTTAATACAGGCTTCCAGCTGCTGGAGAGTTTTGGGTCTCCTTTGACGGACTTTTCGTTTAATTATGCGCCAAATGTTCTCAATCGGTGAAAGATCAGGACTGCAGACAGGCCAGTTCAGCACACAGACTCTTCTACTACGAAGCCATGCTGTTGTAATAGCTGCAGTATCTGGTTTTGCATTGTCCTGCTGAAATACACAAGGCCTTCCTTGGAATAGATGTCGTCTGGGGGGAGCATATGTTGCTCTAAAACCTTTATATACCTTTCAGCATTCATGGTGCTTTTTAAAACATGCATGTGTCCCACACCATATGCACTAATGCATCCCCATACCATCAGAGATACTGGCTTTTGAACTGAACGCTGATAACAGGAGGGGTGGTCTTTCTCCTCTTTAGCCCGGAGGACACAACGCCCATGATTTCCAACAAGAATGTCAAATTTGGACTCGTCTGACCACAGGACACTTTGCCACTTTGCTACAGTCCATTTTAAATGAGCCTTGGCCCACAGAACACAGCAGCGCTTCTGGATCATGCTCAACAATGGCTTCCTTTTTGCATGATAGAGTTTTAGGTGGCATCTGTGGATGGCACGGCGGACTGTGTTTACTGACAGTGGTTTCTTAAGGTATTCCTGGGCCCATTTAGTAATGTCAATGACAGACTCATGCCGGTGAGTGATGCAGTGGCGTCTGAGGGCCCGAAGATCACGGGCACCCAGTAAAGGTCTTCGGCCTTGTCCCTTACGCACAGAGATTTTTCTCTGTCTCTTGATGATTTTATGCACTGTCGATGATGAGACCTTCAAAGCCTTTGCAATTTGACATTGAGGAACATTGTTTTTAAAGTATTCCACGATTTTTTTACGCAAGCCTTCACAGGTTGGAGAGCCTCTGGCCATCTTTACTTCTGAGAGACTCAGCCTCTCTAAGACATCCCTTTTATAGCCAATCATGTTACACACCTGATGCCAGTTAACTTAATTACTTGCTAAATGTTCTTTCAGCTGATTCTCTTATATATTAATTGCTTTTTCAGCCCTTTTTTGCCTGTGTCCCAACTTTTTTGAGACCTGTTGCAGCTAGAAAATTTGAAATGAGCTCATTTTGAGGATAAAAATGCAAAAAATTCTCAGTTTCAACATTTGAAATGTTATCTATGTTCTATTGTAAATAAGATTGGCTCATGTGATCTGAAAGTCATTGCATTTTGATTTTATTCACAGTTTACACTTCGTCCCAACTATTTTGGAATTTGAGTTATATTTGACGCCAAAATATGCCACTTTTTTAAGGCGTCCTCATCTGGACATCGGTTCCATGCTCTAGTAATAGTAATATTGTACATGTTAATTCGAGTTTTCAGTTGCCGAGCTGAACAGAGATAGTTGATCAGTAAATTAATTTAAATTAATTGGTTGAAATGAAGGGCAAGTGTTCCCCTGATTACTGACTCTCATCACTTCCTGTTTTTTTATCCGGGTCTTCAGGTTTCCTGGAGCGTGACGGCAAGCCCTACTGCACCAGAGACTTTTACCGGCTCTTCGCACCCAAGTGCTCTGGCTGCGGAGACGCCGTTCAGGAGAATTACCTGTCCGCCGCTGACGGCACCTGGCACCCCGACTGCTTCGTTTGCGCGGTTCGTCCCTCCGCCGTCCGGATACACGAGAGCTGGAGAGAGAGTTAGCGCACTGGCTGTACTGGCTCCTGTTGGGCCTGCAGTGTGAAGCCAGTTCATAGAGGCAGCCATATTTTTACACCCTGCGGAGCATGCTCACAGGGTCCATAACCCGGCAGGGATGAATAGGCTAATATTCAGTCACTGTCGCTGCTTGTGTTACACGCGGAAATGGCAGCAAAAATTACCGATGCAAATTACAGTATTGCTTCCCTTTGATCATTGAATCAAGAGGGCATATTCATTACTGACTTCAAAAATCTGAAACTTTGTAAAAGTGCGTTCATCTCTGTCACAGTCACTTCCTGCCAAATCTTATTAGGCTACTGTAAGCTAAATACAGGCACTTTTGTGGGCAAGCTATCACACTAGAATTAATAAATTTTAGCTTATAATAGTGAAAAGTACATGTAACTGACCCAGCCCCACAGGTTGTAGTTTTATTGTTTGCTGCCGATGGCACAACTTTGTGTTCATGTGCAACTGTGTTTGTAAATATTGGGATTTGTCTGTCTTCTTCTGTGAGACTCTGGGAGAACTAGTCCCAGGAGTTAAATGGATTTCAGTGTGAAGAAATTGCTGTCATAAAATAGCATAAGTTTGCCTTGGTAAGTGTGTAGTTAGGAGTTCAGTGGGGAGATCATAGACTGTATAAAAAAATGGACACAGTGCCCCGGTCTGAAAAGTGAGGCCAATGTGGAAGGGCCTTAAAATTGCATTCTATTTAATAGCCAGCAGATGGCGATGTCAGTGGTTGCAGAAAGAAGTTCAATGCTATAGAAGTCTATGAGAAAATTACCCTACCTTCCCATATGATTTATTATTTTAATAATGATTTTCCACATTATTTTATGGTATCTATCGCAAGTTTCAAGTCTCCTTCGATATATCATGATGTTCATTTTTGTAAATTATGGTCCCAAATAGACTAGAATAAAGGATAAAGCCAGATATGTTTTAGGGGCGTGGCTATCCTCTGGTCCTCATCAGATGCGGTCAGATCCACATGTAGATCCACCCCTCGCTCCTCCCTGGATCTTCAATTCACACTCTCGTCCAATAGGAATCACATCTGGTTTCAAAATGACAAAATGACGCTGTTCAAATTGCCAAAATCGAGGCTTCCTAAATGGTATGCTGAAAGCAATGGGCGATGTCACGGTTGCTTCGTCCATCTTTTTATTCAGTCTATGGGGGAGATGTGTTTTTTATTGGCAGCAATGACTTAATAAACTGCAATATTCGCAAAAACCACTAGGGTCCGCCAGCTCTAGGGTAATGTCAGTCCCTGCTTTGCTGATTCTTTCACACAAACCGCTCCTCTTCATCGTGTCTTGGATTTGAGAAAACAGAAACGGAGGAAGCTCATGTCCACCGAAAACCACATCAGTTACGCTCAAATCATCCCAAGAGCGCAACTGCAGCGTCTGGAGTTAATGACAGCGCAACATCTGCACATATCCGTTAAAAAAAAATCGCGGAAGATTTTTCCTGGAACATTAAAAAACAGTTGCGTAAAAAAACAGCTGTATACAAATCCAAGACAACAGAACATGATTTCCAAATTTCCTCTCTGGAATAATGGTGGAAAAATGTAAATATACGTACTGCAGTCTTTGTGGAGCTCGCAGTGCCAAGTAACGAAGGCGGGGTGGGATGAAGGGATAGTTTATGGAAACTGATCAGTTTTCCATGGGTGCTGACTCGTTTGCTCACGGCATCTTTTGACTCTTCTGTTCAGTGAACAGCAAATAGACTCAATAGAGAGATAAAAACAGAACAATTGGAAAAGATAGCAGGTTGATTCTCCCTGTATTTCGTCTCCTTATCTGTTGAACTCTGTTTGATGGTCTTGGTCAGAGGTATAAAGTCCTGGGGTCAGAGAGTAATTGTCCCGTCATGCGCTTTATTCCCCAAATCACCTCACACAGCTGAGTCTGCTCATTATTTCCAGCACCTGATTCAAGAGCTGTGCTGATCAGTGAATGAAGATGATTGCAACAAATTCTGGCGATGTTCTAAAGGGAACCCTGTGGTTCTACAGCGGAACAGCGGCAGGTTTATGGGAAAAGGTTCTATCGGGGAGCTGAGACATTTTCAGACCAATGGCAGAACTTACAAGCCACATTACCCTTTTTGGAGTTTGAGTCAACCTCCATCCTCTTTTCCTCTCTACATCTCCCTCTCTCTCTCTCCCTCCCTCTAACCTCTCTCTCCCTCTCCCTCTAACCTCTCTCTCTCCCTCTAACCCCTCTCTCCCTCTCCCCCCTTTCTCTTTCTCTCTCTCTCCCTCCCTCTCTCTCCGCAGGACTGCCTGAGCCCGTTTCAGGATGGTTGTTTTATGGAGCTGGACGGGCGCCCCCTGTGTCCCCTGCACTATCACTCCCGGCAGGGCACACTGTGTGGGGGGTGCGGGACCCCAGTTACAGGGCGCTGCATCGCGGCGCTGGAGCGCAAGTTTCACCCCGAACACTTCGTCTGCGCCTTCTGTCTGCGCCAACTCAGCCAGGGAGTGTTCAAGGAGCAGGGCGGCAAGCCATACTGCGGAGTCTGTCACGATAAACTGTTTGTGTGAGAGAGAGAGAGGGAGAGGGAGAGACGGAGGGGGGGAGAGGGAGAGAGATGGAGGGGGAGTGAGAGAGAGGGAGAGGGAAGGAGAGAGAGAGGGAGTGAGAGAGAGAAAGAGAGGGGGAGAGATGGGGGGCACTTGCATTATTGCGTTAGTTTTATGTGAACGATCAGTCACATAAAGTCATCACATTTCTTTACAGTTTAAATTCCATCAGCTGCCCTCTGAAGGCACGGCTCAAAGCTCAGTCGTGCTAAAACTGTTGTGAGGTTCGGCTCTTTCAGACATGTTACAAACAACACAGCCTCATTTTCTAAAGCACCTCCACATTTAGTCAAGGACAGCATATTTCATATAACTTACTGTACATCGTGACCCGAGTATTCATCATTAACTCATAATTTGTATAATATTTGTGAATTTGCCGTATATTGTTTTGAGTGTGTGTTTTCAGTATTAGCTGCGTAAAAAGTGTATTGGATTTATTTTCATCAACTGTGAGAGAGAAAGGTTGTGTAAAATGGAATATTAATGCATACATTGCTTTGACAAAATAAAGATGAAACACCGGTAACTGAAATCTGAATTTTCCTGGCTTTGGTTTAAATTCCCTGATTCATCCTTTACGTGAGGAATCCTCAAAAGTGACAGATGGAAAATGGGCTGCTGGGAACTATCCACGGTAGGTGTCCTGTTGTAAAAATGTTAATTTACAGCAATTACTACAACAGTAGTCCCAGTGTATTTGCTATGTAATAAAAGTAACTGTTTGTGAATGCAATGGGCCATTCTGTAACTGCAGTTTAATGACGTGAGTGAGATAGGACATTCTGTACCTGCAGCTTAGTATTTATGAAAGAGATGGGGCACAATGTAACTGAGGTGTTTTTACTGTGTAATTACAAGTGAATAAGACAGGCTCAGTATTTAATTACACTGCAACTACATGTAAAGAAGATGTAATCAGTCTATAACTACAGCGATAGTAGATGTGATTATGACAGGGTCATCCTGTAATTGTGGTGTAATTGCAGTGTGGACACATGAATAAGACAGGGTCAGTCTGTGATTACAATGTAACTACATGTGAATAATACAGCTTGGTCTGTAGTTACAATGTTACTACATGAGAACTGGATTGATCAGTCAGTAATTACTGTGTAACTACATGTGATTAAGATAGTCAGTCTCTAATTGCATTGTTACTGCATGTGAATAAGACAGGGTCAATCTGTAATTACAGTGTAAGTACATCTGAATCAGGCAGAATATGGTTTGGGCTCGTACTGCGTGCGCTGAGCCAGCATATGGCCAGAGATGTTTCCAGGACATCAGAGGAGTGAATAAGGAGAGGAGCTCTGTCTGGTCAAATGGAGGCTGGCTCTGAGCTGAGCTGTATATTCTGCTGGGCTCTGCTTCACTGCAGATCTACACCCTCAGTGTTTATAAAGAAGCGCGATACTCACTCCTCTCGTCCCCATCCCCACCCTCTCCTCCTTCACCCTCATCCTCCACTCTTCTCTTCTCTGGCACAGGACACAGCCCAGGCTGGGGATTTACTCTCCTTCTGGCAGGACAAATTAAACGCAGGCCGCCAGATCCCTCTTTTCCTCATCCCTTCTTCATTTTTCTCTTTCTGCATTCAGTGGTCTGACTGCAGGCGTCGGAGGGAGGGAGAACGGAGAGGCAGACGCGGAGTGAGAGAGAGGGAGGGAGAGAGAGAGGGAGGGATAGGAGAGGATGTGATGTCGGTAGTGGTTTTTAGGCTGACAGGACCTTGGAAGAAGTCAGCTTGTCATCTCCATGTGAAAAAAACTCTCCTGGTTTTGTATTCACATTTACAAAAAGAGGGGGAGAATGACACTACAGCCCAGCTAATATCCACTTCAAGCTGCCGCACAAGCAGCAGTCATGTAGGGATTACTATCCGCCCAAAGATGAGTCTCGTCATGTTGATCCAGAGGCGAGATGCACTCTTTCCGAAGACGGTTGAGCAATGCGCCCATCTGTGTGTTTCAGTGTCACCAGATCTGATCAAAACAGGAAGAGCGTGCAGGCTTGTGTCAGCGAAATACAGATGTGTGAAACCAGAGTAACAATAAACACAAACCGTATAAACTAACCGCATGAGTACGTGTGTGCATATGTGTGTGTGTGTCTGCATCATACAAACTAATTGCACGCATGCAAGTTTAAGTCATACAAGTTGACCACATGCGAGCATGTGTGTGCGTGAGGAAGTGACCGTGTTTGTGTGTGTGAGTGAAGAAGCATTTATGTTTCCTTGTGATTGAAAGAAAGTCTGCATTTGTTTGTGTTTTTGAGAGAAATATACATGTTTATTTGGTGTGTGCGTGTGTGTATTTGTATGTGTGTGTATGTGTGTGTATATTTGTATGTGTGTGTGTGTCAGAGAGAGAGAGAGCAACAGAAAGCAAAGGTATTTGCAGGTGTGAAATGAACTGTTACAGGAAACACAACAGACACTTCAATGCGATATGAGTCAGACAGGTGGGGGGGGGGTAGCGAGAGGCTGTAATTCACCTGTGATGTTTACAGCACTGAAGCTGTTCAGGAAATGCCCTGGTGCACACAGCTCCTGCTCCAGTCTGGAATGGATATTGGAGATCCCTACTCTGAAGAGACGCATTTTTATTTCCATTTCCCAGCAGCTTGACTGTAACTCGAGAGCTCGCTGGGTGCAGACCCTGAAGAAAAGAGAGCCCTACTCATGGAGACCAATAGGCCTACATATTTTACATATCTCTCTTCTCTAACACATGATTGGACAGTTGGCACTTAGGCCCTCCCCTTCATACGCTCAGCATAAAAATTTTCAGTCAATGGTGTGTGTTTGTACACAAGACAGAAAATATTACCAGTGAGAGACAATGGATTAAAGTACTTACACCACAGGTTTGTTGAATACTCAACTTTGATCCGTTGAAGGACATTCTAAGGGTGCGCATTATTCTTACAACTGCACACCTCATATGTTCCAAACATGCCAGCTTTCACTCACTTTGTAGTAATTCACCATATTTTAATTCTAGGATAAATTCAACTGACACTTTGAATCAGGAAGTTAAACATCGAAAGCGACAGCTAAAATACACATAGAGAATATTTGAGTTTACCAAGATAACTATTAAATTCTTTTAGCGCCCAGTGCTGTGGGGAAGTATCTGAGGGATAGAGTCTTCTCATTGCGCACTGCAGTGGGCCGAATGCTGTAGCTACCCAGCCAGGATACTGTGACGGCTTTCCAAAAGTTTGTTCAACAGTATTACCTATCACCCAAAATTCTGATTCTCTTTTAACTAGCTACATTAGGACTCTGGTGGACGCCAGTTCAATAACTGGCAAACATACGCTCCCGTCAGCACGGCTGGGCCTCTTGCTGGAGGGCTAACTGAAGGTCTATTCATTCATTGGCTAATTTGCCATTAAATGAACCAACACTGAGTCCTGCTATTTACTGCCAACATATAACGTTGAATTAAATAACACCAGAACTTCACTCACCAAAAATAATAGCGCACAAGCTCCTTGGACAGTCTGTTCGTACAATTAACTGCACTGCAGTACAATATTTTCCCTATATTTAGATGAAAAATTCTCCAGTTGTTCACCAACTCTGCAAACGCGGTCTCGAGGTCAAGCTCAGTGACTCAAATTAGCCTAATTGAGGTGACACTATTTGTTTACTGCTGCTTTACTAATTATATAATAAAACCTTCAGCATCAATAATTTGTGCAAATTTCTCAATATTAGCTTCTAAATCTGATTTGCACCAAGTTATAGCACAAACAGACCTGCAAAGACAACAGAAGATTTTTTACAGTTTGTCACACAACTTTTATTTGGCCTGATCTGGCTTGGATTTGGTAATGCATTTCGATTTGATTGAAATTTGAGCTATTTGGACAAATGACTTCTCCGTAAAGGGAAAACTACAGTTTGGAACTTCAGTGACTGAAAAACAACCTTTAGTTTTTGTAAGTAAGTTTCATACACCAGGCAAGCTTTGTTGAGCCTTTCTCACCGCTGAGGATGTACTGAATAACTATGATGAATAATCGTCCAGTTTGATCAAAGTGGTCAAAACAAAACTACAACCCGGGATTTGCGGAAGCAAAAAAATTAAGAGACCCAATTGTAGAACATTTAACTGGTTTAGCAATAACCATAAAACTCATTACCGTTATTGTGGCTTCAAATCAAAACACAAACCAAAATCTAACTGATCGGAGATGCATGGTTTCAGAACTGCCTGAATGACATTAACAGAAGAGTCCAAAAAAGGTTCGATACACAGATGCAAACAAATCCAAGTCAGAGCCAAAATCAAAATCAGGGACGGTCCAGTCAGAAGAGAATCACAGAGAGTACAAGGCATAAACGATCGCAGCATAGGTAAACCAAGGGAAACGTTCTGACAAAGGCAGGTTGTGAAATGACTGCTTAAATACACCAACGGGAAGTCACATGCTACAATAGGAAACAGGTGAGTTGGATCAGACTAATTACAAAGGAATGAACAAGGGGAAGTTCCTAACTACATGAAATTGGCGAAAGCCAAAACGTGGACAGGGATCACAAAGACAGCCTATTGACAGACATACGGCTCTGGTTAGGGAGTTCTAACGTGCACAGATAAGGAGGCAGAACAGAGTTTAACAAGTGCGGAGGTTCCGCTGAAACGCAGCAAAGTTGATTGAGTAAAGACAAGGGGTGGAGACTAGAATAGGGCGAGTGCTGAGAGGTTGTTAGTCAATTAGTAAAGTGCAGCTATACAATCCCTAGTGCTTGTTAGTAAGTTAGTACTATAAACAATGTTAGTCTTTGGTTAGTATCATTAACTAAAATAACAAACTGTTAGTCTGGTTAGTAATGATAGAACAGCAAGGCGAAGGAAGTAAACGAGATTAGAAGGAATGATTGAAATCCCAGAAACCATGAAATCACCCGAAACAGTGGCTCGCAATACTGGGGCAGTGAGCAATCACATGACATAAGACCAGACAGGGGGAGACAAAGTGCAATGCATGGTATGAGACAAAACATGGACCGGAAATTAACTGAAGGAATGGAATATGGCAAAAATACAAACAAAGCAAAAACAAGGCATGGCATGGAATCCAAATCGCAAACAGAGCATGGTCAGACAAAGCAGAATAATAATCTAAACATGGCTAACAAGGCAGAATCACAACAAGTCTTGCTAGTAATCTAGAACAGCAAGGCGAAGGAAGTAAACGAGAATTGAAGTAATAATATGAAACACCAGAAATCATTGAAATCTCCCGAAGCAGGTAAGCACACAGACTGGGGAGACGGACTGAACCAACTAGATCACAAGACAGGGGAGACAAGTGCAATGAAACCTAAAATGGCAAGAACAGAAAACCGGAATGTATAATAAATAAAAAGAATAAAGAAAAGACATAACCATAAACACAAGGCATGACATCAAAACACAGAACCATAACACAGTCCTCATTACAACCACGCAGGAAGCTGCATTTATGTACCAGCCAACGGGGTCAGCTTCTGGTCCAGGGGTGACATGAAATGTGGTGAACCGTCCTACACCACAAAGGAGAGAGAGCAAATCCCGTGAAAAATTCATGGAAGAGCCCTGCTGTTAGCAGCCCGTCTGCCCGTTAGACCTGCGAATTTCCCACAGTGCACTGGGGCAGACCTGCACATGAAAGAGCCCTGCTGTTAGCAGCCCGTCTGCCCGTTAGACCTGTGAATTTCCCACACTGCACTGGGGCAGATCAGCACGTGAGGCCATATTGATTTTTCTCATGACATTTAGGTAGTAGGACCCTCCCAAAGACACCAATCTCTTTACTCGCAACAGGGAGAAAGAGAAAAGGAGGGGGGGGGTGAAGATCGACATACAGCAGTGCTGTGAACCACCATTTTCCATCTTTATTTACCGCCCCATGCTTAAAGCAGCAGCAGAAACGCAGCATCGTTGCATAGCATCATTGCCATCATTCAGAAAGCTTGGTGGAAACTCTCACATCATGTAAAAACACCCCTTTATGGAATAATCCTGACTTCTTCCTCAACAAGACACCATCAAACGTCTCCCATTAGGAGCACACAGGCATTACACAACTCCAACACTGACCCATCACTCCACCTTTATTACATTTAATTAGCACACGCGCACACACACATACACACACACACACATCCTTGTACTTATATCTTTGTGAGGACATTACATTGACTTCCGTTCATTCTTCCTGTGTCTCTACAGCCTTTCCCTAATCTTAACAATTAGAAACATATGCCTAACACAAACCCTTACCCTACCCTTAACCTATCCCTAATTCTAACCTTACCCCTAACCTTAACTAATAAGTCACAAATAGCCTTTGTAGTTCCGAGGACCGTCCTCACTTCCCAAAAATGTCCCCACTCTGTTGGAAAAAAAACGTTTTTTGGTTCTCACTTTGATGCAAGTAGAAGAACACACACACACACACCACTTCCAAACCAACTTCACTTTTACACACACAGTTACATGCACACACACACACACACACACACACACACACACACACACACCACTCCACACATAAACACTCATGCAAACATAGATACACTCACACACATAGTCACACGTACATGCATACGCGCATACTCTCTTGCGCACACACACACACACGCACACTCACACGCACAAACACACACAAACACACACACATGCACACACCACTTCCAAACCAACACGCAAACTTACATTCACTCTTACACACACAGTTACATGCACACGCACACGCACACACACACACACACACACACACGCACACACACACCACTCCACACATAAACACTCATGCAAACATAGATACACTCACACACATAGTCACACGTACATGCATACACGCATACTCTCTTCCGCACACACACACACGCACACTCACACGCACATGCACAGACACACACACACACACACACACACACACACACACGCACACACACACACACACACACACACACACACACATAAACACATTCGCAGATGGACGCAAGCCTCGGCAGGGTTCATGTGTCTGTGTCAGCATTGCGCCAAAATGATAAATAAAGGGATTTCGCTCCGTCCCTGAATAAGTCAACAGATGGATGGACGACAAACAAGCCAACAAAACTCAGAAAGCAAGCAGGTCAGACAAATTTCCTCACTCTCTTATTTACCCATTTGTTCCATCCATCAATCGACCACACCTCTCTCAAAATATACAGAATGTCTCTCGTTTGTTTGACTTCAGAGAGAAATTACACATGGACTAAACAACGAATGTATTCAAACACAATGGTCATGCATGACTGAAATAGACTGGTCTTGGGGAAACATGTCATAGCTCTGACACTAACCTGGAAGCAATGAAACACTTCCTGTCTGAACTCAGCAGCACTGGTTACGTCAGTGTAGTTTTAAAAACAGAGGCATTGCATGCCTGCTTCTGCAAGTTTGCAAACTCTGCAAAAAGGTTTTGTTTTTATTCAGCCGTAATTTGATCACTCAAAATTAAACAGTAACCCTGATGAGGTAGGCTGGCCTCAAATCTGTATTATCTCCGGATATTATGCAGCGGAACTGCGTCTAATAATCTCCGGATTACCTCAGAGGGACATATTTCACTCACACACGTGCATGACTCGTAAAACACTCCCTTATATCAGAGGGACATATTTCCCTCACACAAGTGCATGACCCGTAAAACACTCCCTTACATCAGAGGGGCATATTTCCCTCACAAATGTGCACGACCCGTAAAACACTCCCTTACATCAGAGGGACATATCTCCCTCACACATGCGCACGACCCGTAAAACACTCCCTTACATCAGAGGGACATATTTCCCTCACACATGCGCACGACCGTAAAACACTCCCTTACATCAGAGGGACATATTTCCCTCACACATGTGCACGACCCGTAAAACACTCCCTTACATCAGAGGGGCATATTTCCCTCACACATGCACACGACCAGTCAAAACACTATTTCTCACACACGCACGACCCAGAAAACATACATCAGAGGGACATATTTTCACACACATGCACGACCTGTGAAAACACTCCTTACATCAGAGGGACATATTTCCCTCACACATGCGCAAACACTCCCAGAAAACACTCCCTTACATCAGAGGGACATATTTCCCACACATGCACACGACCCATAAAACACTCCCTTACATCAGAGGGACATATTTCCCTCACACATGCACGACCCCAAAACACTCCCCTTACATCAGAGGGACATATTTCCCTCACACATGCGCACGACCCAGAAACACTCCCTTACATCAGAGGACATATTTCCCCCACACACATGCACACGACCCAAAAACACTCCCTTTACATCAGAGGGACATATTTCCCTCACACATGCGCACGACCAGTAAAAACACTCCCTTACATCAGAGGGACATATTTCCCACACACACACATGCACGACCAGAAAAACACTCCCTTACATCAGAGGGACATATTTCCTCACACATGCGCACGACCCGTAAAAACACACCCTTACATCAGAGGGACATATTTCCCACACACATGCGCACGACCAGAAAAACACTCCCTTACATCAGAGGGACATATTTTGCACCGACCCGTAAAACACTCCCTTACATCAGAGGGACATATTTCCCTCACACATGCGTGCACATTTAATAAAAAAAACACTCCCCTTACATCAGAGGGACATATTTCCTCACACACATGCACGACCCAAAAACACTCCCTTTACATCAGAGGGACATATTTCCCTCACACACGCACGACCAGAAAACACTCCCTTACATCAGAGGGACATATTTCCCTCACACATGCGCACGACCAGAAAAAACACTCCCTTACATCAGAGGGACATATTTCCACACACACGCATGACCCGTAAAACACTCCCTTACATCAGAGGGACATATTCCACACACATGCGCACGACCGTAAAACACTCCCTTACATCAGAGGGACATATTTCCCACACACATGTGCCACGACCCGTAAAACACTCCCTTACATCAGAGGGACATATTTTCGCACGACCAGAAACACACATACATCAGAGGGACATATTTCCCTCACACATCATACAAAAACACTCCCTTACATCAGAGGGACATATTTCCCACACATGCGCACGACCAGTAAAACACTCCCCTTACATCAGAGGGACATATTTCCCTCACACACATGCACGACCCGTAAAAACACTCCCTTACATCAGAGGGACATATTTCACCACACACACACATGCAAAACACTCCCTTACATCAGAGGGACATATTTCCCTCACACATGCGCACGACCGTAAAACACTCCCCTTACATCAGAGGGACATATTTCCCACACACATGCACGCCGACCGTAAAACACTCCCTTACATCAGAGGGACATATTTCCCTCACACATGCGCACGACCGTAAAACACTCCCTTACATCAGAGGGACATATTTTCACACATGTGCACGACCAGTAAAACACTCCCTTACATCAGAGGGACATATTCCCCACACACATGCGCACGACCGTAAAACACTCCCCTCACATCAGAGGGACATATTTCCCACACACATGCGCACCAGTAAAACACTCCTTACATCAGAGGGACATATTTCCCACACATGCGCACGAACCGTAAAACACTCCCTTACATCAGAGGGACATATTTCCCCACACACATGCGCACGACCCGTAAAAAACACTCCTTACATCAGAGGGACATATTTCCCTCACACACGCACACAGAAAACACTCCCTTACATCAGAGGGACATATTTCCACACACATGCGCACGAACCGTAAAACACTCCCTTACATCAGAGGGACATATTTCCCCACACATGCGCACACGACCGTAAAACACTCCCTTACATCAGAGGGACATATTTCCCTCACACATGCGCACGACCCAGAAAACACTCCCTTACATCAGAGGGACATATTTCCTCACACACCACCCCTAAAAAACACTCCTTACATCAGAGGGACATATTTCCCCACACACAACACGACCAGAAAACACTCCCTACATCAGAGGACATATTTCCCACACACATGCACGACCGTAAAAACACTCCCTTACATCAGAGGGACATATTTCCCACACACACGCACGACCCGTAAAACACTCCCTTACATCAGAGGGACATATTTCCTCACACACATGCGCACGACCTGTAAAACACTCCCTTACATCAGAGGGACATATTTCCCACACACATGCGCACGACCCGTAAAACACTCCTTACATCAGAGGGACATATTTCACACATGCGCACGACCAAAAACACTCCCTTACATCAGAGGGACATATTTCCCACACACATGCACGACCAAAACACACTCCCTTACATCAGAGGGACATATTTCCCTCACACACACGCACTAACCTGAAAAAACACTCCTTACATCAGAGGGACATATTCCCTCACACATGCGCACGACCCGTAAAACACTCCCTTACATCAGAGGGACATATTTCCCTCACACATGCGCATGACCCGTAAAACACTCCCTTACATCAGAGGGACATATTTCCCTCACACATGCACGACCCGTAAAACACTCCCTTACATCAGAGGGACATATTTCCCTCACACACACCGTAAAACACTCCCTTACATCAGAGGGACATATTTCCCTCACACACATGCACGACCCGTAAAACACTCCCTTACATCAGAGGGACATATTTCCCTCACACATGCACGACCCGTAAAACACTCCCTTACATCAGAGGGACATATTTCCCTCACACACGACCAGAAAACACTCCGACCCATAAAAACACCCCTTACATCAGAGGGACATATTTCCCTCACACATGCGCACGACCAGTAAAACACTCCCTTACATCAGAGGGACATATTTCCCTCACACATGTGCACACGACCCAGAAAACACTCCCCTTACATCAGAGGGACATATTTCCCTCACACAAACCAGTAAAACACTCCCTTACATCAGAGGGACATATTTTTTCATGCACGACCCGTAAAACACTCCCTTACATCAGAGGGACATATTTCCTCACACATGCGCACGACCAGAAAACACTCCCTTACATCAGAACATATTTCCCTCACATCAGAGGGACATATTCAGAGGGACATATTTCCTCACACATGCGCACGACCAGAAAACACTCCCTTACATCAGAGGGACATATTCCCACACACATGTGCACGACCAGTAAAACACTCCCCTTACATCAGAGGGACATATTTTCACACACATGCGCACGACCAGTAAAAACACTCCCTTACATCAGAGGGACATATTTCCCATCACACATGCGCACGACCCAAAAACACTCCCTTACATCAGAGGGACATATTTCCCTCACACATGCGCACGACCCGTAAAACACTCCTTTACATCAGAGGGACATATTTCCCTCACACATGCGCACGACCCGTAAAACACTCCCTTACATCAGAGGGACATATTTCCCTCACACATGTGCACGCACCCGTAAAAACACTCCCCTTACCTCAGAGGGACATATTTCCCACACACATGTGCAAACACGACCCGTAAAACACTCCCCTTACATCAGAGGGACATATTTCCACACACATGCGCACACCAGTAAAACACTCCCTTACATCAGAGGGACATATTTCCCTCACACACCGACCCGTAAAAACACTCCCCCATACATCAGAGGGACATATTTCCCTCACACACGCGCCGCAAAACATCCCTTACAAAAACACTCCCTTACATCTCAGAACATATTTCCCATATTTCACACACACATGACCAGAAAAACACTCCCTTACATCAGAGGGACATATTTCCCACACACATGCACGACCAGAAAAACTCCCTTACATCAGAGGGACATATTTCACACACATGCATGCACGACCAGAAACATTACACTCCCTTACATCAGAGGGACATATCACACCGCACGACCACAAACATACATCAGAGGGACATATTCCTCACACACACCCGTAAAACACTCCCTTACATCAGAGGGACATATTTCCCACACACACGACCAGAAAACACTCCCTTACATCAGAAACACTCCCCTTACATCAGAGGGACATATTTCCCTCACACACATGCGCACGACCAGTAAAAACACTCCCTTACATCAGAGGGACATATTTCCCTCACACATGCGCACGACCCGAAAAACACTCCCTTACATCAGAGGGACATATTTCCCTCACACATGCGCACGACCCGTAAAACACTCCCTTACATCAGAGGGACATATTTCCCTCACACATGCGCACGACCCGTAAAACACTCCCCTTACATCAGAGGGACATATTTCCCACACACACATGCACGACCCCGTAAAACACTCCTTACATCAGAGGGACATATTTCCCACACACATGCACGACCGTAAAACACTCCCCTTACATCAGAGGGACATATTTCCCTCACACATGCGCACGACCCGTAAAAACACTCCTTACATCAGAGGACATATTTCCACACACACATGCGCATGACCCGTAAAACACTCCCTTACATCAGAGGGACATATTTCCCTCACACACATACACGACCCGTAAAACACTCCCTTACATCAGAGGGACATATTTCCCTCACACATGCACGACCCGAAAAACACTCCCTTACATCAGAGGGACATATTTCCCTCACACATGCACACGACCCAAAAACACTCCCTTACATCAGAGGGACATATTTCCCTCACACATACGCACGAATTCAAAAAACACTCCCTTACATCAGAGGGACATATTTCCCTCACACACATGCGCACGACCCGTAAAACACTCCCTTACCTCAGAGGGACATATTTCCCTCACACACGCACGACCAGAAAACACTCCCTTACATCAGAGGGACATATTTCCCACACATGCATCATGACCAGAAAACACTCCCTTACATCAGAGGGACATATTTCCCTCACACATGCGCACGACCGTAAAAACACTCCCTTACATCAGAGGGACATATTCCCTCACACATGCGCACGACCCGTAAAACACTCCCTTACATCAGAGGACACATTTCCCTCACACACGCATGACCGACCCGTAAAACACTCCCCTTACATCAGAGGGGACATATTTCTCACACACACATGACCAGAAAACACTCCCTTACATCAGAGGGACATATTTCCCTCACACATGCGCACGACCAGAAAACACTCCCTTACATCAGAGGGACATATTTCCCACACACATGCACGACCAGTAAAACACTCTTACATCAGAGGGACATATTTCCCACACACACACACACGACCAGTAAAAACACTCCCTTACATCAGAGGGACATATTTTCACACATGCGCACGACCAGTAAAACACTCCCTTACATCAGAGGGACATATTTCCCACACACATGCACGACCGTAAAACACTCCCTTACATCAGAGGGACATATTTCACACACACACATGCACGACCGTAAAACACTCCCCTTACATCAGAGGGACATATTTCCCTCACACACATGCACGACCAGTAAAACACTCCCTTACATCAGAGGGACATTTCCCACACACATGCGCACGACCCGTCCGTAAAACACTCCCTTTTACATCAGAGGGACATATTTCCCTCACACATGCGCATGACCCGTAAAACACTCCCTTACATCAGAGGGACATATTTCTCACACACATGCACGACCGTAAAACACTCCCCTTACATCAGAGGGACATATTTCCCACACACACATGCATGCGACGACCGTAAAACACTCCCTTACATCAGAGGGACATATTTCCCTCACACATGCGCACGACTCGTAAAACACTCCCTTACATCAGAGGGACATATTTCCCACACACATGCACGACCGTAAAACACTCCCTTACATCAGAGGGACATATTTCCCTCACACATGCGCACGCGACCCGTAAAACACTCCCTTACATCAGAGGGACATATTTCCCTCACACATGCGCACGACCAGTAAAACACTCCCTTACATCAGAGGGACATATTTCCCTCACATGCACACGACCCGTAAAACACTCCCTTACATCAGAGGGACATATTTCCCTCACACATGACACGAGGGTAAAAACACTCCCTTACATCAGAGGGACATATTTCACACATGCATACACGACCAGTAAAACACTACATCAGAGGGACATATTCCCCCACACACATGCACTGACCGTAAAACACTCCCTTACATCAGAGGGACATATTTCCCTCACACATGCGCACGACCCGTAAAACACTCCCTTACATCAGAGGGACATATTTCCCTCACACACACGCACGACCCAGTGAAACACTCCCTTACATCAGAGGGACATATTTCCCCACACACATGCGCACGACCCGTAAAACACTCCCTTACATCAGAGGGACATATTTCCCTCACACACGCACGACCCGTAAAACACTCCCTTACATCAGAGGGACATATTTCCCTCACACACGTGCACGACCCGTAAAACACTCCCTTACATCAGAGGGACATATTTCCCACACACATGCACATGACCCGTAAAACACTCCTTTACATCAGAGGGACATATTTCCCTCACACATGCGCACGACCGTAAAACACTCCCTTACATCAGAGGGACATATTTCCCTCACACATGCGCACGACCCGTAAAACACTCCCTTACATCAGAGGGACATATTTCCCTCACACACATGCACGACCCGTAAAACACTCCCTTACATCAGAGGGACATATTTCCCACACACATGCGCACGACCCGTAAAACACTCCCTTACATCAGAGGGACATATTTCCCTCACACACGTACACGACCCGTAAAACACTCCCTTACATCAGAGGGACATATTTCCCCACACACACATGCACGATTCAGTAAAAACACTCCCTTACATCAGAGGGACATATTTCCCACACATGCGCACGACCGTAAAAACACTCCCCTTACATCAGAGGGACATATTTCCCACACACATGCACGCGACCGTAAAACACTCCCTTACATCAGAGGGACATATTTCCCTCACACATGCGCACGACCCGTAAAACACTCCCTTACATCAGAGGGACATATTTCCCTCACACACATACACGACCCGTAAAACACTCCCTTACATCAGAGGGACATATTTCCCTCACACATGCACACGACCCGTAAAACACTCCCTTACATCAGAGGGACATATTTCCCTCACACATGCGCACGACCCGTAAAACACTCCCTTACCTCAGAGGGACATATTTCCCTCACACACATACACGACCCGTAAAACACTCCCTTACATCAGAGGGACATATTTCCCCTCACACATGCGCACGACCCGTAAAACACTCCCTTACATCAGAGGGACATATTTCCCTCACATGCGCACACGACCGTAAAACACTCCCTTACCTCAGAGGGACATATTTCCCTCACACACGTACATGACCCGTAAAACACTCCCTTACATCAGAGGGACATATTTCCCTCACACATGCGCATGACCAGTAAAACACTCCCTTACATCAGAGGGACATATTTCCCTCACACATGCGCCACGACCAGAAACAAACCCTTACATCAGAGGGACATATTTCCCCTCACACATGCGCAGGACGTAAAACACTTTCTTACATCAGGGACATATTTCCCACGACCACGACCGTAAAAAACCTTACATCAGAGGGACATATTTCCCTCACACATGCGCACGCGACCGTAAAACACTCCCTTACCATCAGAGGGACATATTTCCCTCACACATGCGCCTACGACCGTAAAACACTCCCTTACATCAGAGGGACATATTTCCCTCACACATGCGCACGACCCGTAAAACACTCCCTTACATCAGAGGGACATATTTCCCACACACATGCGCACGACCCGTAAAACACTCCCTTACATCAGAGGGACATATTTCCCCACACATGCACGACCAGTAAAACACTCCCTTACATCAGAGGGACATATTTCACACATGCGCACGACCATGTAAACACACCCCTACATCCATCAAAACATATTTACATCAGAGGGACATATTTCCCTCACACTGGTAAACACTCCCTTACATCAGAGGGACATATTTCCCTCACACATGCGCATGACCCCAAAAAACACTCCTTACATCAGAGGGACATATTTCCCACACACACACATGACCGTAAAACACTCCCTTACATCAGAGGGACATATTTTCCCACACATGCATGCACACGACCAAAACACTCCCTTACATCAGAGGGACATATTTCCCACACACATGCACGACCCAGAAAACACTCTCCTTACATCAGAGGGACATATTTCCACACACATGTGCAAAAAAGTAAAACATATTTACATCAGAGGGACATATTTCACACACTCACGCACTAACCCCAGAAACACTCCCTTACATCAGAGGGACATATTTCCCTCACACATGCGCACGACCTAGTAAAAACAAACACTTTACATCAGAGGGACATATTTCCCACACATGCACATGACCGTAAAACACTCCCTTACATCAGAGGGACATATTTTCCCACACATGCCCACACAGAAACACGACCCGTCAAAACATATTTCCCCATCAGAGGGAGAGGGACATATTTCCACACACACACACGACCCGTAAAACTCCCTTACATCAGAGGGACAAACACTCACACACATGCACGACCGTAAAACACTCCCTTACATCAGAGGGACATATTTCCCACATGCTCACACATGCACGACCCGTAAAACACTCCCTTACATCAGAGGGACATATTTCCCTCACACATGCGCACGACCCGTAAAACACTCCCTTACCTCAGAGGGACATATTTCCCTCACACACGTACACGACCCGTAAAAAACTCCCTTACATCAGAGGGACATATTTCACACATCAGACCCAAAAACACTCTTTACATCAGAGGGACATATTTCACACACACACATGACCACCGTAAAACACTCCCTTACATCAGAGGGACATATTTCCCTCACACATGCGCACGACCCGTAAAACACTCCCTTACATCAGAGGGACATATTTCCCTCACACATGCGCACGATGACCCGTAAAACTCCCCTTACATCAGAGGGACATATTTTCCCTCACACACATGCACGACCCGTAAAACACTCCCTTACATCAGAGGGACATATTTCCCACACACATAGAAACACTCCCTTACCTCAGAGGGACATATTTCCCAAACACATGCAAAACCCCAGAAACACATCACATCAGAGGGACATATTTCACACACATGCACGACCCGTAAAACACTCCCCTTACATCAGAGGGACATATTTCCCACACACATGCACACTACCGTAAAACACTCCCTTACATCAGAGGGACATTTTTCCCTCACACATGCATACACGACCCGTAAAAAACCCTTACCTTACATCAGAGGGACATATTTTCACACATACGCACGACCCTAAAACACACATCAGAGGGACATACGACCACACATAAAACGACCAGAAAACACTCCCTTACATCAGAGGGACATATTTCTCACACATCACACACCAGAAACACTCCTTACATCAGAGGGACATATTTCCCACACATGCACGACGAAACACTCCCTTTACATCAGAAAACACTCCCTTACTTCAGAGGGACATATTTCCCTCACACATGCGCACGACCCGTAAAACACTCCCTTACATCAGAGGGGGGCAAAACACTCCTTACATCAGAGGGACATATTTTCACAATCACTCGTAAAACATATTTCATCAGAGGGACATATTTCACACACATGACGACCAAAACACTCCCTTACATCAGAGGGACATATTCCCACACACCCTCACGTAAACACTCCCTTACATCAGAGGGACATATTTCCCTCACACATGTAACCGTAAAACACTCCCTTACATCAGAGGACATATTTCCCTCACACATGCACGACCGTAAAACACTCCCTTACATCAGAGGGACATATTTCCCACACACATGACGACCCGTAAAACACTCCCTTACATCAGAGGGACATATTTCCCACACACATGCACGACCCGTAAAACACTCCCTTACATCAGAGGGACATATTTCCCTCACACATGCACGACCCGTAAAACACTCCCCTTACATCAGAGGGACATATTTCCCCACACACGACCCGTAAAACACTCCCGTACATCAAACATATTTCCCTCACACATGCGCACAACCCAGAAACACTCCCCTTACATCAGAGGGACATATTTCCCCACACACACGACCGTAAAACACTCCCCTTACATCAGAGGGACATATTTCCCACACCGTAAAAACACTCCCTTACATCAGAGGGACATATTTCCCCACACACCACCGCTGAAAACCCATCAGAGGGGGAAAACACTCCCTTACATCAGAGGGACATATTTCCCACACACACAGAAAAAACACCCTTACATCAGAGGGACATATTTCCCTCCACACACATCAGAGGGAAATATTTCCTTCACATCAGAGGGACATATTTCCCTCACACACACCACGACCCGTAAAACACTCCCTTACATCAGAGGGACATATTTCCCTCACACATGCACACACCATAAAACACTCCCTTACATCAGAGGGACATATTTCCCTCACACATCGCACGACCTGTAAAACACATTTTACATCAGAGGGACATATTTCCTCACACATGCGCACGACCCGTAAAACACTCCCTTACATCAGAGGGACATATTTCCCTCACACACATACATGACCCGTAAAACACTCCCTTACATCAGAGGGACATATTTCCCTCACACACATGACCCGTAAAACACTCCCTTACATCAGAGGGACATATTTCCCTCACACATGCGCACGACCAGAAACACTCCCTTACATCAGAGGGACATATTTTTCACACATGCGCATCTACGACCCAGAAACACTCCCTTACATCAGAGGGACATATTTCCACACACATGCGCACGACCCGTAAAACACTCCCTTACATCAGAGGGACATATTTCCCTCACACACATACACGACCCGTAAAACACTCCCTTACATCAGAGGGACATATTTCCCTCACACATGCGCACGACCCGTAAAACACTCCCTTACATCAGAGGGACATATTTCCCACACATGCGCCACGACCGTAAAAAACTCCCTTACATCAGAGGGACATATTTCCCTCACACATGCGCACGACCCAGTAAAAACACCCTTACCTCAGAGGGACATATTTCCCTCACACTCATACACGACCTGTAAAAACTCCCCTTACATCAGAGGGACATATTTCCCTCACACATGCACGACCCAAAAAAAACACATCAGAGGGACATATTTCCCACATCAGAGGGAAATATTTACATCAGAGGGACATATTTCCCACACACCCACCACGCACGACCCAGTAAACACTCCCTTACATCAGAGGGACATATTTCCCTCACACACATGCACGACCCGTAAAACACTCCCTTACATCAGAGGGACATATTTCCCACACACATGCACGACCCGTAAAACACTCCCTTACATCAGAGGGACATATTTCCCCACACACATGTGCACGACCCGTAAAACACTCCCTTACATCAGAGGGACATATTTCCCTCACACATGCGCACGACCCGTAAAACACTCCCTTACATCAGAGGGACATATTTCCCTCACACATGCGCACGACCCGTAAAACACTCCCTTACCTCAGAGGGACATATTTCCCACACATGCGCACACGACGACCAAAAACACTCCCTTACATCAGAGGGACATATTTCCCTCACACATGCGCACGACCCGTAAAACACTCCCTTACATCAGAGGGACATATTTCCCTCACATGCGCACGACCCGTAAAACACTCCCTTACATCAGAGGGACATATTTCCCTCACACATGCACACGACCCGTAAAACACTCCCTTACATCAGAGGGACATATTTCCCTCACACATGCGCACGACCCGTAAAACACTCCCTTACATCAGAGGGACATATTTCCCTCACACATGCGCACGACCCGTAAAACACTCCCTTACATCAGAGGGACATATTTCCCTCACACATGCACGACCCGTAAAACACTCCCTTACATCAGAGGGACATATTTCCCTCACACACATGCACGACCCGTAAAACACTCCCTTACATCAGAGGGACATATTTCCCTCACACATGCGCACGACCCGTAAAACACTCCCTTACATCAGAGGGACATATTTCCCTCACACATGCGCACGACCCGTAAAACACTCCCTTACATCAGAGGGACATATTTCCCTCACACATGCGCACGACCCGTAAAACACTCCCTTACATCAGAGGGACATATTTCCCTCACACATGCGCACGACCCGTAAAACACTCCCTTACATCAGAGGGACATATTTCCCTCACACATGCGCACGACCAGTAAAACACTCCCTTACATCAGAGGGACATATTTCCCTCACACATGCGCACGACCCGTAAAACACTCCTTTACATCATCAGGGACATATTTCCCACACACACATGCGACGACCAGTAAACACTCCCTTACATCAGAGGGACATATTTCCACACACATGTGCACGAACCCGTAAAAAACACTCCCTTACATCAGAGGGACATATTTCCCACACACACATAAAAACACTCCCTTACATCAGAGGGACATATTTCCCTCACACATGCACGACCAGTAAAACACTCCCTTACATCAGAGGGACATATTTCCCTCACACATGCATACCATGACCAGAAAAACTCCTCCCTTACATCAGAGGGACATATTTCCCACACACATTTACACGACCGTAAAACACTCCCTTACATCAGGGGACATATTTCCCTCACACATATTTCACGACCAGTAAAACACTCCCCTTACATCAGAGGGACATATTTCCCTCACACATGCGCACGACCCGTAAACACTCCCCTTACATCAGAGGGACATATTTCCCTCACACACGCACACAGAAAACACTCCCTTACATCAGAGGGACATATCCCTCACACATCCCAGTGAAAGGGACATATCAGAGGGACACATTTCTCACACATGCGACGAATGTAAAAACACTCCCTTACCTCAGAGGGACATATTTCACACACATGCACGACCAGAAACACTCCCCCTACATCAGAGGGACATATTTCCCTCACACACATGCACGACCAGAAAACACTCCCTTTACATCAGAGGGACCACAAAACACTCCCTTACATCATCAGGGACATATTTCCACACACACACGCACGACCCGTAAAACACTCCCTTACATCAGAGGGACATATTTCCCTCACACACACGCATACGACCAAAACACTCCCTTACATCAGAGGGACATATTTCCTCACACATGCGCACGACCCGTAAAAACACTCCCCTTACATCAGAGGGACATATTTCCCTCACACACATGCACGACCAGAAAACACTCCCTTACATCAGAGGGACATATTTCCCTCACACATACACGAATTCAAACACTCCCTTACATCAGAGGGACATATTTCCCTCACACACATGCGCACGACCCGTAAAACACTCCCTTACATCAGAGGGACATATTTCCCTCACACATGCGCACGACCAGTAAAACACTCCCTTACATCAGAGGGACATATTTCCCTCACACACATGCACGACCCGTAAAACACTCCCTTACATCAGAGGGACATATTTCCCTCACACACATGCACACGACCCGTAAAACACTCCCTTACCTCAGAGGGACATATTTCCCTCACACATGCGCACGACCCGTAAAACACTCCCTTACATCAGAGGGACATATTTCCCTCACACATGCGCACGACCCGTAAAACACTCCCTTACATCAGAGGGACATATTTCCCTCACACATGTGCACGACCCGTAAAACACTCCCTTACATCAGAGGGACATATTTCCCTCACACATGCGCACGACCCGTAAAACACTCCCTTACATCAGAGGGACATATTTCCCTCACACATGCGCACTTAACCGTAAAACACTCCCTTACATCAGAGGGACATATTTCCCTCACACATGCATACACGACCAGAAACACTCCCTTACATCAGAGGGACATATTTCCCTCACACATGCATACACGACCAGTAAAACACTCCCTTACATCAGAGAGGGACATATTTCCCTCACACATGCGCACGACCGTAAAACACTCCCTTACATCAGAGGGACATATTTCCCTCATATGCACGACCCGTAAAACACTCCCTTACATCAGAGGGACATATTTCCCTCACACATGCGCACGACCGTAAAACACTCCCTTACATCAGAGGGACATATTTCCCTCACACATGCGCACGACCGTAAAACACTCCCTTACATCAGAGGGACATATTTCCCCACACATGAGCATGACCAGAAACACTCCCTTACCTCAGAGGGACATATTCCCTCACACACATGCGCAGAAGAAAACTCCTTTAAATCAGAGGGACATTTTCCCTCACACATGTGCACGAATTTAAAACACTCCCCTTACATCAGAGGGACATATTTTACACAGTTAAAACATTTACCTCAGAGGGACAGTTGTGTGCTCCAGAAAAATTATTTTTTATTTATTTATTGGAAGATATTTACAGTGTTACGGACAGTTGTGTGCTCCAGATTATTCTGGAAGATTCCAATTTAGAAGAAGGATTAAATTTAAACGATTTATTAAATAACTGAGCAAATGAACGTAGCAATTACAATTGTACAGGAATGGGTAATGAAATTACTACATTGAGGATAGAAATACTGTTCACTAGCCCAAACTGTCCGTCCTTGCGTTGTTCTCACGACGATGGTGAAAATCCACTGGAATCTGATGTCTTTGGTGTGGTGATCCTGATCACCGCAAAGTCCGTATCCAAGAGGTGTCTGTGTAATCCAAAGTCCATCCAAAGTCCGGTCTAGCTTTCAGGTGTAAGCAGGCCGGGTGATTTTCAGGTGTAGCAGACCGATGATTCTCTGGTCTGATGATTCCTCCGTCTGATGATTCCCAGTCTGATGATTCCTTCATCCGTTGGCTGCAAGTTCCTTTATAAAGGCCTTGTACTCCTGTACGATGTCATAGAAGAATCTTGAATGCTGTCATAAGGAAGAACCTTGAAGGTGATGGCTCTTGGAGAATCCTGCAGACAATGGAACCCTGCAGACAATAGAACCCTCTAGATGGCTCCTGAAGATTCTATGGTGTTCCCAGGCTAGTCATCATGTTTACAAGCACTCATGAATATTCATTACCCTTACACAAGAATACAGAAACTACTGGCTGAGCAAAATAATACAATCAGGTATTATAAATTGTTGTAACGTAACACCTCCCTCCGTAAAAGAAAACGTTGGAATGTATGACAACTTTTTATGACAAAAGCGCAAGGTGCCAACACCTTGCCTCCAGGTTTGAAGCTCCGCTCCTTGACTTCTCGGTCATGCAGCAGTCTCATCTGGCCAAGAGACTTGTGGTTTTTCGTGCCAGTTCACAAGCCTGACGTAGTCTCCTCTTGAACCTGGACTTATAGTCCAACAGACTCACATCCTCACTGGTCTCCTGCAGCCATCTCTCTTTCAACAGCTTCAGTGGACCTGGGACTGTGTGGCCAAACACCAGCTCAAATGGGCTGGATCCCAAGGATTCCTGCACCGACTCTCGAGCGGCAAACATTAGCAGTGGGACGTCCTTGTCCCAGTTCTTCTCACTCTGGAAGCAGTGGGTCCTAATCATGTTCTTTAGAGTGGAGTGGAACCTCTCTAGCGCCCCCTGGGACTCCGGATGGTAGGCGCTTGACGTTATCCACTTGGCTCCAAGTTGACACACCACACTTTGGAACAAGCCAGACATGAAGTTGGATCCCTGATTTGACTGGGTTTCCTTCGCAGACCAAACAAAGTGAGGAGGTTGATCCAAGCCTTCACGACCTTGTCGCAGGTCTTGTTCGCACCTAAATGACCTCCAGAGGGAACCTCGTGTGCCAACCTCAGATCCTCCGGACGATACGTCTTGGGAACCACAATCTGATGTATGACTGCCCAATCCTCAGAGGCGGGACATCGGGTGGTCTCCACTTCCTCATCAAGACTCCATCCTTGGACTTAAGTATCCAACTGGGACCTCGGACAACTCCTCTTCAGGAGAGCAGCATCAAACAGAGAGCTCAAATCAGGATCGATCTCTTGCTCTTGGATCAATTTCTCTCTGGACAAGGACATCTCTGTCGTGGACGGTACTGGTGTCTCTAACTTCACGTCAGAATGTTGAGCAAGATCCTTACTGGGATCAGAAGATTGACGAAGATCCTCATTGGAATCTAGGAATGTCCCTGACAAATCCACAATGTCATCTTCAACATCAACATCCTGCGATTCGGCCATTTTCTTAGCTAGAGCTCTAGTCACCGCACAAGAAGGAAACACTCCAGGATTCTCTTCCAGAACAATGTCACTATTGGACAACGGGACTGGCTCACGAACCACTCTGGGCTCAGCAACCACCCTACCTCCAGCCAATTCATTTCCCAACAACAAAGAAACACCTTTCACCGGTAACTCCGGAACAACCCCAACCACAACAGAACCTGACACCAAATCTGACTTCAGCACAACATAGTGTAGGGGAGCTGTCACAAAACCACACTCAACACCTTGCAAGATAACAAATTCACCAGTGGCGGAACTCGAATCAAAAGGCAATGTACCTTCCAACAACAAAGATTGAGTTGCCCCAGTATCACGCAAAATCTTGATCGGCACTGAATCGGTTTGACTAACAAGTGATACAGAACCCTCAGACACAAAAGGAATAAATTCCCTTCTGACGTCAGACTTCTCAACATGATGTTCAGGAACAACAGGTGTCTCATGAGAACGAGGCTTCTTGGAGGAAACAAATGCATTAGGGTTAACCTCAGGTTGCATCTTCTTCTTCAAAGTGAAACAATCGGACATCACATGACCTAGTTTCTTACAAAAGAAACAAACTGGACCGGACTTAGACTGACCCTTCTCTGACTTCTTTTCCTGACCATCCTTTATATTGGACTTATCACGATTACCAGTGGAATCAGACCTTTCACCTGGAGTTTGTTTTGGTCTACTATCATCACCTTTCTTGGAAAACACTGACTTGTGAGTGAGAACAAAATCATCAGCCAGAATCGCTGCTTCTTCAAGTGTGCCAACCTTGTGTTCACTCAGGTAAGTTTTGAGCTCATCGTGAACACATCTCTTGAATTCTTCAAGCATGATAGTTTGCCTCAATTTATCAAAATCATTGTTGACTTTACTGGAGGTACACCAGCGGTCAAACAGTACCTCTTTTTCATGGGCAAACTCCACATAAGTTTGATGATCTTGTTTCCGATAACCTCTAAACTTTTTGGCGGTAAGCCTCTGGTACCAATTCATAGGCCTTCAGGATAGTGGCCTTGACAACCTCATAATCCTGACTCTGATGTAACGAAAGGGCAGTGAATACCTCCTGGCCTTTGCCCTTTAACACACTTTGTAACAGAAGTGGCCATGCCTCAACAGGCTGTTCAAGACTGGTGGCAATTCTCTCAGATTGGACAAAATATTTGTCCACCGCATTTTCATTAAACGGTGGTACCAGTTTCACATGCTTGCCAAAATCAAATTTGCTTTGGGCTTCCTCCATGCTGGCTTGATGTTTAAAACGAGCTTCTATTTCCATTCTTTTCATTTCCACCTCGGCGTCTATTCGGCGCCTTTCGGTTTCCACCTCTATTCGGCCTTGTTCAAGTTCTAATTCCTTGAGCCGAAGCTCTCTATCACCCACCACAAAGTGGTCTTGGGGATCGCTATAATCCTGCAAGGCTTCTTTTGCCAACAGGTCTTCATCAACCAAAACTTCCACAATCAATTTCTTGATGTCATGTTTCCGCATAGATCTTTTCACGTCAATCTCGAGGATTTTAGCAATCTCCAATAACTGATCTTTCTTGAAAGTCTCCAAAATATAAAGGGAGGGATTTTTAACAAATTCAGCAGGCTCAGCCATTTTGCTACGTTCAGTGGCTCAATACACAAAAATATTGTTCTATCCCGGACGAGCCCCCAATTTATGTTACGGACAGTTGTGTGCTCCAGATTATTCTGGAAGATTCCAATTTAGAAGAAGGATTAAATTTAAACGATTTATTAAATAACTGAGCAAATGAACGTAGCAATTACAATTGTACAGGAATGGGTAATGAAATTACTACATTGAGGATAGAAATACTGTTCACTAGCCCAAACTGTCCGTCCTTGCGTTGTTCTCACGACGATGGTGAAAATCCACTGGAATCTGATGTCTTTGGTGTGGTGATCCTGATCACCGCAAAGTCCGTATCCAAGAGGTGTCTGTGTAATCCAAAGTCCAATTGCACTCGGCAAAGCCGGTCTAGCTTTCAGGTGTAGCAGACCGGGGATGATTCTCTGGTCTGATGATTCCTCCGTCTGATGATTCCCAGTCTGATGATTCCTTATTCCGTTGGCTGCAAGTTCCTTTATAAAGGCCTTGTACTCCTGTACGATGTCATAGAAGAATCTTGAATGCTGTCATAAGGAAGAACCTTGAAGGTGATGGCTCTTGGAGAATCCTGCAGACAATGGAACCCTGCAGACAATAGAACCCTCTAGATGGCTCCTGAAGATTCTATGGTGTTCCCAGGCTAGTCATCATGTTTACAAGCACTCATGAATATTCATTACCCTTACACAAGAATACAGAAACTACTGGCTGAGCAAAATAATACAATCAGGTATTATAAATTGTCGTAACGTAACAACAGTTGTACGCAAAATTTTGGGTACCCCAAATCAAAATTTCTGTTACTGCGAATAGCTTAGCGAGTAATAGATGACTCATCTCCGAAAGGCATAAAGTTAATGAGGACATATTTACTTTATATTTTAAGCAAGACTACTTTTTAATTTCCGTCCTTTTACAGTTTCAAAATTGCGAAAAAGGAAAACGGTCCGAAGCAAAAGTTTGGGCACCCTGCATGGTCAGTTCTAAGTAACACTGCCTTTGGCAAGTGTTGCAGCTTGTGAACACTTTTTGGTGCCAGCTATGAGTTTTTAAATTCTGGTTTGGGGCATTTTGCCCATTATTCTTTGCCAAAGGCTTCTAGTTCTGTGAGATTCTTTGGCTGCCTTGCATGGACTGCTCTTTTGAGGTCCATCCACAGATTTTCAATGATGTTGAGGTAGGAGACCTTGAGGGCTATGGTGAAACCTTCAACTCACACCTCTTAAAGTAGTCAGTTGTGGATTTTGAGGTGTGTTTAGGATCATTATCCTGTTGTGGAAGCCATCCTCTTTTCATCTTCAGCTTTTTTGCAGATGGTGTGATGTTTGCTTCCCGAATTTGCTGGAATTTAATTGAATCCATTCTTCCTTCTACCAGTGACATGTCCCCCGTGCCACTGGCTGCAACACAAGCTTAAAGCAAAGATCGATCCAACCACGTGCTTGACAGTTGGAGAGGTGTTCTTTTCATGAAATTCCGCATCCTTTTTTCTCCAAACATACCTCTGCTCATTGCAGCCAATGAGTTCTATTTTAATTTCATCAGTCCACAGGATTTGTTTCCTAAATGCATCAGGCTTGTTTAGATGTTCCTTAGTAACCTTCTGATGCTGAATTTCATGGTGAGGATCCAGGAAAGGTTTCCCTCTCATGACTCATCAATGAAGGTCATATTTGAGCAAGTGTCGCTGAACCGTAGGGCTGTGCACCATGACTCCATGGTGAGCTAAATCTTGCTGAAGGTCTTTTGTTTTCAACAGTGTTTTGATTTGCCTTTCTAGCAATCTGATGAGCAGTTTTCTCAGGAACTTTTCTTGGTCTTCCAGACCTTAACTTGACCTCCACCGTTTCTGATGACTGCCATTTCTTAATTATATTATGACATCCTCAGTGTATAATCAGCTCACAGAAAACTTATCACCCTAAAACATCGTCAGTGTACAATCAGCTCACAGAAAACTTATTACCTAAATACATCTTCAGTGTATAATCAGCTCACAGAAAACTTATCACCCTAAAACATCTTCAGTGTATAATCAGCTCACAGAAAACGTATCACCCTAAAACATCTTCAGTGTATAATCAGCTCACTGAAAACTTATCACCATAAAACATCTTCAGTGTATAATCACCTCACAGAAAACTTATCACCTAAATACATCCTCAGTGTATAATCAGCTCACAGAAAACTTACCACCCTTAAACATCCTCAGTGTATAATCAGCTCACAGAAAACTTATCACCTAAATACATCCTCAGTGTATAATCAGCTCACAGAAAACTTATCATCCTAAAACATCCACAGTGTATAATCAGCTCACAGAAAACTTATTACCCAAATACATCCTCAGTGTATAATCAGCTCACAGAAAACATATCACCCTAAAACATCTTCAGTGTATAATCAGCTCACAGAAAACCTATCATCCTAAAACATCTTCAGTGCATAATCAGCTCACAGAAAACTTATCACCCTAAAACATCCTCAATGTATAATCAGCTCACAGCAAACATATCACCCTAAAACATCCTCAGTGTATAATCAGCTCAAAGAAAACTTATCACCCAAATACATTCTCAGTGTATAATCAGCTTACAGAAAACTTATCACCCTAAAACATCTTCAGTGTATGATCAGCTCACAGCAGACGTATCACCCAAATACATCCTCTGTGTATAATCAGCTCACAGAAAACCTATCACCCTAAAACATCTTCAGTGTTTAATCAGCTCACAGAAAACATATCACCCTAAAACATCCTCAGTGTATAATCAGCTCACAGAAAACTTATCACCCAAATACATCCTCAGTGTATAATCAGCTTACAGAAAACACATCACCCTAAAACATCTTCAGTGTATGATCAGCTCACAGAAAATTTATCACCCTAAAACATCTTCAGTGTATGATCAGCTCACAGAAAAAATATCACTCTAAAACATCTTCAGTGTATAATCAGCTCACAGAAAACTTATCACCCAAATACATCCTCAGTGTATAATCAGCTCACAGAAGACCAATCACCCTAAAACATCTTCAGTGTATGATCAGCTCACAGAAAACTAATCACCCTAAAACATCTTCAGTGTATAATCAGCTTACAGAAAACATATCACCCCAAAACAACTTCAGTGTGTAATCAGCTCACAGAAAACTTATCACCCTAAAACTCTATCGGTATATAATCAGCTCACAGAAAACATATCACCCGAAAACATCTTCAGTGTATAATCAGCTCACTGAAAACCTATCACCCAAATACATCCTCAGCATATAATCAGCTTACAGAAAACATATCACCCTAAAACATCTTCAGTGTATAATCAGCTCACAGAAAACTTGTCACCCGAATGGAATTCTGTAGCAAACTCTCCTGCGGCCACTCAGAAAAAAGGGCTGTAATGTTTTTGAAGGTGTGAAGTAGCAGTTTTTTTTCCACAAACACTTGTCTATTTATTGATAAATAGATCAATATTGATTGACCTCTTGGCTGTGCTGTAGCGCTGTTCGTTGGTGTTCATTCTGCTTGAGTTGAGACAGAGGAAGACGTGTGGGATCTAAGCTGAAGATTTACTCTTGTCTAAACGGAGTTTTCTGAAAATAATTTGTCTGTTAAGGCTCAAACAGTATAAGAGATTAGACAATTTGCTCCCGAAGTATAACCTTTGTCGCATTAGGGGCAGGGAGAATCTTCCTCCTTCTTTTCCCCTTTTTCCCCCTGTAACAACTCGGTGAGCAAACAGCCAAATTAAGTCGCTAATCTGGTCAAACAAAGGCGACAGGGGTTTTTTGGTTTTTTTTTGGGGGTTTCAGTCTCCCGGGAGCAAAGTAAGGTAAAGTAAAATAAATTTAAACGCTAAATTTAAAGAATAAATTAAACGCTAAATAATTGTCTAACTAAGTGAATTGTGTGATATACAAAGTAAAATAGAATTGTTTTCAAGGACTGAGGTACACTGTCGCCTGCTTTTTCTGTAGCTGATTTAGCTAACGAACTATAGTAAGCTCTCAACGCCAAGAATATATCAAATTACCGGGATATCTAACTATAACCCGGTTTGGTTTCATACTTGGTCGCTTGCCTTTCATACAGTCTTCTAGCCAATAAATATTGACGTTCACCGGGGTTTTTTAGTCCCCTTCGTTCTCTATCCTGACCGCATTACCGCGATAAACGCATTTCCAAGCTTGAATATTAACGCGAACCGGGTTTTTTTCTTTTTAGCATTTTTTATTATCATCGAAGGGCTCTTCTGATTAAACACATTGCAAATTACGTTATCTTTGTATTTTTCCTCGGTTGCGGTGCCTTGATCAGCTGATTAAAGTTTAACTGCTTGTTTGAGTGCTCAGCGACAGCTTGTTGGGGGAGATACCGTGTTTAGTTCGCTCACTAAGTAAACGACTTGTTTATTCGGTCCGTTTTAATTAAAGGGAACCGAGGCTTTACTCTTATCTCGGTTACCCTTGGTTGTATTTGTGGCTAGCTAGCTAGATAGTTACTGTTTGCATTTTTGGCTGGGGATCTGAGATTTAGTATTTAGTAGGGCAGCAGTCACTTTTAGTCGTCCTCGGGTTTGGTTGAAATTTAAGCGGAAAGCTTTGCGGAGTGCTCCGCCTCCTCCCTCCTCCAGTATCTCCTGGGCGTAGTAGCCAGTCTTTTTTTATCTGGGTTCTCAGCTAAGCCCTGTGATATTTTTTAGGTTAGTATATTAATAGTACTGGGACTAGATAAATTCAAGTTGGCTTATTAGGAGTGCTTATTATCCATAGAGTTTCTCAATTTGGTATTTCATTTCTGTTAACTGAAACTAAGCCCCTGTTAAAAGAGGCTTATTATCCATTCACATAGTTTCCCCACGGTTTCTATTGTGACTGCTGCTTAGGGCTTCTCAGGTTAATAAATTAATAAATTGTGGTTCCTGAGCTTCTGTCTCGGCATTAGTAATTTTCTTTGTTATCTAGGGTGAGCGAGGTCATTAGGTAGGGGGTTCAAAAATGTGGCCAAAACTATGTGACGGTTGCAGGATGATCGCACTTTTGGAAAAAGATTTCAGGGTGCGTTTGTCTGTCACCGGTGCCAGCTAATTGAGCATCTGGAGAGCAAGATCCTTGATCTTCAGGGCCAGTTAGCGGCACGACATAGTTCATAATCAGTAGAGTTCCTAGAGGAACTAAGTAGTATGTCGTTTAGAGAAATGGTTTGTACGCCAAAGCAGGGTGGTGTGGGGACCCTAGAGCAGGCAGGGAGAAAGTTGGGTGACGGTGGGGACGTCAGCGCAGGAAAGGGCGTGCACACCGTACAGCGACAGCTCCTCCAGTGGTTGAGGTGTCCAACCGATTCCAGCCCTTGCAGGAACTCAATTGGCCCCTGACCCTGAGAGTGGGGGACTGATGAGCAGCAGGGCACCCTGTTGGCCTCTACCCCTCAGAAAAGAGAGTTATTGATAGTGGGGACTCAATACTTAGAGGAATAGACAGTTTAGTCTGTTTCGCGCGACAAGGAGTCTCGACGGTGTGTTGCCTGCCTGGTGCCCAGGTAGGAGACCTCCTGGAGCGTGCGGACAAGCTCCTGGCCAGAGCGGGAGGGGATCCAGTTGTCATGGTCCATGTTGGGACTAATGACATAGGTAAGGGTAGGTTTGAGGTTCTGCAAAGCAAATTTGTTGAATTAGCTGAAAAGCTTAGGAGCAGGTCCTCCACGGTAGTGTTCTCCGGGATTCTACCGGTACCACGTGCAAACAGAGGGAAGCAGAATTTTATCTGAAGGTTTAACACGTGGCTCTGAACCTGGTGTAGGAAAGAGGGGTATAGGTTTATGGGGCACTGGAACTACTTCTGGGACAGGGGTGACCTGTTCAAGTTGGATGGGCTACACCTGAACCGGAGGGTACCTTTGCACGGGGTCAGCGTATGTTGAGGGTAGCAGAGAGTTATTTAAACTAGGGACTTGGGGGCAGGGAGGTTAGAGAGTGTTATACAGAGGGAAATGCAGACTGCCCTGATGGAAGCTGACAGCGTTACATGCACTATTGATGATATATTTTTAAAGCAAAAAAAGCGTGGTGAGGGGCTTTGAGCAGCGGGCACATGGGAAATCGAAGGGGAAGAGCGTTAAGTGATAACCTGAAATGTTTTTATCTAAATGCAAGAAGCATTAAAAATAAATTTCGAGAACTTGAGGCCGTTATGATTAGTGAAGGCTATGACATAGTTGGGATTACAGAGACATGGCTTAGTGAAGAGGATGGAGATGAATATAATGTAGAAGGTTATAAGCTCTTTAGGAAGGATAGATGCAATAGGCGAGGACGGGGTGTAGCACTCTATGTGAGCGAACACATAAATGTGCAGGAAATTCCTGAAATTGAACATTCCTTGCCCCTGCGAAGATAGCTGGGTCAGGCTCACTGGCAAACACGAGACTGGTTTAAACATAGGTTTATGCTATCGACCACCAGCTTTGGACAGTACAGCCAATGAAATGCTCTTTAAGAGGATTACGCAAGCTTGTAGAGGAGGAGGGACTATTATTATGGGAGACTTAAATTATCCTGGTATTGATTGGGAAAAGGTGAAAGGACAGGGGGAGGGGGGAGGAAGAATTTCTAGATGTCATAAATGATAATTTTTTGGTGCAGTATGTTAATAAACCTACAAGAGAAGGCAATTTTAGACTTAGTGCTCTGTAATGACCCAGATAGAATTAGCAATGTTGAGGCGGGGAGCCACTTGGGACAAGTGATCACTCTACTATTAATTTTGAGGTTTCATGGGAAGTTAAAAGGTGTATTCAAAAACAAAAATTTTCAATTTTAGGCGAGCAAACTTAGACAGGATGCGCTCATATCTAAGTGAAATAAAATGGGAGACACTCCTGGACTGGAGTCTGTAACTGAGATGTGGGAAAAGATTTAAGGGGTTTTACTTGATTCACAATGCAAATTCATTCCAAAGGTGTCCAAAAGTAAGCTGAAAAAAGCAGAATCCTCAGTGGATGACCGCAGCTATTAGAGGAGTTTGAGGAAAAGAGGAATCTTTATAAGATGTACATAGAGGATAACAATGAGATTACTAAGGCCGAATACTGTAAAATGCGGGCTGTGGTCAAAAAAAGAGCTGAGGAATGCTAGAAGACTGTATGAAAGACAAATTGCAGAGGGGCAAAAACTAACCCTAAGCGCTTCTTTCAGTACTGTAGTAGAAAAAGGAAAGTCAAAGAGCAGGTTAAGTGCATAAAGAATAAAAATGGATCGCTGCTATATAATAACAAGGATATTGCGGACACCTTAAACGGTTACTTTGTTGAGAATTTTACCTTAGAGCGGGTCTTTATTCGGCCAGAGGGCATGTCCAATGCTCAAGATTATTTAGCGGAAATTGAGGTTAGGGATAACGTAGTATTAGACAAGTTGCATAAACTAAAGGCAGATAAGGCGGCGGGTCCTGATGGCTTATAT
Organism: Gymnothorax javanicus; assembly: GCA_029692085.1. Classification (NCBI taxonomy): domain Eukaryota; kingdom Metazoa; phylum Chordata; class Actinopteri; order Anguilliformes; family Muraenidae; genus Gymnothorax; species Gymnothorax javanicus. The sequence goes on from CM056196.1 coordinate 160,905,684, forward strand.
CCTAGAGTGCTCAGGGAAGTTAGTGAGATCATCTTTAAGCCGCTATCCGCCATCTTTAGACGGTCTTTGGAAACTGGAGAAATACCAAATGATTGGAAACAGGGTAATATAATGCCAATATATAAGAAAGGGGACCGTACTGAGCCAGGTAATTACAGGCCAGTCAGTTTAACTTGCATTGCGTGCAAAATATTGGAATCTATCATAAAAGATGAGCTGGACTTATTTCTTGAACGTAACAATATCTTGAGGGATAGCCAACATGGTTTCCGTAAAGGAAGGTCATGCCTGACAAACCTTCTGGAATTTTTTGAAGAGGCCACCAAGACTTATGACCAGAGCAGGGCTTATGACATCATATATTTGGATTTTCAGAAAGCATTTGACACAGTACCGCATAAGAGACTAATTTTTAAAATGAGCTCCATTGGAGTTACAGGAGGTATTCTGAAGTGGATTCAAAACTGGTTGCAGGACAGAACACAAAGAGTGGTGGTCAGTGGTATCTCATCTGAGCTAGGTATGGTGGGGAGTGGCATCCCCCAGGGATCGATGTTGGGACCCCTGCTGTTCCTCATCTACATTAATGACCTTGATAGGAATATTGAGAGCAGATTAGTGAAATTTGCAGATGATACTAAATTGGGAGGTTTGGCAAATAGTTTAGAGTCCACTAAAATGATTCAGGATGATTTGGATAGAATCCAGAATTGGGCAGAAATGTGGCAAATGAAATTTAATGTAGCGAAATGTAAAGTAGTACATGTAGGTAATAAAAACATTAGCGGGATTACTTCATGGGAGGTTTTAAACTGGAATGTGCTCCACAAGAGAAAGATCTAGGAGTGATTGTTGACCAAACCCTCACAGGCTCTAGCCATTGTGCCGTAGCAGTTAAAAAAAGCCAATCGGATGCTGGGATACATTGCCAAAAGTATTGAGTTCAAATCCAAGGAGGTGATGCTTCTTTTGTACAACACATTCGTCAGACCACATCTAGAGTATTGTGTGCAGTTCTGGGGACCATACTTTAAGAAAGACATAGAGGCTTTAGAGAAAGTTCAGAGAAGAGCCACAAAAGCTAATTCGGGTATTAAAGATGAAAGCTATGAGAAGAGGCTGAAGATCCTTAATCTCTTTAGTCTTAGGAAAAGGAGACTAAGAGGTGATCTGATTGAGGTCTTTAAATATGTTAAAGGGATTAACAAAGTGAATTATGTAGGATTCCTTCAACCAAGTGTTGTTAGTAGAACTCGGGGTCACAAATGGAAGCTGACCAAAGGTAAATTTAGCACGGATATTCGGAAATATTTCTTCACCCAAAGAGTAATTTCGGTGTGGAACAGCTTGCCTGACCGTATTGTTGAGGCAGAGACCTTGGGAGTTTTCAAGAGCAGGCTTGACTTAAAGCTAGATTCCATAGAGTCATTGAGTATCTGAAGTGATATATTCACGATAGTACAAAGAAACTGGCGAGCCTAGTTGGGCTGAACGGCCTGTTCTCGCCATTCATGTTATGTTATGTTATTTTTTTTAAAAACGGCATTTATTTTTTTGTTTATAAAATAGCATTCATTAATTTTATTGAACTTCCCTTGCAACGCACAGTATGGACAATGTCTAGGTCTTGAATTTAAGCCTTTTTGCGATAAAAATTCCTATTCTACATCAAAGTTGGGCTCACACTGTCAGACATGATTTAATATTGTTACCTTAAAACATGGATGCTCAACCCTGGGCTGTAAATCCGAATCCAGCCCTGATGTTCTTTCCTATGGGGTCATTGACCAAAAAATGAGTGCTGCTGATTGGCCAGACTGGCTTCACACCTGAATTACAGGTAAAGGCGAGGGTGGAGAACCAGCTGTTCTCAGTGCTTGAGGACCTCAAGAACTGGGTCTTAACCCTTTGAGTGCTATAGGCAATTATAGGTGCCCACTGATGTAAGATATAATAAGATGCTGTCAAAAACCTTTCATGTGGCAACTTGTTTAAAAGAGCTCCCGCAGCTCCCTTGTGGGAGCTCTTTTAAACAAGTTGCCACATGACAGATTTTCAACAGCTCAGGATAATAACATTTTTGAAAATTTATTCAGCACTCTAAGGGTGAATGCTTTGTCAGTGTCACAGACACAGATTACACCTTGTCTAAATTCTCCACAGAACAGTACATCCAGCCAAGAACTCAGCTGAATCTTCTCTATTGAAAATGGTCCTGAAAGTAATATAAACAGAGTCAGAGTGGATTTGATTGCACAGTGTTAGAGCAGATCTAACTCAAACAGAGTGGATTTAACACTGACAGAGCTGATTATGAACTTTTGGATTGAATTTGGGACGTGGGTTAGTTTCTTGTGTCATCAACATTGTCGTGTCGTCACGTCCGGTTGCCTGTCAGTGGTCTGGTTTTACTGCTGCCCGCGCTCTTAGTTTACTTTTATTATTTTATCGCTATTTTAGCGTTTAATCGTTTTGACATTTTATTATTTTAACATTTTATTATTTTACTTGTTTTATCATTTATTTGTTTTATTTATTTCATTACTTTTTTATAATTATTTTAATCATTTTCTGAAGACTGACTGCCAAATGGAGCTTAAGTTTTTAATAACACGGCGCAATGTTGCCACTTACCTTTCCTGGTGGATGTACGAGCTATCTCCAGCTTAGCCAAAAGATCGCTCAGCTTGAAAAAAAAAAAAAAATCCACTCTTCACCAGATTAAAGAGGACAAACAACTCCTTGATTCACTGGTGACAACTCTCCCCTGTGTCGCTGGTGAGCTAGACGATTCGGCTCGGGGTCTTGCGGTTGAGGTCGGCCAGCAACATCACAAAGGTTCCTAGGTTCGACTGGGTGCAAAACCGAAGACGCGGTCTGCCTCAACTCCCTTGGCCCCTGCCCCGTGGAGCATAATCCAAGGTGGAAAACGAAGAGGCCGTTGTTCACTGCGTCCCGAACCTCCACAGACCCTCACGCTCAGCAACAAGTGCTCCATCTTGGATGACACGAACGGTCATTCCTCTGCTGATTGCGGGCCGTCCTCTCCTCCCGGTTCTCCACCGCCTGCCCTGTCATCTGCTGCTTGCCCTTCAAGGCCATCTCCAGTTCATTCGTCAGGTCCACGGCCCAGCTCATCGCCATTTCCTCCGCAGTCACGGAGCACTGCTCATGCACAGAGAGCAGAGCCTGTCTCCCCGTCTCCAAAAATGGTGGTCATTGCAGACTCCATTGTCCGGGGTTTTAAAAATTAGGCAGCAGTTACTTACTGTTTCCCTGGAGCCACAGTAGCGGATATCATGTCCGCAAAGAAAATAATTCTACACGTTGACGCAAATGACATTCCTCGCCAACAATCGGAGCTCCTGAAAAGGGATTTTACTCAACTTTTTAATCTCTTGGATGGATATGGCCAGGACATTTTTATCTACGGCCCCATTCCAATTCTTGGTCAGGGTTCGGGAAGATTCTCTCGACTTCTGAGCCTTTATTCGTGGCTTCAGGCACAATGCGTCTCTCGCAACATCGGTTTTATTGACAATTTTAATTTATTTTGGGAGCGTGATGCATTTTTTAAAAGGGACGGGGTGCATCCAAACTGGCGTAGTACTCACATGCTTACTGCAAACATGGTCTACTGCGTGCTGAATTCCCAGCGTGGGTGACAACTCAACTGTGACGTGAACTCTAATTCTAAGAATCACCCCTTGGATGTTCCATACAATTTCAGACTGTTTGACACCCCCTGCAGGCAGACTTGTGACAAATTCCTTTTCATCAATTCAAGGAATTGGAAAGGAATTGGGGAATTGGAATTGGAATTGGACTTTTCGAGGTAAAAAGGACATGGGCATGTCTTTTTAAATAATTTTAAATATCCAATTCCAATTCCCCAATTCCTTTTCCAATTCCTCGGAATTGACAAAAAGGAATTTGTCCCAAGTCTGCCTGCAGGTATGGTGGTCTTAATTCTACAACGTGCCCAAAACGAAGGAGTTTTAATCGACACCCATCAAGGCCAAATGGTGTTAACCCTGGGAATTTAATCCCTATGAAGATGAATACTGTGGTTAATTTTAACAGTGGATTTTTACCGTTTAAAAACTCCTTTTGATTTTCACAAATGGAATGGGCTTAGTCTATTGCGCTTAAATGTGAGGAGTTTAGTTCCTAAATTGGACATGATAAAAATTTGGGTTCCAGACACAAATCCCGATGTTTTTGTTGTATCTGAGACATGACTGAATAACTCAATCTCAGATGATACTGTTAAAGTGGATGGTTTTAATATTTTCAGATGTGATAGGAAAGGAAGAGGTGGTGATATAGCCATTTACGTAAAAAATACACTAAGTTCTAGCTGTGTCATCAGTCATTCTGTTCAGAAACAATTTGAGGTTTTACTCATTAGATTGATATTGAATGCTAATTCACATTTTTATACAACCCCAATTCCGAAATAGTTGGGACAAAGTGTAAAATGTGAATAAAATCAAAACGCAATGACTTTCAAATCACACCAGCCAGTATTTTATTCACAATAGAACAGAGATAACATAGCAAATGTTGAAACTGAGAAATTTTGCAATTTTATCCACAAAATGAGCTCGTTTCAAATTTGATGGCTGCTACAGGTCTCAAAAAAGTTGGGACAGGGGCCTGTTTACCATGGTGTAGCATCCCCTCTTCTTTTTAACGCAGATTGGAGGCGTCTGGGCATTGAGGAGACAAGTTTCTTGAGTTTAGCCATTGGAATTTGATCCCACTCTTGTTTAATACAGGCTTCCAGCTACTGGAGAGTTTTGGGTCTCCTTTGACGGACTTTTCATTTAATTATGCGCCAAATGTTCTCAATCAGTGAAAGAACAGGACTGCAGGCAGGCCAGTTCAGCTCACAGACTCTTCTACTATGAAGCCATGCTGTTGTAATAGCGGCAGTATGTGGTTTTGCATTGTCCTGCTGAAATACACAAGGCCTTCCCTGGAATAGATGTCGTCTGGTGGGGAGCATATGTTGCTCTAAAACCTTTATATACCTTTCAGCATTCATGGTGCTTTTTAAAACATGCAAGTGTCCCACACCGTATGCCCTAATGCATCCCCATACCATCAGAGATACTGGCTTTTGAACTGAAAGCTGATAACAGGAGTGGTGATCTTTCTCCTCTTTAGCCCGGAGGACACAATGCCCATGATTTCCAACAAGAATGTTAAATTTGGACTCGTCTGACCACAGGACACTTTGCCACTTTGCTACAGTCCATTTTAAATGAGCTTTGGCCCACAGAACACGGCGGCGCTTCTGGATCATGCTCAACAATGGCTTCCTTTTTGCACGATAGAGTTTAAGGTGGCATCTGTGGATGGCACGGCGGACTGTGTTTACAGACAGTGGTTTCTTGAGGTATTCCTGGGCCCATTTAGTAATGTCAATGAGAGAATCATGCCGGTGAGTGATGCAGTGGCGTCTGAGGGCCGGAAGATCAGGGGCATCCAGTAAAGGTCTTCGGCCTTATCCCTTACACACAGAGATTTTTCCAGTTTCTCTGAATCTTTTGATGATGTTATGCACTGTCGATGTGAGACCTTCAAAGCCTTTGCAATTTGACATTGAGGAACAATGTTTTTAAAGTATTCCACAATTTTTTTTACTTAAGCCTTCACAGGTTGGAGAGCCTCTGGCCATCTTTACTTCTGAGAGACTCAGCCTCTCTAAGACATCCCTTTTATAGCCAATCATGTTACACACCTGATGCCAGTTAACTTCATTACTTGCTAAATGTTCTTTCAGCCGATTCTGTTATATATAAATTGTTTTTTCAGCCCTTTTTTGCCTGTGTCCCAACTTTTTTGAGACCTGTTGCAGCCAGAAAATTTGAAATGAGCTCATTTTGTGGATAAAAATGTAAAATGTCTCAGTTTCAGCATTTGAAATGTCATCTATGTTCTATTGTAAATAACATATTGGCTCATGTAAGCTGGAAGTCATTGCATTTTGATTTTATTCACAATTTGCAATTCGTCCCAACTATTTCGGAATTGGGGTTGTATATCGGGAGTCTACCGGCCGCCATGTGCATGTAAGATTTCTGTGAATGCATTATTTGACTTACTTGTACCCTACCTGAATTCTGAATTAGTTATTCTTGGGGATTTAAACTTGGACTGGCTCACCTCTGTATCTGATGATTTAAAGAATATATGCATTCAACTAAATCTTTTCCAGCCAATTTCAAAGCCCACACACCCAAACTTAAAAGATCCAGGACAATCTTCTCTAATTGATGTTATTATTACAAATAATCCTCACAAGTATTTGACTAATGCAGTTTTTGCATGTGATCTTAGTGATCATTGTCCCATTGCATGCATAAGAACAACAAAACTCCAAAGGTTCAAGCCTCATATAGTTAAAAAGAGAAATTATAAAAAATTTGATGCTCAAGGCTTCCTCCATCACTTGTATAATTGTGATTTTCATCGTGTTTCTGCTATTCCTGAAACAGAGCTGGCACTTGAATTTTTCTCCTTTATATTTAATTATGTGGCAGACAAGCATGCTCCTTTAAAATCGCTGAGAATTAAGGACAGAGTGATTCCATGGTATTCGTCGGAGCTCTCACAACTATTCAGAGATAGGAACAAAGCATGGGCTAAAGCTAGATCAACCCACTTACCCCAGGATTGGCTTTATTTTAGACAGCTTAGGAACAAATGCACAGTGTCAGTTAGAAAGGCAAAATCTGACTTTTACTTAAAATCCCTTGCAGATGCTGGTAGAAATCCCACACAATTCTGGAAAACTGTAAAAATGCTGGAGAGTTCAAGTTCCTCTCCTTCTCTTCCATCGCAAGTTGTTTTTAACTCAGATTTGATTACTGGTAAAGTTGAAATAAGTAATGCTTTTAATCAGCATTTTGTTTCAGCGGGCTATCTTTTTGAGATGAACAAAGCGGCAGACCCAAGTTTCTCTGAGCAGACCAATGATAAGCAGTGCACCTCTGATCTATCTGCCTGTCCAACAACCTCTTATTTTTTGAATACTAATACTGTATTTTCTCTACGTTGCGTTCCAACTGAGGAAGTTCTTGAAGCTCTTAATGAAATTAATGTAAATAAGTCTACAAGGGATGACTTGTTAGATCCATATCTTTTGAAACTCTCTGCCTCACTCATTGCCAAATCTCTGACTGGATGTGAAATTTTTGTTTTCAAAGACGAGATAAATGAGGTTTTATGCCCCCTAATTAGTTGTCGTCTGCTTCAACGGTCGCGTGATAATGATGTGTCGTCCGAGAATGACGAACCGTCGCCCTTCGCCCAGAGGTATGCGCTGTTATCGTGTTGGATAGTGTGATTGTCCCAGTCCATTATTTTATGACAAAAGACCGTTCAATATGGCCCATTGGCTAGTTGCACGAGATGGTGTTAAGTACTTTCTGAAATACCAGGATTGCTTCAACATTAACAGTTTGCTTCTGTCACTCATCAGTCTATATCAGATGCTGAGCAGATGATAGGTATATAATCCCGGATATTTGATTTTAGCTATCGCCGATATTCCCAGGATTTGGCTTGTTTCAGTTTTATAGTGAATTTACTTTGACATTTTCTGATGCAATTACCTAGCTAGTACTGCTACATCGTTCTGGTTTTCTTAGATGTGCTCAGCTAACCATAGCTACAGACGTGATGGTCCTGAGAGTGCTACTGACGCCGAGTGGGAAGGTAAACGAAGTATCGACAATATTAGAATATGCGTCAATCGCATGTTAGATTTATGAAATGGCATTTCAACGTTATGGAATATTTACATATTAATTACCAGATATTTTCACATTTGTTGTCTGTCGCTTAAAGCCAGTTCATCACTCATCAGTAAGAACGGCTGGAAATGTGATGCTAGTTAAAAACCCTCTCGTTTCTCGGTGGAGCAGCTGATGTCTCATTAAGAGTGCCAACGAACAAACATCAGTCACGGGTAATCGAGACAAATCTTGCGAACATCATTCGTGGTTAATTAAGCCAAATCCTGGGAATATCGGCGATAGCGAAAATCACATATCCGGGATGATATACCTGTCATCTGCTCAGCATCTGATATAGACTGATAAGTGACAGAAGCAAATTGTTAATGGTGAAGCAAACCTGCGTATTTCAGAAAGTAGCCTACTAAACACCATCTCGTGCAACTAGCCAAAGGGCCATATTGAACGATCTTTTGTCATAAAATAATGGACTGCGACAATCACACTATCCAACACAATAACAGCGCATACCTCTGGGCGAAGGGCGACGGTTCGTCATTCTCGGGCGACGTTACATCATTATCACGCGATCGTTGAAGCAGACGACAACTAATTAGGCGGAATAAAACCTCATTTATCTCGTCTTTGAAAACAAAAATTCCACATTTTTGTATTTTACAACGTTTATTTACTAATTATGTTTGTATAAACAGCATTATGATTTAGCCCTGAGTTCCCATTTAACTCATAAGCAAAGAGGACTGATTCGTAACCAAAACTTTTTGTAACGCAAGAAAAGAAGTCTGCTTCAAAAGCAACATTCTCACGTCTGTAACCAAATCCACTTAAACTGTAACCAATACTTTGCTTGTTTTTACTTACAAATTCGAAATATGATTTCAGAACAGTTATTGTTTGCTTGCATGATAAAGACACAAAAATACTTTCATACACACCCCTGTGTTTGCTTGGTACTGCTTATGCCTGGGGTTTGAGATGCTGTGATTCACGAGCGAGAGAGAGAGAGAGAGAGAGAGAGAGGGAGGAAGGGAGAGGAGAGAGAGAGAGAGCGAGAGAGAGAGGGAGATCTCAGCAGAGGTTTTGAGGGGATCACTGTTCTAATCGCGGCTCATTTAGCATCCAAATCCTGCAATTTGAAAAACACAGGAACATGTGCACTTGCGGGGATGGGATGGGATGAAAATGAAAACCACATTTATTTGCAGAAAGCATCTCGCCACTGAGCCAAGTGCTGTTTGCCAAATTTATTCTCCTTTATGCTTTTGCATGTCTAACATCGTACACAGCAGCTAAGTCACACACAGCAGATGCATGCATTTCACTCTCAAGAAAAAACGGTTCCCGAAGAGTCATGTGATTCTATAGAGGAACTCTGACTAATTCAAAGGTTCCTTGTCAGTGATAAGGATACAATCTGAAAACTCCCATATTTTTCACTCAATGAGGTATTAAACTGGATCCTTCATGGAAACAAGCCAAAGCACCATTTTTACAGAGTAAAACCTGCACTTGAACGTAAAGGTGAGCACATTAGTTGTGAACTGAGAAAAAAAAAAAGAGCAGACCCGCTGTACTGCTCAGCAGGGACGCTGATAAATGCTAAATCACGTTCAGTTTCATAAAGGCTGATGCAGTGTGTAATGTTTTAGCTTATTATTCGAGTGTGACCGAGTAGAGGTCTGCAGCCATCTGGGTGATGTCATGGCCTTGCGTTCGGTCTGTGGCTTTCTCTAATTGGTGCACAGCTTTGATTGTGTGGTCTGCAGCCTGCCATGGTTTAGTTGTGACCGTTCATTCAAAATTTTGAAACATACTCCCGCTGTGCTTAAGCACTTTGTTGTGGGAATTGACTGAGGAGGTTCCTGAGAGTTCATATTTCCTTAAATCCCTCGCAAAACCCAAAAGTACACGCTGGGCAGAGCTCTACCGCACAAAAATAATAATTTAAGCAGAGCAATGGTTTTGTTGATTAGCTTGTTTGGCTAGCATTGCATGATCTACAAGCTGAGGCTAATGTGGAAATGCAGGCCAGTAGGGCAAAGAGAATCACCTGCTGCTAAAGCTAATGTAGCATGGGTGAATTTCAGAGAGGAAGATTGATTGATTGGTTGATTAAGTTTTATTATTGTGTCATGCATAAACAGTATGCCCGGCCACAAGACACCATTATCTTTACAGAAAGACCAGAACCAAAAATACACTCAATAATATAGTAGACTAGTTAAACAAACCATCCTGATGCTTTTTCCAGGCTTTTGCAACAAAAGAGGCCAACTTATAAGTATTAAAAGTAAACAACCATTCCATCCTGTCATCATCATTGCTCCCAGAATATTTCAGGATTTTTTTACGGACATTTCAATCATCAAAAGGTAATCTTAGATCATCATAGAAAGGACAGTACAAAAGAAAAATGAGATTCATTCTCGACTTCACCTAAATCACAGAGTTCACACCGTCTCTGCTCCTCAGGGATGTTTTTAAACCTGCCAACTTCGAGAGCCAGTGGGAGGATTCCTGTTCTTAACTGGGCAACCAGAGATCTCTGACTTCTTGTTAAATTAGTTTTAACATAAAATTCAGTACCATAATCATGCTTGATTTGAATATATGTCCTCAATTTAGGTTTCTGCAAGACATCGTTTAACCATTGATATTCAAATCTAGATAGTAACTTCACTCTAATTACAACCCCAATTCAGAAATAGTTGGGACGAAGTGTAAATTGTTAATAAAATCAAATTGCAATGACTTTCAGATCACGAGCCAATATGTTATTTACAATAGAACATAGATAACATTTCAAATGTTGAAACTGAGACATTTTACATTTTTATCCACAAAATGAGCTTATTTCAAATTTTCTGGCTGCAACAGGTCTCAAAAAAGTTGGGACGCAGGCAAAAAAGGGCTGAAAAAGCAAATAATATATAAGAGAATCAGCTGAAAGAACATTTAGCAAGTAATGAAGTTAACTGGCATCAGGTGTGTAACATGATTGGCTATAAAAGGGATGTCTTAGAGAGGCTGAGTCTCTCAGAAGTAAAGATGGCCAGAGGCTCTCCAACCTGTGAAGGCTTGCGTAAAAAAATTGTGGAATACTTTAAAAACAATGTTCCTCAACGTCAAATTGCAAAGGCTTTGAATTTCTCATCATCGACAGTGCATAACATCTTCAAAAGATTCAGAGAAACTGGAAAAATCTCTGTCGAAGGAACAAGGCGAAGCCCTTTACTGGATGCCTGTGATCTTGGGCCCTCAGGCGCCACTGCATCACTCACCGGCATGATTCTGTCATTGACATTACTAAATGGGCCCAGGAATACCTTAAGAAACCACTGTCTGTAAACACAGTCTGCCGTGCCATCCACAGATGCCACCTAAAACTCTATCATGCAAAAAGGAAGCCATTGTTGAGCATGATCCAGAAGTGCTGCCGTGTTCTGTGGGCCAAGGCTCATTTAAAATGGACTGTAGCAAAGTGGCAAAGTGTCCTGTGGTCAGACGAGTCCAAATTTGACATTCTTGTTGGAAATCATGGGCGTTGTGTCCTCCGGGCTAAAGAGGAGAAAGACCACCCCTCCTGTTATCAGCGTTCAGTTCAAAAGCCAGCATCTCTGATGGTATGGGGATGCATTTGTGCATATGGCGTGGGACACTTGCATGTTTTAAAAAGCACCATGAATGCTGAAAGGTATATAAAGGTTTTAGAGCAACATATATTCCCCTCAGATGACATCTATTCCAGGAAAGGCCTTGCGTATTTCAGCAGGACAATGCAGAACCACATACTGCAGCTATTACAACAGTATGGCTTCGTAGTAGAAGAGTCCGTGTGCTGAACTGGCCTGCCTGCAGTCCTGTTCTTTCACCGATTGAGAACATTTGGGGCATAATTAAACAAAAAGTCCGTCAAAGGAGACCCAAAACTCTCCAGCAGCTGGAAGTCTGTATTAAACAAGAATGGGGCCAAATTCTAATCGCTAAACTCAAGAAACTTGTCTCCTCAATGCCCAGACGCCTCCACTCTGTGTTAAAAAGAAGAGGGGATACGACACCATGGTAAACAAGCCCCTGTCCCAACTTTTTTGAAACCTGTAGCAGCCATCTAATTAGAAATGAGCTAATTTTGTGGATAAAATTGTAAAATTTCTCAGTTTCAACATTTGCTATGTTATCTCTGTTCTATTGTGAATAAAATACTGGCTGTTGTGATTTGAAAGTCATTGCGTTTTGATTTTATTCACAATTTACACTTTGTCCCAACTATTTTGGAATCGGGGTTGTATTTTAAGACTGCATGATAAATTATTTCTGTATACATATTGTAACTCAGCTTCACCAAAAGCAGCATGAAGCTCTGCAGCCCATGAAGAATTCTTAACTCTAGTCCAAAAAAAAAAATGTTCTTATTGATCCTATTATCAGGCATATTAATAAAATGATTCCATAACCTAATTATGTAACATTTCCTCCTTATTGAACTAGGAATCCAGCCCATGTCACCCGCGGCAGCCAAGATGGGAGCAAATTTATGAATACCCAGATAACTACGAATAGTTCTGTTTTGGATAGAATCTGAAACTGTGCTTGACTTAAATCCCCAAACACCAGCAGCATAATTACGAATAGGATTAACACAGGCATCATATAGCTGAGTGTACGTGGATTATCCCAAATCTTTGCAAACCTTCAATTTGTTAACAATAGACCCTAGGGCTTTGCTAGCTGAACCAGCTAGAAGCTTGATTCCAGTTTTATAAGTCATAAACTCATCAAGAGGAAATCCTAAATATTTATAGTCCGATGTGCATTCTAAATTCATATTTCCAAATCTCAATTCTCTCCTACTCCTCGGAATACTCTTTTTTCCTGCTCTTCAGTCAGATGAACTTGTATAAAGCGAATGCACTATGGGACTGTAGCAGCAAGGTATAATACATACACATGAGGCTGTTGGTTGTGCAGCATGAGCTTGCAGTTGAGGTATAACTCTGGCAGTGTGGAGGACTCTGTTGTAGGTTCATCTGACCAGCATTTAATCACTGGTTCAACCAGTAGGGGTCACCAGTGAACCCTGACAGAAACATGCAATTTTATGGGCGACGCAGTGGCCTCAAGCTCCTGGAGGGATTAATTAGCGACTCACTAAGGCCAAGAGGACAAGCTGTGTTCACTCTAGGGCCATTCCATATCTTAGATTACGCATTTTAGCCAAGGAATGAATAAAACTCCAGCACACAGCAGCCCTCCCGGATTTCAGTTACCAAGAAAGGTGTCGCATCGCAGGATAAGATACTTTATACTTTTGATTTGATGAAATTGAATGCCTTTTGCTTAAACACATTATTCTTGTTAATGAATTTTTCTGCAGCCAAAACCTACATTATTTGAAGCTGCTTTCAGCGTTTTTTAAAATTAAGTGTTAAATAACTTCCCATTCCGATGATTGACTGGTCAATGACATGAGTCTCCCAGTCGCTCTGCTCCACCAAAACAGATACCACATTTTTTAGTATCCCGCCCCATTTTAACCAATCACGAGAGAGAGAGCCACAAAGTGGACCTTTCATTGTGAGCTATCGCGAAACAAGAGAAACTACCAGTTCCAGCACCGATCCACGAAGCAACTGAAGACGGCTGAAGAAAAGGCTGTTGCCAGGAAAACAGAGATGGGAGGCACGCAGGACCTGCATTTGTATGTCGATCAGCGGGAAAAACTGAAAGCTTTGAAGAGACTGAAAAAGGTGATGCGGAGTGAGCTGTGCTGCTGCTGAACAGGTCAGCTATCTTTTACTCAGCGTTACCTACATGGACATTTGCTTGTTGGTGGTTTTCACCCAGGTAGCTCATGTTTGTTTATAGATGCCTGGACACTTGTGATTGGTGGTGGTCTTCAGCTTGGTTTGCTGTGTAATGATAGCAGCGAAGCCAGCTGTTAGGTTGATAGCTAATATTAGCTGTGGTAATCTGTGCGTTATCATCGCTGAGAAGAATCTCAGTAATGCCAGCTAACTTTGCATCAGAGCAGATGACTGAGAAATGAAGCCTTCGAGGTACATTTTAGATGAGCCACTGCTCACCATTGCTGTTGTACCTAATATTGTGAGGAGCTCTGAGGAAGACCGTTGTGCATTCGTAAGATGACGTCAGGAGGAGGGAGGGGACTGCTATGAGGCCATTCAACTCCCTGTTCTCCACTGTTCTGGAGCGGGCCAAGAGCGTGTAAACAAGGTCCGAAGTCTCAAACAGTTAAGTGTCATAAACTGCAGTTACAGCAGATTCTCTTCAGTCCATAAACATTGGGCCATGAGGGGAATTTGACTTGTATACATCGTTTTACAACAGAAATTCTAGTTTTATTCTTGATAATGATGGGGACAAAAAAAGTATTATTTAACAATGGGATTAGTAATTTTGCTCAGACATTACTTGTTATCATTTAAAAATCGCTCAGAAATTACACTTACGAGGAATTGGGTGAGAAACTGTTGCATCTTCGGCCATGTTTGTTCCTGACTCATTCTCGTCTCCAACCGAGGTCACACAAGAATTAGGAACAAGAGTGAAAGCTATCCTGCCTGTCTGAGCTGTTCCAGGACATAATTCTCTACTCAAGAAGAGGGTTTTGCATACGTCCTAATTATGAGAACAAACAGGATATTGGCCAAAATTTTACTCCTTTTAGTGTTCGGATATACAGCACATAGGCATTGCCACACAGGACTGTGTACTTGGCCTCAGGCAATAAAGGGAAGTACATGAGCTTGAGTCTTAAAGCTCAAAAGAAACTTTCAAAGACGATGATTCCCTTCGCCGAGCCTGTGACCTCCGTGATAACGATGTTTCAAGTTCATCTTTTCAAAGAGTCTGCCAGTCTGTTTAATGGAAGCATGTCTGGACCCAGAGGTCAGAATCTCGGGGCATGAAGAAAATATCCCACAGAAGTTTCCCAGAGATGGTTCTCATTCAGCTATCCACGCTGTCAGCAAGCAGGAGTCTTGCATCTTACCCAGCATGCAACTGGTGCAGAAAAATTGCCTATTTATTTAATTCATTTAACATATGCAATGCACAAACACTCACACACAAACACACAAGCGCACACATGCATGCACAAACACTAACACACACACACACACACACACACACACACACACACGCACACACGTGCACACATGCCCCCCTCCCCCCCAACACACACATGCATGCACACAAGCCCCCCCCCCCACACACACACACACACACAGCCATAAGGGCAGAGGGCATAGCCTTAGGAACTGGCCTGTAGATAAGCTGGGGCCTGTAAGCGTGTTGCTGGAAGATCCTGGGTATTCTCGGCTGACTGCTGTAAGCTGTCCTCCTCTGTCAGCTGCATTAACCCAGGGTCATTTTTCTCTCTTCACACACTGGTAACATGTTTAGTTTTGCTATTGTACTTCCTGTAGCAGGTCACTAAAACAAAATGGAACTCTGCAAAAATTCAGCTTCGTCTGTACAGTCAGACACGGGCTCTCCATGTTCATCAACCTAATGTGAGCAGCTACATCATGATCAGCCCATCATATCTAATGCGAGCAGCTACATCATGATCAGCCCATCATATCTAATGTGAGCTGCTACATCATGATCAGCCCATCATATCTAATGTGAGCTGCTACATCATGATCAGCCCATCATATCTAATGTGAGCTGCTACATCATGATCAGCCCATCATATCTAATGTGAGCAGCTACATCATGATCAGCCCATCATATCTAATGTGAGCTGCTACATCATGATCAGCCCATCATATCTAATGTGAGCTGCTACATCATGATCAGCCCATCATATCTAACGAGAGCTGCTACATCATGATCAGCCCATCATATATAATGTGAGCAGTGCAGATCAGCCCATCATATCTAATGTGGGCAGTGTAGATCAGCCCAAAATATCTAATGTGAGCAGTGTAGATCAGCCCATCATATCTAATGTGGGCAGTGCAGATCAGCCCATCATATCTAATGGGGACAGTGTAGATCAGCCCAAAATATCTTATTTGAGCAGTGTAGATCAGCCCATCATATCTAATGTGAGCAGTGTAGATCAGCCCATCATGTATAATTTGAGCAGTGTAGATCAGCGCATCATGTCTAATTTGGGCAGCGTAGATCAGCCTGTCATGTATAATTTGTGCAGTGTAGATCAGCCCATCAAGTCTAATTTGGGCAGCGTAGATCAGCCTGTCATGTCTAATTTGTGCAGTGTAGATCAGCCCATCATGTATAATTTGAGCAGCGTAGATCAGCCCATCATATCTAATTTGAGCAGTGTAGATCAGCCCATCAAGTCTAATTTGGGCAGCATAGATCAGCCTGTCATGTCTAATTTGAGCAGTGTAGATCAGCGCATCATGTATAATTTGAGCAGTGTAGATCAGTACATCATGTATAATTTGAGCAGTGTAGATCAGCGCATCATGTCTAATTTGGGCAGCGTAGATCAGCCTGTCATGTATAATTTGTGCAGTGGAGATCAGCCCATCATATATAATTTGAGCAGTGTAGATCAGTGCATCATGTATAATTTGAGCAGTGAGATCAGCTCATCATGTCTAATTTGTGCAGTTAGATCAGCACATCATGTATAATTTGTGCAGTGGAGATCAGCCCATCATATATAATTTGAGCAGTGTAGGTCAGTGCATCATGTATAATTTGAGCAGTGAGATCAGCTGATCATGTCTAATTTGTGCAGTGTAGATCAGCCCATCATGTATAATTTGAGCAGTGTAGATCAGCCCATCATGTCTAATTTGAGCAGTGTAGATCAGCCCATCATGTATAATTTGAGCAGTGTAGATCAGCACATCATGTCTAATTTGAGCAGTGTAGATCAGCGCATCATGTATAATTTGAGCAGTGTAGATCAGCCCATCATGTTTAATTTGAGCAGTGTAGATCAGCGCATCATGTATAATTTGAGCAGTGTAGATCAGCCCATCATGTCTAATTTGAGCAGTGTAGATCAGCCCATCATGTATAATTTTAGCAGTGTAGATCAGACCATCAAGTCTAATTTGGGCAGCGTAGATCAGCCTGTCATGTTTAAAAAATGTAATTTCTCTCTGCCCTAGTTCGTTTATGCTGCCGTTCGCTGACCCTCCTCCTCCCCAACGCCACTCTGCTCCATCAGACCTTCCGTCCTGCCGCTCCAGCTCCACCAGCCTTCAGCCACCACCGCCACCAGTGTCTGGACTCTACGGGGGATTTTCCTGCTGCTGGTCTCAGCCGTGCTCCTGCTCTACGAGTCTTCCTGAAGAGTCCACGCCAAAGGCTTGTCTGATTTTAAGCATGTTAATTCTGACTGCTGTCTTCTAGCTGTCCTGATCCTCTTATCCCTAATTTACCATAAATTAATTAGCCAGCCAGCGGAGGATGGGCTTCCCCAGAATAGCCAGGTTCCTCCTGAGATTTCTTCTCACTGAGGAGTTTTTTCTCACCACTGTTCGAGGCTTTTTCTCCCTACAGGGAGTTTTTTTGCGTGCTATTTGGGGGTTAGGGATTAGTCTGGGCTCCGCCCTTTTCTCTCGGTAAAGCATCTTTGTGACAGCCTGTCTATGAAAAGCGCTATTGAAATAAAATAAAATTGAATTGAATTCTACTTATGCTCAACGCATTATAAATTTTTCCTGATTTCACTCAAGTCTTTCCTGATTGAAGTATAATTTGAGCAGTGCAGATCAGCTCATCATGTATAATTGGAGCAGTGTTGATCAGCTCATCATGTCTAATTGGAGCAGTGCAGATCAGCTCATCATGTCTAATTGGAGCAGTGAGATCAGTACATCATGTATAATTGGAGCAGTGAGATCAGCCCATCATGTATAATTGGAGCAGTGAGATCAGTACATCATGTATAATTGGAGCAGTGACATCAGTACATCATGTATAATTGGAGCAGTGCAGATCAGCTCATCATGTAAAATTGGAGCAGTGAGATCAGTACATCATGTATAATTGGAGCAGTGAGATCAGCCCATCATGTATAATTGGAGCAGTGAGATCAGTACATTCATGTATACATCATGGAGCAGTGCAGATCAGCTCATCATGTCATGTCTAATTGGAGCAGTGCAGATCAGCTCATCATGTATAATTGGAGCAGTGAGATCAGTACATCATGTATAATTGGAGCAGTGAGATCAGTACATTATGTATAATTGGAGCAGTGACATCAGTACATCATGTATAATTGGAGCAGTGCAGATCAGCTCATCATGTCTAATTGGAGCAGTGCAGATCAGCTCATCATGTATAATTGGAGCAGTGAGATCAGTACATCATGTATAATTGGAGCAGTGAGATCAGTACATCATGTATAATTGGAGCAGTGAGATCAGCCCATCATGTATAATTGGAGCAGTGAGATCAGTACATCATGTATAATTGGAGCAGTGAGATCAGTACATCATGTATAATTGGAGCAGTGACATCAGTAGATCATGTATAATTGGAGCAGTGCAGATCAGCCCATCATGTATAATTGGAGCAGTGAGATCAGTATATCATGTATAATTGGAGCAGTGACATCAGTACATCATGTATAATCAGTGAGATGTCATAATTGGAGCAGTGCAGATCAGCCCATCATGTATAGTGAGATCAGTAATTGGAGCAGTGAGATCAGTACATCATGTATAATTGGAGCAGTGCAGATCAGCCCATCATGTATAATTGGAGCAGTGAGATCAGTATAGCATGTATAATTGAAGCAGTGAGATCAGTACATCATGTATAATTGGAGCAGTGAGATCAGCCCATCATGTATAATTGGAGCAGTGCAGATCAGCCCATCATGTATAATTGGAGCAGTGAGATCAGTACATCATGTATAATTGGAGCAGTGCAGATCAGCTCATCATGTATAATTGGAGCAGTGAGATCAGTACATCATGTATAATTGGAGCAGTGCAGATCAGCTCATCATGTATAATTGGAGCAGTGTAGATCAGCCCATCATGTATAATTGGAGCAGTGAGATCAGTACATCATGTATAATTGAAGCAGTGAGATCAACCCATCATGTATAATTGGAGCAGTGAGATCAGCTCATCATGTCTAATTGGAACAGTGAGATCAGCCCATCATGTATAATTGGAGCAGTGAGATCAGTACATCATGTATATAATGGAGCAGTGAGAGTACATCATGTATAATTGGAGCAGTGAGATCAGCCCATCATGTATAATTGGAGCAGTGAGATCAGTACATCATGTATAATTGGAGCAGTGAGATCAGCCCATCATGTATAATTGGAGCAGTGAGATCAGTACATCATGTATAATTGGAGCAGTGAGATCAGTACATCATGTATAATTGGAGCAGTGAGATCAGCCCATCATGTATAATTGGAGCAGTGAGATCAGTACATCATGTATAATTGGAGCAGTGAGATCAGTACATCATGTATAATTGGAGCAGTGAGATCAGTACATGTGTATAATTGGAGCAGTGAGATCAGCCCATCATGTATAATTGGAGCAGTGAGATCAGTACATCATGTATAATTGGAGCAGTGAGATCAGCCCATCATGTATAATTGGAGCAGTGAGATCAGCCCATCATGTATAATTGGAGCAGTGAGATCAGCCCATCATGTATAATTGGAGCAGTGAGATCAGCCCATCATGTATAATTGGAGCAGTGCAGATCAGCCCATCATGTCTAATTGGAGCAGTGCAGATCAGTACATCATGTATAATTGGAGCAGTGCAGATCAGCCCATCATGTATAATTGGAGCAGTGAGATCAGTACATCATGTATAATTGGAGCAGTGCAGATCAGCCCATCATGTATAATTGGAGCAGTGAGATCAGTACATCATGTATAATTGGAGCAGTGAGATCAGTACATCATGTATAATTGGAGCAGTGAGATCAGCCCATCATGCAGATAGCCCATCATGGAGCAGTGAGATCAGTACATCATGTATAATTTGAGCAGCAGATCAGCCCATCATGTATAATTGGAGCAGTGCAGATCAGCCCATCATGTATAATTGGAGCAGTGAGATCAGCCCATCATGTATAATTGGAGCAGTGAGATCAGTACATCATGTATAATTGGAGCAGTGCAGATCAGCCCATCATGTATAATTGGAGCAGTGAGATCAGCCCATCATGTATAATTGGAGCAGTGCAGATCAGCCCATCATGTATAATTGGAGCAGTGCAGATCAGCTCATCATGTCTAATTGGAGCAGTGCAGATCAGCTCATCATGTATAATTGGAGCAGTGCAGATCAGCCCATCATGTATAATTGGAGCAGTGAGATCAGTACATCATGTATAATTGGAGCAGTGCAGATCAGCCCATCATGTATAATTGGAGCAGTGAGATCAGTACATCATGTATAATTGGAGCAGTGAGATCAGTACATCATGTATAATTGGAGCAGTGAGATCAGCCCATCATGTATAATTGGAGCAGTGAGATCAGCCCATCATGTATAATTGGAGCAGTGAGATCAGTACATCATGTATAATTGGAGCAGTGAGATCAGCCCATCATGTATAATTGGAGCAGTGAGATCAGTACATCATGTATAATTTGAGCAGTGCAGATCAGCCCATCATGTATAATTGGAGCAGTGAGATCAGTACATCATGTATAATTGGAGCAGTGAGATCAGCCCATCATGTATAATTTGGGCAGCGTAGATCAGCCCATCATGTCTAATTTGAGCAGTGTCGATCAGCGCATCATGTTTAATTTGAGTAGTGCAGATCAGTACATCATGTATAATTTGGGCAGCATAGATCAGCCCATCATGTATATTATGGGCAGTGTCAATCACCTCATCACTGTCTTGCCAGCCATCCGAATGTAGTTCTTGTCTCTACCCCTTCAGTTGTCTCCATGCCTGTCTGTGTGATTCTCTTTCTCTTTCCTATTTGCTACACCTGTGTCTGATTGTGTTTCCCCCACTCTCTCAGTATTCATACATCCATCATCCTCTTGTTTGTTGCCAGTTCGTCTTGATTCTTGGTCAGTTCATACCAGCCTTATACTCCCGAGTGTTTTTGAAATCTTGTAGAGTTTAGGCCATCGGCCTGTTTCCTTGGATGCGTGATTGCCTGTTGGATTTGTACCTCTGCTGTTGAGAAACTGAGGCCTGATCTACTGCCTGTTACTTTGACCACTACTCTTGTTCATAGGATCTGTGCCTCTGCCCTAGATACGCAAGCCTGACCTACGACCTGTTGAATGGACTTCTGCCTACTACCTAACGGACTACATTATATTGTTAAAATGTTCATTAATGTAAATTGTCCCTCTATAACAAATAAAGGTAATAATAATAATAATAATAATAATAATAATAATAAAGGAAGTTCACTTACAACCTTAGGAGATCAGATAGAACTGCTGCGAATTCAAGTCCAGAGTTTTGCATCCTCAATGCCTTCATCCAGTCATGCCCCCGGTTCCAGAAACAACACCCCCGGGAAATCCGCACTTGCCGCATCCAGAAAGATTCCCGGAGACTCAGGTGATTGCCATCCTTTCCTGACTCGGTGTAGATTACACTTTGAGCTGCAAGCCGCAGCCTATCCAAGTGAACAATTCAAGGTGGTCTTTGTAATCTCTTACCTCCTCAGACAGGCTACAGCCAAGTGGGATAAGGGCTCTACAGTTTGCAACTCATTTCAACAGTTCTCCCAAACCATGACGCAGATTTTTCAACGTGTGTCACATGACCGAGGGTCAGTGGTCTCCCTGTTTAGTCTACGGCAGGGCAACAGCAGAGTTTCTGATTACGCCATTGAATTTAGAATGTTAGCAGTAGACGGTGGCTGGATCCAGTGAGCTCTGTTTGAGGCCTTCCTTTGCGGACTGTCTCACAAAGTTAAGGACCATCTCTTTGTGGTTGATTATACCGAGAGCCTAGATGCCATGATTGCTCTTGTGGTAAAGATTGATAAGAGACTTCATGACAAAGAGAGAACTTGGTTCTCCCATCCACATCTTGACTCACAGGGTCGCTCGCGGGCCAAAACAACCTAGTCGATGGAGAGCTCTTCACTTCCAGTTACGTCTACCTTGTCCACTCAAGAAGAGCCCATGCAGCTTGGTCGAGCTTGTTTGCCACCTGAGGAACGCCAGAGACGCCTTCAGAAGGGGAGGTATATATACTGCGGTCAGATGGGTCACTTTCCTGCTGAATGCCCAAACAGACAAAAAAAAAAGTGGAAAAAGGGGAGATTTTAGTTATGTCAAATTCCACTGTTTGTTTTGATCGTCTGATGCTTTCAGTTACTTTATCAGTAACGTTAACTTGATGAACGCCCACCTCACCAGTGAATTGGGCCTGGACTTTGTTCCCCCGGCGTCCGGAAGCCACTGCCTTAGATGGAAAACTACTTTGGCAAGTAACCCACCACACCACTCCAATGACTCTCTCATTCCCTGATAAACATGCAGAAACCCTGTCTTTTTGTGTTGTTGATTTCTCTGAACATACATTAATTTTGGGATATCTCTGGTTGAAGACCTATAACCCTCAGATTGACTGGCTTGAGCCAGACTTTCTCTTCAACCTGTTTTCACAAAGCCCTAGTCCAAGAAGTAACCTCTGTGGGTCACTGTTCACCTGTAGAGACTGATTTTCCTGACATTTCTAAAGTCCCTTAGTGTTGTTTTGACTTAAAAGAGGCTTTCAACAAAGCCTGAGCTACCTCCCTCCCTCCCTCTGGATCGTTCTTTTGATTGGGTTATTGATTTGTTGCCCGGCACCTCGCTCCCTAGGGTACTCTCTCTCTCTGTACTCTACTCAGTCCTCCAGAAACACCGGCTATGAAGGATTATGAGGACGCCTCCCTAGTTTCTGGCATCATCAGACCGCCCTCTTCAACAGCTGGAGCTGGTTTCTTTTTCATAGAGAAAAAGGACGGGTCCCTGAGGCCCTGCATCAACTACAGAGGGCTGAACAGCATTACTATCAAGAACAGGTACCCTCTTCCTCTTTTAGTGTCTGCCTTTGATCAACTTCATGGGGCTCAGATCTTCACCAAACTAGATCTCAGAAATGCCTATCACTTTGTGCGTATTATAGAGAGGGATGAGTGGAAGACTGTGTTTAATACCCCTACTGGATCCTATGAATAATTGGTCATGCCCTTTGGACTTACTAACGCCCCCTCTGTTTTTCAAGCGGTCATAAATGAGGTCTTCAGAGACATTCTTAATGTGTTTGTGTTTGTTCATCTGGATGACATTCTCACTTTTTCTCCTAACCTCAAGACCCATATCAGTCATGTTCGCCAGGTTCTCCCTTGCCTACTTGAACATCAGTTGTTTGTGACGGCAGAAAAGTGTGAATTCCATGTCCCTTCAGTGTCTTTCCTTGGGTTTGTAAAATTGAGGGGGCATGTGAGTATAGACTTCAAAAAACCGAAGGCAGTCAAGGAGTGGCCTGTCCCAGAAAACAGAAAGCAGTCACTATGGTTCCTTGGGTTTGGCAACTTTTATGGCAAGTTTATCAGAAATTTCCGTTCGATCACTGCTCCAATGCATGATCTCACCTCTACCAAGGTTAGGTTTGCATGGTTTCCTCAGGCGAAGCAGACCTTTGAGAAACTTTGGCAGACTTTCTCATCCAGCCCTGTCATGATCCACCCGGACCCGATACATCAGTTCATTGTAGAGGTGGATGCCTTGGAGGTGGGAATTGGGGCAGTCCTCTCTCCCAGGATCATAAACTCCATCCATGTACCTTCCTGTGTGGCAAATTGCCTTCGGCTGAGCGAAATAATGCGGGGAACTGGGAACCCCTTGTGATCAAAGTGACCTTAGAGGAATGGCGCCATTGGTCAGAAGGAGCTGAACATCCCTTCCTGGTGTTAACACTTCATAAGAATCTGGAATATCTGCACTCAGCCAAGAAGCTCAACACCAGCTAAGGCAGGTGGGCCCTACTTTTCACATGCTTTAATTTTATCCTGTCTTACAGACCTGGCTCAAAGAATGTAAAACCTGATGTTCTCTCCAGAGTTTTTGACCCAAACTTAAAGCCTGAACAACCAGAATATATTCTCCCTGCCTCTTGCCTGATGGCGGCAGTCTCTTGGGTAGTGGAGTCAAAAGTTAAAAGCAAGGTCAAGGTCCCAAGTAATTGTCCACCAAATCAGTTGTTTTTTCTAAAGCTCGCTCTCTGCCCCCTGGTCATCCACTGGGGGCACTCTTCGCCAATGTTTTCTCATTCAGGGGTTAAGAGAACTCATTGTGTGATTAACCAGCGTTTCTGGTGGCCGAACATGGAGCGAGACATACAGGATTATGTCTCTGCCTGTCCCACCTGTGCCCGCTACAAGTATTCACGGCGCTTCTCCGCCAGCATCCTGCAACTACTGTCTGTCCTGCATCGACCCTAGTCTGACATCTTCTTGGACTTCTTTACAGGTCTCCAAGTGTCTGATGGAAACACCACCATCCTCACTGTTCACCACTGCTCACGAGCTCATCAAGTCCGGCTGAGGGCCTCCTGCCGCTATGAAGAAGCTGCAGATTGTCGTGGCTCCAGGTCCCCCAATAGTCACCTGGACAGAAGGTGTGGCTGTCTACTCGGGATCTTCCTCCCCACAATGAGTCATAAAAGTTTGCTCCAAGATTTAGTGGCTCATTCCCTGTGTCTAAGTTATTAATCCAGTGCTTGTGAGACTAAAACTGCCCAGGTCCATGCGAGTGCGTCCCACATTTCACGTCAGTCGCCTTAGGCCCGCCAGGGAGAGTCTTTTGGTGCCCACCGCTCCACCTCCTCCTCCCCTCAGGGTAATCGATGGGGGTCCTGTCTACTCGGTCAAGAAGCTGCTTGCAGCGAGACCGCGTCGGCTGGGTTCCCAGTATTTGGTGGACTGGGAGGGGTATGGCCCGGAGGAGCGCTCGTGGGTCTCCGCCTCATCTTGGACCCGAATCTGATCAGGGACTTTCACTGCCTTCATCCTGATGAAGGCACTTATACGTGTACTTTTGCTCGTAAATGAAAGACTTGGAAATTTTACCCCCTCTGTGCTGAGTTGTGCTTCTGGGTCCTGCTTAGTCCGGCATTATTATAATGATTTTTGCTTTGGCAGTGTAGATCAGCCCATCATCTATAATTTGTGCAAGTTAGATCATCCCATCATACCTCATTTGAGTAATGTAGATCAGCCAATTATGTCTAATTTTAGCAGTGTAGATCAGCCAATCATGTATAATTTGTGCAGTGTAGCTCAGCCCATCATACCTCATTTGAGCAATGTAGATCAGCTAATTATGTCTAATTTTAGCAGTGTAGATCAGCCCATCATCTATAATTTGTGCAAGTTAGATCAGCCCATCATACCTCATTTGAGTAATGTAGATCAGCCAATTATGTATATTTGGGCAGTGTAGATCAGCTGATTATGTCTAACTTGAGCAGTGTGGATCAGCCCATCATGTATAATTTGTGCAGTGTAGATCAGCCCATCATACCTCATTTGAACAGTGTAGATCTGCTAATTATGTCTAATTTTAGCAGTGTAGATCAGCCCATCATGTATATTTGGGCAGTGTAGATCAGCCCATCATACCTCATTTGAACAGTGTAGATCAGCTAATTATGTCTAATTTTAGCAGTGTAGATCAGCCCATCATGTATAATTTGGGCAGTGTAGATCAGCCGATTATGTCTAACTTGAGCAGTGTGGATCAGCCCATCATGTATAATTTGGGCAGTGTAGATCAGCCGATTATGTCTAACTTGAGCAGTGTGGATCAGCCCAGCCATAAATAACCTGAGCGTTGTAGATCAGCGATACGCTCCCTGCTCATCTGGAGTTCACAAGTTGTGCAGTGAGTTGTCCGACAAGTTTTGCCTGACACATACAAAACCAAAAAATATGAGAAAGTTTCATCAGCGTGAGATTAGCTAAGGGTGTCTGGATTTAATGCAACAGCATAAGCAATATTTTGCTAAAAAAATTCATCTTATTCATCTTGCCAAACAACTGCCGCACACAAGCAGAGACAGATGACCAGTTACCGAACTCAGGCCAGAGTTTTTCCAACCAGTTCATTCATTCAATAAGCAGAGCAGAACAGAAACTGACACGATGAGTATAAAAACACATCCAGAACATAAAAGTGCAAATTATGAAAACAAACAACATGACTCGCGGCCCTGACGCCGGCCCGGGAGTGAGAGGCGGAATTGCAGAACTCGAAAAGTTGTCACTTTCCATTCCCTTTGTGCAATGGGGCCTGTTCAACGCTGCTTGACATCATAAATCATGAGTTTGACTGATTTTGGGTGTAGCGAAGTTTTTCAGCTCCTTCCCGACAGTAAGTGTATGAGTGTGTTAGTGTCTGTATCTATGTGTTTGTTTTAATGTTTGCTAGTGTATCTGTGCATGTGTGTATGATTGTGCTTGTGTGTGTGTGTTTGTGTGTGTGTGTGTATCAATGTATGTATTAGG